>CAKNXH010062040.1:203558-272169 GCA_932178445.1 Andricus quercusramuli | reverse complement strand
GGAAAATTTTCTCAGCTGGTAGTTCAATTTTCAGCCATGAAAGACGAATTGAAAAAAATGTAATAGTTGATATTTTAACCAAGAAAAAAATTTAAGTTTAAATCAAAAACAATTAAATTAAACTATAAAGGACAATTTTCAACGAAAATGTTCATTCCTCAAACAAAACAGATTAATTTTGAACTGAACAGTTGCATTTTGAACAAAAAAAGATCAACTCTACTAAAAGAGATGAATTTTCAATTCAAAACGATGATTTTTCAATTCAAAACGATGATTTTTCAACCAAGGAGTTGAATTTTCAACAAAGAATATAATAGTTTATATTTCACAAAAAAAATTCAATTCAAAATAAATAACAGTTGAATTTAAAAAAGATGATTTTTTACAAAATACTGGAATCCTGAACTAAAACAGATTAATTTTCAACTAAAAGATTACGTTTTTAACCAAAACAATTTTTTACCAAACAAGAAGAATTTTCACCCAAATTGTTTAATTGTCTGCCAAATTGTTTAATTTTCGAGACAAACATACGAATTTTCAATACGATAATGTGAATTTTCGACACAAAAGTTAATTTTCAGTTCAATAATTAATTTTTAACCAAAATCGAACGATTTTTCAACTAAAATTATGAATCTTCAACCAACATAACGAATTTTTAAGAAAGTAGTTCAACTGTCAACCATGGAGTTGAATATTCAACCAAAAAAATGCATTTTCAACAAAGAATATAAAAGTTGACAATTCAACAGAAATTATATAAATAATAATATTTCATTTCTACAACAAAAAAAAAAACGAATTTTCAACAAAATACTAAAATTTTCAATCAAATAGTTCAATTTTCGTGATAAAAATACGAATTTTCAACCCAAAAATGTGAATTTCAACAGAAAGTTGAATTTTAGTTTGAAAAATTAAATAAACAGTTGGATTTTTACCCAACAGAGACGAATTTTTAACAAATTACTTGAATCCCTAACTAAAACAGATTGATTTTTAACTAGGCAGTTGCATTTTTAACAAACAAAAAATTACATTTCTACAAAAAAGACGAAGATTCAACAAAATACTTAAATTCTCAATTAAATAGTTCAACTGTCTATCCAATTGTTGAATTTTTCTGATAAAAATGCGAATTTTTCAACTCAAAAATGTGAATTTTCAACAAAAAAGCTAATTTTTAGTTTAACAAATTAATGTTTAACAACACAAAAAAACTGATCTTCAAATATAATTATAAATCATCAATATAATAGTTGCTATTTAACAAAAAAGGTTCATTTTCTACAACAAAAAAAAATGAATTTTCTAAAAAACAGTTGAATTTTCCAACCGAAAATGTGAGTTTTCAGCAAAAATTAAACTTTTAACCGAAACAGATTAATTTTGAACCAGACAGTTGAATTTGTAACCAAAAAAGGCTAAATTTCCACAGAAAGTGATACATTTCCAAATTAAAACGACAAATGTTCTACAAAATAGTTGAATTTTTAATTTAAAAAATTTGGTATTCAAGAAAGAAAAAAAATTGCAATGAAATTTTTCAATTTAAAACCAGAAAGACGAATTTTCAAAAATACAGTTGAATTTTCAACCTAGAAGTATGACTTTTTAAAACAATTGTTGAATTTGCAACCAAATAATTCAAGTTTGAACCAAATAATATTTTTAAATAAAAAAGTTGAAATCTTTACCAAAAATTTATTACCAGACTTTTCAATCGAAAAGAATGAACTTTCAGCCAACAATATTTAGATTTTCTTATTGGATTCTGTTAATTTAGTTCGTATTTAAGTGAAAAAATGAGAGAAGGGGGAAAGACTGTGAAGCTTGCGATAAATAAATAGAAATTTTTAGAATTCATAAACTAAATGATAATACTTGAAAAAAACATTGAAGTTCATTTTTAATACTTGAAAAATTTTATGAAAGTGTTTTGAGACAGTGTTTTAAAATTCGTGACACTATTTACACGATTTTTCATCTCTAAAGTGAGTCCGAAGTCTGGATTTTCCATTTCTAGAATTTAAGAAATAAAGCAAGAAATAAATTTCAGGTAAAGGAAGCTTATATCAATTTTCTGAACCACTGCTACATCGACACAGAAGTTGAGATGAAGGAAATTTATACTTCAAACCACATGTGGTCCCTCTTCGAAAAATCTTTCATTGTCGACATGGGTTTGATAGCAAATGCAACTCACGATCGAAAACACGCAGATACAGCTTTAGAAAACTACGTGACGAATTGTTTAATGAATATCATCACCACCTTTTTCGGAAGTCCTTTTTCCGATCAGAGCACAACAGTTCAGGTAATATTTGCATGATTAATACTTCCGGAGAAATTAAATTTGAAGTTATCTGAATTTATTTCTCTGGTTATCTGTATTAAATATCTGAAAATTAAAACTTGTCAAGCTTATATTTTCGTTTCATTACCGTGCAATATTTTTACAAATGACTTGTCCTTTTTTCATGTGCCATAACGTCTTCTTTTTGATTATGGCTTGCAGAAATTTTAATTACAATTTATTTTTCTGAATGTGCGGCATATAACTGCAGAGCTTGGAAAGCTAGGAAATGTCTGGGAGAGATCCACTGCGTTTTGCACCATTTCATTCTTAGGGGCATTAAAATAACACCGTTTTTTAATAACAGTCGATTTGTTAAGTCACGTTTTTGGTTATCGTTGCTCGGAGTGAATGATATTTTGCCAGTAGCAAGAATCAATATAACTTCACAATTTGTGTTTGAGATATGTCGTAATTTTTAGGCGTTGGAACGAATGATAGAAAATATCTGTAAAGTAGTTCCCCGAGTGAAAACACCCTTTTTTCAGCTGGAGTTGCAATCCTGCATTTTTTTATTTTAATAAAATGAGTAAAGTGCGAGATTTTTATCACCCGAAAATAATTGTCAATAATAATTTCAGAATCTGTTGGGTAACCGAAAAATCTGTGAGTTTTCTTGCTGTTTTCAAAAGTATGGGAATGCAACTCTCAAGTGAATAAGTGGTGCCTCCACACAGAAAACTATTTTACCAAAATTTTGGGCCACCTCTTCCAACTCTTAAATTTGAATCTATTTTTCATTCTGCTTTTCAATTGAAGTGCTCCAAACTCGAGGTATATAATTTTTTATCAGAGAACAAGATAGTAAATTAGGTTTGCGGAATAGTTCTCAGAAATGGCTATAAGACAAATAGTTATAATAAAGAAGTTGATTTATTTTTACGGCAATTGAGACTAGATGCGCTAGATTTAGAAACTGAGTTATAGTTCACTGTACTAGCATTATTGAATAATTTTAGTTCACCCTTGCGAGTAACTTAGGTACATAAACGAATGAAGTTTTAGGCTCAACAAAAATCTATTGGAGTTTCAATGCAAACAAAAATTTTCTTCTTTGCATGGACCAATAAAATTCTTAAAATTCCTTAAAAAAAATAAGCAGCGTTTTTGTTATCTTTTCATCTTAAACTTTGCTGGTAAATACAATTTTCTAATTTATATTGACGAAATAATTTTGTAAATTCAGTATTTGTCAACAATTTAAAAAATAATATGAATAATTCTCTTTGAAAGTTAGATGAGCAGAATATAAAAATACTAGGATTGGATTAAGGTATAATTGTCACGCATTTGTAATGATCGTTTGGCTTGCTCACGAACAATTTTAGTTTCTTCGGTTTTGTTATCTTTTTGTTAATTTCAATTATGATATTTAATTTTTTATTGACGAATTAAAAAACTATTAATTTTGCTTTTTCTTAAATTACTCAAAAACTGCTTTAAATTTATAATTTGTATGTTGAGTTGTTTAGCCAGGGTAGCCACTCGATCGAGAACATTTTTTTCAGTTTTCTTCGTATTTTAAACTTTGTCCATATTTGTTACATGTTTAAATAATTTAACACTTTAAAATATCAAATTTAAGTATTAGAATTAAAAATAAATGAAAATGAAGCTTTCAAAAATTGACTTTCTTGATTTAAAAGCTTAAAAATTAAGCAATCTGAAACTGAATGCATTCAAAATAATCTAATTTAATTTGGTACCTTTAAAATTTAACCATAATAAAAAATAGATTTTTTCAAGCAGAACGATATTTAATGGGGACTTTTTCGAAATCAACCGCATGGAATTTGAACAATATGTGAATAATGAAAAATTCCAAATGAAGTAAAAAACACTAAATTATTTCAAATTACTATTTTAAAGAAGGTCTATTTCAGTGAAACATAAATAGGTTAAACGTTCCAAATGCACATTGTTTAATGCTATTGTATTAGTATTAAAGTTACTAATAAGTACTGAATGCCTTTTTGAATTTTGTTCATTTCTGAAGATTTGAATTGGAAGTTTTCAATGTTGAACGTTTAAAGGGATCTCATGTTATAATTTTTTTGAATGATCTTTATTTTGAAACTATATAATTTTATTTTTTTCTGCGTGTTTGAATTTGTCAAATTTTAATTCCACTGAAAATAAAATTTTTCAGTTTTAAGGACTTTTTTCAATATAAACTTTTAATAATTTCAACACCCTTGGATATTAAATTATATAATATACATTAAAAAATCACAAATGTTTTCCGAGTTTTTAAAACGCAAATCTAAGCATTTAAAGTTTAATATTATTTAATTCTGAACGAATTGAGTTCAAAATTGTCTAATATAGTTCAAAATTGTCTAATTTGAATTTAAATAACAATTTTTCGATTTTAAATGATTATTACTGACATTTTTTTAATTTCATGTCCTTAAAATAAGTATCATCCAATTTTGAAGGCTTCGAATTTAAACTATTATTAACTATTATATTTAAAACGCCCTCTAATTTTGAATGCATTTACGTTGAAAATTTTCATCTTAAAAAGCTTTCAATGAGAAATTTTACTCAGTTTTACTCAAGTCTTGAAAACTGAAAAAAAACGGGGAATTTTTCCTTAGATTTGAGTGACCAGTGGCAATAGAGTGGTCCTTATTTTCAAACATTTCAAATGTAAAGTTCTCACCTTCTAGTTTCGTGAGGTTACATAGGAACAAGATGACCTGCACTTTTTTGCCCAATCGGAATAAAAGAAAAATAATTTGAAGTAAAGATTCATTGTAATCAAAAAGCTTAAAAAAAAATAGATATCACTTTTTACTTTAAGTCTAATTTTTAAATACCTTGTTATAATTTATCATTAAAAATAATCAAATTTAACGTTTTCGAAAAAAATAAATTTTCAAGGAAAATATAATATCTTCCTTCATTCATAAAAAATGCAACAAAAGGTGCTTTAGGCATGAAAAATTCAAATCAAAATACCAGATGACACAATCACGAATTAGAGTTTTCTAAGAGCATCTGAGATTTTGGAAAGAAATTAATTAAAACAATAAATAATGACCTTTTTTATGTGATAAAAAAAGTTAATAACTAATTTATTTTTCGTTTAAATTTGTCTCATTATCACCCTAAACAATCAATGTAGATTTTTTCAAGAATTTCATGAGCTACCATTTTTTATTTATTTTTTTTAATTGTGTGTATTTCATTTCACAAATTAAAAAATTTAGCGTTACCGAAATTTTGTTTATTTTTCAGAACTGTAATATTTGTGCATCACTGGTTTATTCCAACTGATGGAATTGTCTCACTGTTTAATTTTGACAACATTTCGCTAAAAATGGCCAATAATGCGTTTTTTCGAAATTATGTTAGCTGCCACTTTTTAATGTTACCAATTTGTTTTTCGTTAACACATCACTATTTAGTTTTTATTAGAAAAGAAGGTATTTAACGAAGTTTCCAGTATGTAATTTTTTTAAATGCAATAATATCCCATTTTTGCGAAAATTCGGATAATAATTTCACATATTGCCACTTTTTTTAGTCTTTCGAAAGCTACTACTTACTATGTGGGCGTTTGATTTCATTAAAATTTGATAATTTTATCTCAATTAGAACCTTTGGATAAATTTTCCCCATATAAAATACATAATGTTTCTGCAAACCTCTAAATATTATCCGATTGGTCAAAAAATTGCAGGGTATCTGCTACTCATGTAACCTCGCGAAACTAACAGGCCTCAACATTTTGTCCAAAATTGTTTATCCCACGTAATATGAACCATCTGAGGGGTTAACCGCTTCGATTTTTTGTCTACACTAGATTACAAAATTACAAGATCAAATAAGATTACAAAAGATCACATGCGATTACAAAAGATCACATGCGATTACACTTACATGATATTACACAAGATTACATTAGATTATACAAGATTACATTAGATCACACAAAATTACATTAGATTAAACAAAATTACACAATTTTGCATAGAATTATACGAGATTGCTCGGGATTAAATGGGATTTCAAAAGATTACCCAAGATTAAAGGGGATTAAAATTGAAAAATGCAACTGAAAAAAGAGATATCAAAATCACTAATTATGTAAGGGATTCTGTCATATACTTACAAAAATTTAAAGATTTAACCTCGAAATTAATGCAGAAATATTATTGATATTTAAAATTTTATTAAAGTTTTCTTCGTGCAATATATGTGGGGTCCGGAGAAAAATTGTTTGTGATTTTAAGAGTTAAAATGATCAATGATATCAGTCGTGTATTATGAAAACAAAAACATAATTTTATGTGCTTAAATTTACGACTTACGAAAAATAATTATTTTAATATTTTTTGTAATTAAATTTTTCTTACCATCGCTTCTTACTAATTTTTTAAAAATGGTTGAATTTTAATGAATTATGACTTATTTTTTCGGGAAAAAGTTCATCGAAAAGTTGGAAACGGAGTTATAGTGAATATTTTCCCCAAAAAAACGATCATTTATTATAATTAAAGTATTTTTCCAAAATTGGCAAGAAACGATAGTAAGAAAAAATTTAAATTTTAAAGACATTGTTGAAACAGATTTTTTCCCCTAATTCTTAGAAAAATTTCATTCAAAATAATATTTTTTATTTGAAATGGCATCATTAATAATATTATTTTGATTCTTTAAATCATAGAGAAACTATTTTTTTCATATATCTGCTTTTTAGTACGACACATACCTTAAGTTTTGTACTTAGTCGATTGAACAAACAATTAGGTTTAAATTTTTATTTTAGGAAAGTAAAAAATTGTAATTGCATATTTTAAAATGGGTTTTCCTTGTTATCTTTAAATATATAAATTTTGTTTATAATGTTTGAAAAATGAGGGGGAAAATGAGGCATTGCTGATTGGCTGTAAAACCGGAAGTGTGATGTGTCATTATCCAAAAGTTGTTTGAATAAGGTTTTCGATACCTTTTTAAAATATTTTTTTTGCTCAGCAATGAAGGACATTTTTATAATTTTATGCAGTATTTAAAAAATTTATTATCGAAAATTCATACATCTACCCCATTAAATTGATAATTACACATTATAGTAGTAGTAGTAGTAGTAGTAGTAGTAGTGCTTTATTTGTATGAGAATCTTTTCAATTCTAAAACTAACTGGTATTCTAATAAATTAAAACAAAAAACTAAAATTAAAGGCTGATGGTAAACATTACCCCGGAGGATTTAAAGTTTAAACCATGCTTACAAAGAAAGCAAATCCAAAAACTGTAAATCTGTCGATTTATTCTTTTGAAGAGAGCCAAGATAAAGAAAATCCCAATTGTCCTTCATCCCAATCTTTTTGAATATACTTCTAACCTGGCGAACCCAGTTGTATTTCTCTAGGGTTGACTAATCATCTTTCATTCTATCCAGTTCTCTTAATCTTAAATAAAATTTCCCCCATAATTACATATTGCAGATGGATAAAATGAAAAAATTCGAACAAATGTAAAAGAAACTTAAATCGAACAAATGCAATAATAATTTAACGAAACAGATATAATGGATATAAAGCCTATAAAGTTGCCATCATTTTTATTTTCGTTAGTTTTTGATATTGCATGTATAGTGCCAAAAAGCGCTTAATCTCGTGTTAAATAGCGATTTGAAAAGTTTAAAAAATGGTATCTGTTAATGTACCAAAATATTACAAGAGATTACACAAAATTACTTAAGATTACTCCAGATTACGTGAGATTACACGAGATTATATTGGATTACACAAGATTACATGGATTACAAGGTATTAGATAGATTAAACAGGATTACAAAAGATTCCAAGGGATTACAGAAGATTATACAAGATTATACAAAAATTACAAAATATTGCAGAGTGCACACCAGATTATGACAGTGGTTAACCCCTCGCTACCACCCTAAATGGCAACCCTGTTATCGTTTTCTGTTCTTTCCTTAGGGATCGTCTATAAACTACGTTACCAATTTTGGAGAGGGGGGGGGGGGGCAAAAACTATGGTTGGTAACCGTTGGTTTAAAGTTACTTTCATATTTCAGACTTTGAAATCTTTCCCATATTCCTTTTTTCTCACCTTCTTAAAGAATATCTATTTTTGATCCTGTTTTTATGAAATTTTCCGTTTTTCTCGATTTTTCGTTTAAATTTTTGTTTTGGTTAAAAATTACACTATGTGATTGAAAATTTAATTATTTTGTTGAAAATGCAAATATTTTGTTAAAAGCTTATTTCTTGGGTGAAAAAATCAACAATTTGGTTGAAAATTGTACTACTTTGTTAAAAACTTACCTTTTTGGTTGAAGATTCATCTCTTTAGTGGAAAATTGAACTCTTTCTTTGAAAATGTGTTTCTATTTTGAATAAAAATTAACTTTTTTCAAACTAAAAATTCAACTATTACATTTGTAGTTAAAAATTTAACTACATATTTGGTTAAAATGTATCGTGTTTAGTTATAAATTCATGTGTTGTGTTGAAAATTCGTATCTCATGTCGAATATTAATCTTCTCAGTTAAAAATTAATCTTTTTTGTGGAAAATTTATCACTTTAGTTCAAACTATAACTATATTGTTGAATATTCTTCTACTTTGGATGAATTATACTTTTTTTGCATTTCAAATTAAAACAGTTTTTCGTTGAAATATCTTGTATTACCGGTTTCTTTGAGAACTCATCTTTTTGGTTTGAAAATTGAACAGCTTTGTAGGAAATTCGTCTTTTTGACTTGAAAATTCAACAATTTGGTAGAAAATTTAAGTATGTAGTTAAAAATGAACCTTGTTGTTAAAAATTCTCATTATTGGGTTGAAAATTCATTTTTTTAGAAAATTTATCTATTTTGTTAAAAATTCGTCTTTTTGAGTAAAAAATTACTGGTCTTCTTTTTGGCTATGGATATAACTTCTTTGTTAAAAACTCGTCTTTTTGGTTCAGTTTAACTGGAAAAAAAAATTTTTTTTTGTTGAAAATTAATTTTTTAACTGAAAATATAACTATTGCATTTTTGATTCAAAACTTATATTTCTTATAGTTCCAAATTCAACTATTTTGTTAAAAAATAAACTTTTTGAAAAATTAACTACTTGGTAGAAAATTAACTTTTTTGTTGCAAATCCATAGTGTCGAGTGGAAAATTAAACTTCTTTTGTGTAAAGTTCATGTATTTTGTTAAAAATTCGTCTTTTTGGGTAGAAAATCAATCTTCTTTTGTTGAAAATTAGTCTGATTGGCTGTGAATTAAAGTATTTTGTTAAAAATTCATCTTGGTTCAATTTAATTTTTAGAAAATCAATTTTTTGTTTTGTTAGAAATTAATTTTTTCAACTGAAAGTATAACTAGGTATTCCAATTTTGGTTGAATTTTTTTTTAAATTTAACTATGTGGTGGAAAATTCAACTATTGTGGTAGAAAATTCAACTATTTGCTGTTGGATGGAAAATACAACTGTTTTGTAGAAAAACCATGTATTGTATTGAAAATTCATCTTTTTGGGTTGGAAATTAATCTTCTTTTTTGAAAATGCATCTTTTTGCTGTGGATTCAACTATTTTGTTACAAGTCCGTCTTTAATGGTTCAATTCAACTAGTCGAAAATTCTTTTGTTGTTGAAAATTTACCTATTTGGTTAAAAATTAAACTATTTGAAAAATTAACTACATGGTAGAAAATTCACTTTTTTTGAAAATTCATAGTGTCGGGTGGAAAATTTAACTGCTTTGTGTAAAATTCATGTATTTTGTTGAAAATTCGTCTTTTTGGATAGAGAATTAATCTTTTTTTGTTGTTGAAAAATCATCATTTTAGTTGAGGATTCAAATATTTTGTTAAAAATTCGTATTTTTTTAGTTGAATTCAACCAGTTGAAAATTCGTTTTTTTGTTGTTGAAAATACATTTTTTTCACTATAGAACAGCTCATTAGAAACCCCCCAAAAAAACGCAGAATAAACTTGAAATCCATGTATAGCCAACGGTTTCTTTACTTTCGGGGGGATGGTAGAGGTTAAAGCAAAAACTACGGTTCTCAACGAGAGGAGACGGGAGGTAAAAAATATTTCAAAATTTGTAACGTAGTTTATGGATGACCCCTTATGTTATTGTTCGTTTTTAATTGAATAAAGCAAAATATACATTACTTTTGTGCTTGATTATTGCTAATTGCACAAGCGGCATGTTCTGTATTTTCGGCATGTGTCAACTGGCCTTCTTTCTGGCCTGGTCTGTTTGGTGATGGGTTATACTAATAGAAACACCTGCACGAAGCCAGGCTGTACTGGAGTCTAAAGGAGTGTGACCGCATCAGTAATAATGATTGCGAAGATAGTGTAAGTGCTAAGGTCGCTTTACGCTTCTTTGCATGTCTGCATGAATCTTCTGAAATTTTAAATCAAAAATCATCTAATCACTTCTTGCAAAAATTGTTCTATTCATCAAGATTCCGTTCAATACACTAAAGGGTCAGGGTGGCCACTGACCGGGAAAATAGGGAATTTTAAGCACAGAGAAAAAGCCGGTACTTTTTTTGAAAACCGGGAATTTTTCAGATTTTTTACTTTTGCAATGAATATCGTCTCGTTATTCCAAGAAAATGTGTTTGGAATTGTGCATTGTGAATTTTTAATCCATAATGCATTTCGTTTGATTAAAATACCGACTATTTGGTTAAAAATTGAATTATTTTGTTAAAAATTCAATTATTTTCTTAAAAAGTTATCTCTTTTTATCGAAAATTCAACTGTTTTGTTGAACATTCCTAATTTTGGATAGAACATTCATCTTTTTTGTTTGAAAATTAATTCTTTTTATTTGAACAGTCTACTATTATATTTTTGGTTTAGATTTCGTCTCTCTTGGTTAAAAATTTTACTCTTTGGGGGAAAATTCATTTTTTATGGCTGAAAGTTAATTATTTTTTATTGAAAAGTCTTATCACATTTTTAATCCAGGATATATATCTTTTGGCTACAAATTCTACTATTTAGTTAAAAATTTTATTATTTTGAAAATTCTACTATTTTCTTAAAAATGAACGTATTGCAGTTGAAAATTCAACTATTTTCTTCAAACATTTTCTTTCTGGATAGAAAATTAATCCTTCTGGATTGAAAATTCATCTTCTGGTAGAAAATACATCTTCTTTGGTGGAAAGTTAATTCTTTTTATTTGAAAAGTCTATCCTTGTATTTTGGGCTCAGAATTCGTCTCTTTTGGTTAAAAATTCTACGCTTTGGTTCACAATTTAATTTTTGTTTTTGTTTGAAAAGTCGTCTCTTTTTTGGTTCAGAATTAATCTTTTTATGGTTGAAAGTTAATTCTTCTTATTTGAACAGACTACTATTGTATTTTGGATTCATAATTCATCTCTTTTGATTTAAAATTCTAGTCTTTTGTGGAAAATGTAATTACTTTGTTGATCATTCGTCCTTTTGGAATTTAAATTCATCTTTTGGTTGAAAATTCACCTTGGTTGGTTCAAAACTTATCTCTTTTATGTTTGAAAGTTCGATAATTTTGTTGAAGATTTATCTTCGTATGTTGAAAATTCAATATTCGTTTAAAAATTCCATTATTCGTTAAATAATTCCACTTTTTTTAAACTCGTCTCTTTTGCTTGAAAGTTTAACTATTTGGCTGTAAATGCAACTGTTAATTTGAAAATTATTTTTTTTGTTTTGTTTGAAAATTAATCTTTCTTGTTTGAAAATGAAGTTTTTTTTGTGTGGAAAACTCATTGATTCTATTTTCTTGAAAAATCATCCTCTCTCCTGTTTTGAGAGCATTTTGAATAATAATTATTGTAACCGCTTAAATGTCAACCAGGAAAAATGTAATTTTTGATCGGAAAAACTAGGGATTAGCCTGAATTTTTTTTGTTGAAGTTTGTGTGGCCACCCTGAAAGGGGCTTTAACCAATTAATCTAGGAGGACAATCTTTCATGACCATATTTAACAAAAAAATAAATTAATGCAAGTAAAAAGGAAGAAACAGGATTTATTCTGATCGCCTAAGGTAGAAGATTCTAAAAAATTCTCAGCTTCTAACATTTACCCATTTTTTAAATAATTTCCCAAATAGGAAGTCCCAATCGTTCAATCGTCCAATTTGAATTAAATTAACTAAATGATAATGACACCCTGAGAAAACAATTTCCATGCATTAACTTTCCCTCCTTTAATATAAAATATAGTTAACTCTTTCTAAGGACAACATAAAAATTTGTTCTATTCTAACTAAGTTGAGAGTAGTTATCTAAAGTCGTAGCAAACATAGAGATATTTTCAGGGATGTACTATACATTCCTGCTAGAAAATTGATCTTATTGATTCGATGAGAGTCTATAATAATTTTTTGCTACACAGACGCGGCAGCCAATATTCGTCCAATTATTGCATGCTGCGTTCAAAGTTTCTCAATGTACGTGGCTCAGTGCTGGACAACGCTTCAATCTAGAAAATTGCATAAGAACACTCTCTGATGTCGGTTAGTAGATCTTACTTCTTAGATTCAATAATTAATTTTATTTAACTAATACTTTAATAGTTCCATGGTAAATTAGAATTTCAATGAATACATTTTTTTTTATTTATCAGCCAAAACGAGAGGGATCGCAATTCCAACGGATTTGGAAAGTCAAGTGGCTTCCATGTTCAACAAAGCTGCGATGCTTAGCAGACAAACTAGCAAATGGCTTCAGGCTGCGAAGCAACCGAAAGTCGAGCGCACTCACAGTCAGGTAATTATTTTACAAGCATCACAGACCAGTTCCTTTATGTCCTATATTGTACCCTAAATTCAGACAAGGTCCCTATGTGCAGCCCATAATGTAAATTTTAATAATGTGACTTTTCTTTCAAGAAATTAACTCAGGGGTTAATATACCTATTTCTGAACTGTCTTACATTTTTAAAACTTCAAAGACATTTTCAAGAGCTTTTAATTGTAAATATTTTAGGGATTTTTAAAGAATTTATTCACGAAAAGTGAGGTATTTCGTAGGATTCCAAAGGATTTGAAATGTTTTAGGGAATCTTAAAAGATTCTAAAAGAATTTTTAATTGATTTTAATAATTTGAAGAGATTTCAAAGGGTTTGAAATATTTTAGGGTAAAAATTTTCTAAAATTTCGGAAGATATGGAACCATTTTACAGGATCTATAGGGTTTTAAGATATTTTAAAAGATTTCACGGATTTTGATCAGGTTTCCGAGAATTTCAATGATTTAAGGGGTTTTAATGCCCTCAGTGTATTCTAATGAATTTTCCAGGATTTCAGGAAATATCGCCACATTTAATAGAATATCACGGGATTTTATATTATTTTAGATGATTTTAAGGAATTTATTCGAGAGAAGTGAGGTATTTCATAGGGTTTCAAAAATTGAAATAGTTTTGACATTAGTTTTTGGATTTCACCCTGACTTCTTATTAATTTATCTTGAATTCTTTTAAATTCTTTAGAATTTTTTTAGGCGATGTTAAAAGATTAAAAATAAATTTTTAATTGATTTCAGTAATTTAATTGGATTTCAAAGGATTTGGAATATTTTAGGGTATTTTAAAAGATTCCCAGACATTTTCAAAAGCTTTAAAATGTTTTAAGGGATTTTAAAAGATATCAAACGATTTGAAATATTTGAGGAAATTGTAAACGATTCCTAGAATTTTTTTATTTATTTCAATAATTTCAAGTGATTTCAAAGACTATGAAGTATGTTACGGTATTTTAAAAGATTCCAAGGCATTTTCAAGAGATTTAATCAATTTTATGGGATTACCAAGGATTTTAATAATTTTAAGGGATTTTAATATTTTAATGGATTTCAAAAAATTTATTCATAAGAAGTGAGGGATTTTGTAGGGTTTCAAAGATTTTAAGAAATTTTCAAATATTTGTTGCAATTCATTTCGAATTCGTCCTGAATTGTTCTTAATTTATCCTGAATTCTTTTAAATTATTCTGTATTCTTCTAAATTCAATTTATTCTACTCAATTCAATTAATTTTTTCATGTGCTGGAATTGTTTTTTAAATCCAGCTTGATTTTTTATGAATTTCATCTCATTCTTCTCATCTCACTTATATGTATTTAAATTTACTCAAAATTTATTGCAAACAATCGAATTTTCTGGAATTCACCCTGAATTCTTTCAAATTCTTTGGAATTCTCTGGATTTGTTTTAATTTACTTAAATTTTTCTAAATTCACTTAATTTAATGGATTTTTTGTTTAATTGATTCTACATTTTTTAACCTCACCTTGAATTCTTAGGCATTTCATCAAATTCTTTTGAATTCACTTAAATTTTTTTAAGCTCATTTTAAAGTTACTGAATTCAATGAAGTTTTTCATATTTTTAAATTGCTTTCAATTCATTTGAATTTTTTTAATTCACTTTGAATTTTTATGAATTTAATCCTATTCTTCTCGCTTATCTTAAATTCCTCTACTCATTCCAATTTTACGGAAATCAATGGATTTTTTTTTATTTGAACATTTTTTTCTAATTCATTTTAATTATTTTGAATTTAACTTGAATTGTTTTAAAATTTTATGAATTTATCCCGTTTTTTATCCTTTGAGCGCGAAAAAAGTACCCTATGAGCGTAACAAAAAGTACCCTTTGGTCCTTATATTTTATCCTAAAGGGACTGTGAGGCCCATTTTTAAATAATTAATTTATTGGGTACTTTTTGAGTTATTAAGACTAAAGTTTCAAAAATCCTGATTCTCCTTTAAATCATATGAAATAATGTGAGATAGAACGCGTTCGTTTTTAAATTCTTTAATATGTCTCTCTGCGATTCGAAAAGGAAATGTTATAGATTTTAGCCACCCCTATTTTTAAATTGTTGAATTTTAAGGATCATTGTGAAAATGTTTTATTTTCATGGCTTGAATTGGATAATTCAAAGTTAGAAGTCTTTTAATTTTTAGTTGTTCAATTCTGAAACTTTTTAAATTGAAAATATACAATTTTGCATGTTTAGTGCAAGTCCAACAACAAGCTATTTCATCACTTGTGGATGACTGTAACATGCAATACTTTTGGATTGAATTATTCAAAATTGTTGGATTTAAAATACAAATTTATCAAAATTGTATAGGTTAGAAATCAAGGCATTAATAGTTCAAGAGTTTTTATGTCAGAATGCTTAGAATTTAATCAATTTATTTCGAAAGTTGATAAATTAGATAATTTCATATCTATAGTGTTTGAATTTGAGCAATTGTTATTTGAACCCTACCAGATTTCACATATTTATTTCAAATTGAAAGATTTAATAGTTATAATTTTCGTAATATAAATTCTCTAAAATTTAATAATTTCAAAATTCAAATATTAAAATTTGGACAGCTTCAAATTAAAAAACTTAATAGTTCAGCAATTTCAAGTTTATAGTCCTTAGTATTGAATTAAAGAACTTTTAATTTTTAATTTGCAAAATTGCAAAATTTGAAGCTTGTAGTCTTCAAGATAGGATAATTAGAAAAAACGTTCCAATAATTTTTTATTTTAAACCTTTAAAATTGGTAGGTTTGAAATTTAATTTGTTTGAAATTGTACAATTTTTAATTGAAATCCTTAATAGTGAAATAATGAAATTGAACATGCTTGAAATTAAATAGTTTTAGATTGGGAATTTATAAATGAGACAATTTCAGTCCCTCAATTATATGTACATTTTCAAATTGAAAGTCTTAATAGTTGAACAATTTGCAGTGATTCTTTTTCATTGTGTCGAATTTGGATTGTCCTAAAGGTAAAATTGATCACTTTTGAATGTTTTTCATTTTAAATAAACTTAGTTTAAAATTTCTGATCTTCAATTTAATTATTTTTGCTTTTGGAGATCTCGAAAGAAAAACTTCAATTTTCATGGCTTCTACTTTGGTATTGTACAATTTTAAATATTTTAAATTTTGAAATTCTCTACTTTTGAACACTTCGATTTTGTGCGATGTTCGGCATTTGACTTTGAAATAGTTCAATTTTAAAATAAAAAACTCCGAGAAATATTATTTATAACTGTATATGTAGATCTAAATTTGGAATTTTGATTTATTCAGCTGATGAGATTAGACCGCAGCATTATTGAAGGATTGCAAGACATAGTTTCTCTCCTAGAAGAGCAGTTGAAACCTTTGGTACAATCGGAATTATCATTGCTCGTGGATATTCTCTACAGACCAGAATTACTTTTCCCAGCAGCCACTGAAGCTAGAAGAAAATGCGAGAACGGAGGATTTATTCACCGGTAAGAAATAAAAAATCTCTAATTTTTTGAGCTAACTAAGGGGTCGTCTATAAACTACGTCACCAAATTTTAGGCAATTTTTGACCCCCTGTCACCCCTCGTTTACAACCGTGGATCCCCCCCCCCCCCCTCCCCGTCCGAAAAGTAACGTAGTCAAAAATTCTATCAAAACATAGGAAAGAAGGTGATTTTTCATGAAAATAAGGTAATAATGGTAGATGCCATATTGGATGCAATATCAAACAATTTATATTCCTAAGATTTCAAGTCGAAGTATATATTGAATTTTCCACAAACAAGATTAATTTTCTAAGATAAATACGAATTTTTGAAAAGAATATGAATTATCTACCAAATACTTGAATTTTAAACTTATAAAGGATAAATTTCTAATAAAAAATGGAATAGTGATATTTTCAGATAAAAATTAATTTTTAACCAAAAAACCCCGAATTTTCAACAAAAAATTAAATTTGAGACCAAAGAGAATTTTTAACCAAATAGTTCAATTTTTAACAAAAAATATGAATTTTCCATCAAGAAGATTAATGTTTTACCAAAAAAAACACAAATTTTCCACAAAATACATTAATTTTCAACAAAATTGTTGAATTTTCAACCTGAAAATATTATTTTTTAACAACAAAATTAATTTCTTACCAAAGAGATAAATTTACACCCAAAATATGAATTTTCAATCAAATAATTAATTTTCAATGGATTAGTTTAATGTTTTACCAAATTGTTGAATCCTCAACCAAACCAGATTAATTTATACCAAAACGGTTTCATTTTTAACTAAAAAGGATGAATTTTCAACCAAGAAGATTAATTTTAGATCAAAAAGAACAACTTTCTAACAAAATAACTAAATTTTCAATTAGAAAAAAATCAACTTTTAATAAAAAATATCTGCCGGCTGTGGGCACATTTTCATCGCGCGTAGTTCGCTTCGCTCACAAGTTTGAGCGCGCCGAGGGCGCGCGTCTGTCGGATTCCGCGCTTCGCGCTCGGATATTTATTCTTCGCACCTGGAATGTTGAATAAAGCTTTATCAAAAACATCTCTTTTTGATCCCAGTATTTTTTTTATGCATCTTCATATTTTCAATTAAAGACTAAATTGCTCAAAGCTTTGTAGGCTTTGTGGTACGTACACATTCTCATCGTGATACTCGCGCTACGCGCTCGATTTTTGCCAGACGTTTTTAAGTGTATATTTATTTTCTGAATTACCTTGCAATAAAAAGCTACAATCCTTTCTTCTGACATTCTTTCATATCTCGCGTTCTTATTTTTGATGGATAAAACAAAATATCCTGCAAGTCTTCTTTTAGTCTTTTTACGTATCTAGTGTCTTTTGGCGTAATATGGGAATTTTCGATTTTTCCACACCGATTTCGATAAATAAATTAAAAACAAGGAGTTTTGTCAAAAAACGGTTCAAAGAAATGTTATAGGAATTTTTAAACGCTGAAATTTCTCCAAAAACTTTTCCCCACATTCGCGTCGTTTGGCTAAAAATTTGAATTTTCTATTTTTTCAATCTTATTTTCGAAAAATAAAACCAAAAGTACAAGTACTATTAAAAAAGTTTAAATTAATTTTTTAGGACTTTTTAAAAGCTGGAATTCATCGTAAAAACTTTTTTCTGTATCCCACGTCGTTTGGCTCAAAATTTGAATTTTCTTTTTTTACATATTATTTTCGATAAATTAAACTGAAATGACAAGACCTATCAAAAAATAGTTTGAAGAAATTGTATAGAACTTTTCAAAAGCTCTAATTACTTTTTAAGGGGTTTCCCCATATTTTGCGTCATTCAGCTCAACATTTGAATTTTCGATTTTTTCATAGTATTTTCGAAAAATGAAACCGAAATATCAAGTCTTATCAAAAAACCGTTGGGGAGAAATTATAGGTCTTTTAAAAAGCTCCAATTCTTTTTTTAAACTTTTTTACTTATCTGTCTTCGTTTGACTTTAAAATAGAATTTTCGGTGCATAAAACCAAAAAAACGAGTCCTGTCAAAAAATGGTTAAAACAGAAATTGTAGATATTTCGAATATCTTCAATTCTTCTTGTATACTTTTGTCACGTATCTGTTGTCCTTTGCCGTAAAAATGGAATTTGGCCTAAAAAAAGTGTGACAAAACTCGATTTGATCCGTTAATTTTTTCGAGAAATATCGTGTTTACTGACGGAGAGACAGACATGCGCCATCGCCAAAACTTAAGTTTTGGCGTCAGGGTGTCTCGAAACGTGGATATCTGTTGAAAAACTGTGGTGTGAAATTTCTGACAATTTTAATACTTTCCTAATCATAAATGATGAGAATGTAAAAACATCAATTTCCAACAAAACATGGAATATTTACATTGTTAGTTAAAAACTAAGTTAACTAAAGTAGTTCTAAAAAAAAACTAATATTCAAAAAAATAGTTACGTTTTCAAAAAAAGAGATGAATTTTCAACTAATGTGATGAATCTTAGAAAAAATAAATTTTCAATAAAAATGTTGAACCCAAAAGATGATTTTTTAACCCGAAAGATTATTTTTATAAAAATGGAATAGTGAAATTTCCAATCAACGATTTACAATAAAACGAGTGCATTTTCAACAAAGTAGTTCAAATTTCAACCAATTAGCTGAATTTCTGACCAAAAAAGATGACTTTTTAAGAAAATAGTTGCATTTTCAATAAAATAATAAAATTTTTAACCAAATACTAGAATTTCTAACCAAACGAGATGATTATTTTTTCTTGTTGGGTTCTATTAATTTACTTCGCATTTAAGCAAAAAAAAAAGAGAAATGGATAAGAAAGTTTCTTAAAAACAGAGAAAAAAGGAAGAATTCTTTAAAATTTATCATCACGAAACATACGAAATGTTATCTAAGTTCGTAACGTTACTTACCATGACCCTCCCTCACTCCCTATTACCAAGCTAGTTTTAAGAGGGACACTCTTAAATATATCCATTCAAATAAAAACATATGTAGAAGCGAGCATGATAAAAAAAAATGTCTCATCAAAAGTACTCTTAAATTTAGGCAATTATTACATAGAAAATTGGCCGGATTGTCATAAATAATTTTTCCTTCGGAAATAATGAAAAATAGCTGTGAATTTGATCACGGATGTTTTCACTTCGTATTTATAATTGTACAGTGCTCATATGGTAAGCACTTTGCTTTCTTATTATGATTAATTAGCAAATATATTGTAATGTATTTTTAATATTTAAAATAAATAATTAAAATATTTTAAAATATTGGGGGGTTTCCACCATAAAACACACAAAAATACAAATAAGTCAATCACTTCGTCTCGAATCAAGAAGTTTCTTCTATTCTTGCATAAACTTTGTACAAAAAAAAGTAATCAATATTTTCAGAAATCCTCACATCAGTTTTGAGATGTTAGTCGTGAAAATCGGTAAGAACAAGATATCCCAATTTCACGTTTGTAACTCTCTTCAAGTTATTGTGTTCGCGAAAAAAGTGTGTCATCCGCAAAAGGTGGTCCAAAAATGCATTCGATTTTTTTTCTTCGAATTTTCCTACATATCGCCTACAATTAGGTTTGGATCCATGCAAAAATAAATGCGTCTTCTTTTTCTTCTTGCAAAAAAATTATATTTAGAGGCAGAGCGAGCCCCATGAAGTTTAACACGTACAATTTCCCATAAGAAAAAAAGTAGTTTTTATAAATATAATTCAGAATCGTTAATATAAGGTGAATCGAGTTAAAACTCAACATTTGGTTCGATAATTAGCTGTAAAATACAAATGAATAATTACTTTTTAAATATTACCCCCATCAGTCTGTTTTATAAGATCCCAAAAAACACGTAAGTTGAAAATTGGGTTTTGCGAGCTTTTGGCGCTAATTATGATTTTTTTGGCGTTTTTTAAGTTTAAACTGTTTTTAGAACATGAAATACTAATTTCTACTGATAATTAGATGTTGACATAAGTTTTTTAAACAATTGATTATTGTTTTTAATAATTTTCTCTTAGTAGTTAACTAATTTAAAGCCTTATCAAAATTTGATTGATCTTCGTTCTCTTAATTTTTCATTAATGAAGAAACAGAAGCTTTTTTAAAAGACCAAAATAAAATTTAACCAAAATAAAAATTTTAAATTGAAACAATTTTTAATGCAAAATTGTTGTATCCCTCATGGTATAATTTATAAACCTTCATAGTTAATTCTTTAAGTTTTACTCTTAGTTTTTAATAGCGTTTGAAATTACAATTTTGATTTTGCAACATTAGACAATTGCTAACAAATTTAAATTCAACAATTTCTGAGTTATCAATTCTACATGTAAATTTTTCCAATATGAAGAATTTTCAATTCAAGATTTGAAAATACTATTTGCATGCACGAAAATATTAAAATTACGCGGGGACATGAACGCTGATTTTGCGCCCGTGCATTAATGAATTATTCATTATTCATTATAGTAAGGATGAAATAACAAATCTTGGAAAGAAATATTCAGACATACTTACAAGTATCTCAATTTAATTATTAATCAGGCAATTTTTAGAAAAGGAATTATTCTTGATTATGAGAACGATTGAAAACATAAAATTTGTTTATTTAACAAACTTTATTTTTTCCGGACTTTTTTATGCGCCGTGAATGGATTTGCAACGACCTATGCATACTCAGTTAAAAAAATGTAATTCTCAAAACGGAGAAATCATTTAAAATTTAAAAAAATGGCTGTGTCTGTACATCTCGAAAATTTGGGAGAGTTTAAAAAGGGGATGGACTAATCGTAACGAAAATTCGGGACTAGACACATTATTAAGCATTATAAAATTTCTTATAAAAAGATTGTTTCCCCTTTTCTACATGTAAAAATAAATATTTAATCTTTCATCTATTTTTCCTCTTTTTCTTGAAAAAAATTACCCTATTTCCCCTTTTTTGAGCTTCTTTTGCGCTGTGATCCCTGTGAATTTAATTTCTTGAATTTTTATTTTTATTTACATCTAAAAGCAACAACTTTTTATCGTCCCTTCACTCTCATTTAAATCTTCTTCTTTCTCTTAAAATCTAGATTAATAAAACACACCGAAAAGTTACTAGAAGAAAAGGAAGAAAAGCTATGCGTGAAAGTGCTGAGAACTCTTCGCGAGATGATGGCAATCGATCCAGAATACGGAGAAAAGGTGAGATTTTTCAAAAATTTTGTTTTAGCGCATGGTATTTTAAGTTATTTACGATCATGCAGAGATCTACAAAATCACAATAAAGCATAAAAATCAAGGGCATTCGCTTTCTTGAATTAAATTAACAAGGAGAGGCCGACAATTGTCAATTTTATTTTTGGTTCATAATTTTTGTAATTTTTGAAAGATTGCGTGTTCAATTCTCGCTGCCTGTACTTTTCTTATTTTATTTTTCATACATTAAAATGTTCATTTTTATGTCCATTAATAATCTTTTAAAAGTATGCTAATAATAACTTTTATAATGCCTTCTTTCACGAAAAAACTGAATTTTTAAACCGTATCATGTTTTGTGCAAACAAATTTATTTTTTATAAATTTTATTAATTGTTTTCAAAATGTTTACTAATAATATTTAAAAAATAATGATCGTGGTCAAAAAAGTATCCTGCAGGTCAAACCGGTATTTATATTTCGTATCTTCCGAGGCAAAAATTTCATTGATGCAAAACAAAATCATGTTTATCTCATAAAATACGAAGTTTAGAAAACGTCGTTCATACGTTTAATTTTAAATATAACGGGTAATTATTATAAAAATAATTAGTAACATTTAATATACAAAATAAATTTGTTTGAGAAAAATATGACGAAGTTATAAAACTCAGTTTTTCCGTGAAAGAAAGCATCATGAAAATTATTATTAGCATAATTCTAAAAGATTTTTGAATAAAATGAAAATTATGAACATTTGAAAAATGAAATTAAAATGTACAAGCAGCGAGAATGGAACACGCAACCTTTCGGCTCTGAAGCCGAAGAGCTACTGCCTGAGCTACCGGCCGATTTAAAGTTAAGAAATTTTAACTTTTTCTCGAATGTCGAGTGCTCTAATAATTTGCAACACATTAGACAATCAGTATGCGATTAGAGAGTTATTCACGTCTTGTCAAAGAACTTTCGAGGTAAATTTTTAAGTTTAGAGTTCGCTTTTCAATGAGCTCTTTTTTGAAAATGAGTGCAGCAGGTGAGTAGCTCTTGTAGACTAGATCTGTAGGTTCAAGTGTTTTCATGCTGCTAATGGAGATTCAGGAAATCGGGGAAAAGTCAGAAAAAACCAAGGAGGTCGAGTTTGAACTCCCCACGGGGACATTTGAGCAGATTGAAAATCAGCGACAACAGCAGCGGGTAAAACTAATTATAGTCAGGAGTTGTCATTTTCAAACTTTTCTTTAAATATGACTCGTTCCCAAAAAGTTGGGAATGCTTCCTTTCTCAATGTTTTGCAAATTTTGGTTGATGTATCAAATTTAAAAAAAAGTTGAAATATGCCGATTTTGAAAATGGTTTAAGAGTCAAGCAAAAATGAAGTGCTTTTTTTATTTGAACAATTTCAAACTTGTACTTTCTCCTGCTTCAACAATTTTTCTTTTTTCAATGCTCCTAACTTTAAGGCTTTTCTAGGTATATAATCTAGTTCACAATTACTTATTTTTTGACTTGATTGATACAATTGAGAAAAAAATATCTATGCAGGCCTCGGACTCGCCACACTATTGACACTATTTGACACTTTTTTTTTGAGTGATGACACTATTTGGCTACTATTTCCAAATTAAATTACACTAAAGACACTATTTTCTCACAATTATCCACTAAGGCCACTATTTCTTTACTGGAAAATTGTCTCAATAGCTGCTTCGGGCTGTGAATAAATTGCGCTAAGCTTTTTTGTGAAATTTTGAACCACGTATTAATTTTCAAGTTAAAAAGACGAATTTCCAAGCCAAAAAGATAAGATTTTAACAAAGCAGTTGCATTTTCAACTAAATACGTAAATTTTCAAACAAAAAGATACATTTTCAACCAAAAAGATTAATTTTCTACCAAAAAAGATGAATCCTTAACAAAATACGTAAATTTTTAACCATATATTGAAATTTTAAATCGAGAAGATTAATTTTCTACCAGAAAAGTCGACTTTTCAACAAAATATATACATTTTCAACTAAATAGTTTGAACAATGTATGTGCGGTTAGTCTAAATTGTATTTGAATAACTTTAGTCTGTATTTTTCTAATTGAGAAGAATTAATTTTCAATTAAAAAAAGGAATTTTCTACAAAAAACTTCAATTTTAAACAAAATAGTTAAATTTTCAGTTGAAGAAAAATAATTTTGAACAAACAAAAAAAACGAAATATCAACAAAAATTACGTATCTTTCACAAAAAAGTAAACTTTTAAGAAAGTAGTTTATCTTTCGACCAAAGAGTTGCATTTCCAACCTAAAAAGATGAATTTGCAACGAAAAATTTAGTAGTTGATATTTCAAATTTCAACAAACAAATGTTTTAATTTTAAATAGAGATCAATACGTAATTAAAAAAAAATGAATTTTCAACAAAATGCTTCTTTCCTCAACTAAAGCGGATTTATTTTCAACCAAACAGTTGCATTTTTAACCAAAAAATGTATTTTTCACCAAAAAATACGAATATTCATTAAAATACAATTAAAAAAATGGTAACATTTTCTACAAAACAGTTAAATTTTCAGCCAAAAAATGTGAATTTTCAACAAAAAAGTTAGTTTTTAATTAAAGAAAGTTAATTTTCAACCGAAACAAACTAATTTTTAACCAGAAACTTGCATATTTAACCAAAAAGATGCAATTTTTACAGAAAGAGATGAATTTTCGAACCAAAAAGATGAATGTTTAACAAAATCGTTGAATTTTCAATTAAAAAATTTATTACTCAAAAAAGAAAGAAAATTTAATAAAACTATTGAATTTTGAACTAAGAATTATAACTTTTTAACAAAATTGTTGAATTTTCAACAAAATGATTCAATTTTGAACCATATAATACATTTTTTAAATAAAAAAAATGGATTCTTAACCAACAATTTAATAGTAGATTTTTGAACCGAAAGAAATGAAGTTTAAATAAAAAATAGTTGGATTTTCTTATTGGGTTCTATTAATTCCTTTGGAACTTAAGTGGAAAAACGAGAAAAAGAGAAATGCCCACGATACATAAATAGGAATCTTGATAATTTATAGTCTAATGAATAACATTTTAAATAAACATTGAAGTTCATTTTTTAATACTTGAAAAATGTTATGACACTATTTTGACACTATTTACAATATTTTTCATTTCTAAAGTGAGTTTGAGGCCTGTTATTTATTACTGCAACAAATTTTAGGAAACAAACCAAATCGTAAATAATAAAAAAATATTCGAGGTCATAATTGTTTATTGAAATGTACTTATTTGCATATTTGTGTTTTTTCGTCCGGTTTAGGCAAAAATCGTAATTTTTATTCAATTTTAATTTATAAAAGCTTATTCTATTCTATGATAGGTAATTTACAATTTTATTCAGCACGTTTTTGTCGAAATTATTTTATTTAGAAATAATACGTACAATTATTTTTTGTTTAGTCATTTTTTGAATTATAAAATTTGCTTGGTAATATTTAATAAAAACGTGACTAATAGAATTCTAAATAACCTTTGAAATTTTAGAATGACCTTTTATAAATTATAATTGAATGAAAATTACAACTTTTGCCTAAAGCAGATGAAAAAACACAAATGTGTAAATAACATTTAAATAATCAATTATGATCTCAACTATTGTTTTATTATTCATGCTTGGGGTTTTCTTCTACAATTTTTTGCAATAATCAATGTGCCGTTTTTTGCCAATTTTATCAGTTAAGTAATCTTGAACTAGAAGTTACATCTGGAACCTCCTTATACATTTTAAGACCGCTATAAAAATTTCTTTTCCAGTTTGTCGAAATTTATTTCAAAGGTTCAACTAAGTTTTGAAATCTTTTGAAGAATTTAGTTTTTTTTTTAATTTTGTGATGCCACTGGATGTTGTTTCAATAAAAATCATTTTTACTTTAGATAACTGCATGCTTTCTTAAATTTATGTCACAAATCCATTTTCGAAGGTTCGTCAAATTTTTAGTTATATAAAATAGAATTTTGTTCATTAGAGTGTACAATGAATGCAAGCGAATTAAATTTGTGTATGACTGCATTATGTATTGGCTTTATGTAATTAGTTTTATTAATTTTCTCTACAGTAGAATTTTATTATAAATGGGAAAATTATTATAAAGGTATAATTAGGTAAAATACTCTACATTCCTTTAAATTTGGTTTATTTTATCATTAGATTAGATTAGATCCTAGAAGCTTTCTGCTTCAGAATACAAGAATTGTGTAAATTTTTATTATAAATATTCAGACAATTTCTGAATTTTATCTTCTAGATTTTCAAGAAATTTAAAGTATTATTGAACATTGAGATATTATTTTTCAATTTTAAAGAGACTTTTAGACTTCAAACTCACTTCTGAAGATTACAGGTTTCGAATCCGGGTTTTAGTTTTTCTACAAGGAATTTAATCAATCTTTCAGTTAAAAACAGTATGATGAATTCTGTTTCTAAACTGTCTATAGAAGAAAGCATTTTATGACAGATTTTTGAGAGAAAAAAATTTAAAGTAGTTTTCGGTAACAGTGCAGTAAACCGATTTTTGTAAATTTCTAGTAATAAAGCTTGTCTGCATCTTAAAGCATCTCTCACAATTTCTCCTAAAATGAATAGATATTTATATTTTTTTTAATTTGATGTACCTTTATTATAAAGTTTAAAAATTTGCCGTGTAGACTTAAAAAATACTTACATATATTTGACAATAATTTCTTAATATTTATTATTATGACATTTTTTTATAATCTTCTATTTTAGATTAAAAATTTCGAATTATATTTGTCATTTATTTTCGTATTTATCTCAAAATTATTGAACACAAACAATGTATGTAGTTACATTTATTGTAGCAAGTTCCATAGAATATTTAATTCTCAATGTATCGGTACATCGATTCAATGAAATCGCATAAATTTGTCATAATTATTAATTTTTCTTTAGGGTGATGCACTCAGGAATAATCTGCTGACCAGATACTTTGGCAAATCATTCACCCAAAAACCAGAGACTGTTGATATTCGAACTCCTTGCGCAGTTCCAGTGACGCACGGCCCTGGAGGTATTTTAAACCTTTTATTGGGTTTAATTATTTTTTTATTGCCAATTTTTTCTTACACTTGCGATTTTAAAAATAGCGTACAGGGTGTCTACCCTACCTGGAAAATCAGGAAAACCTGGAATTGTCAGTGAATTTTTATATACCTAGAAAAATCTGGAAATGTCAAGGAATTTCTATTAAATTCAAGAATTTTTTCAAAGGCATGCTTATTTTTTTAAATGCAACATAAAATTGAATAACATTGATTCTTTATTTGTTAAAGGAGCTTTATATTTATTTGTATTTAACTATTTTGTTGAAAATTCTTTTTTTTTGCTATGCAATTTTTTTTAGTAGAAATTCAGATTATGTTGAATAGTCGTCTTTTTTGGTTGCATTCAACTGATTTTGATTAAAAATTAAAATCCTTTTTGGTTGAAATATCAACTACTACATTTTTTGTTCAGAATTCATATTTTTTGGAATAAACGTTTAATTACTTAGTTGAAAGTTAAACTCTTTCGTTAAAAATTAATTTTATTCATCGAAGATTCATCATTTTAATTGGAAATTCAGCTCTGGTTCAAAAATGAGCTATATTATGGAAAGTTCGTTTTTTCTTTGGCTGAAAATTTATCTTATAGTGAAAAGTTTTCTATTTCATTTGAACCTTAACTATTTTGTTGAATATTATTTTTTTCAAACTGAAAATGTAACTATTCCAATTGTATATTCCATCATTTTAGTTGCAAATTCACCTCCTTGGTTGAACATTAATTTTTTGAACTCAAAATTTAACTATTTAATTTTTGGTTACAAAATTATCTTTTTTGTTGAAAATTCAATTATTCTACTTGAAAATTCATCATTTTAGTTAAAAACTCATCTGTTTGATTAAAAATTCAACTATTCCAGTTGAAGATTCATAATTTTAGTTGAAAATTTAACACTTTGTTTGAAAATGTAATTAGATTTTTGAAACTCAGTTTTTGTTCTTGTTGATAATTATTTCTTTTTAACTGAAAATGTAACTGTTTAAATTTTTATATTCCATCATTTTAGTTGATAAATCATCTCTTGGTTGAACATTAATATTTTTATCTGAAAATTTAACTATTCCATTTTAGATTGAAAATGGATCTTTTTTAGTTAAAAGTTCAATTATTCGGTTGAAAATGTGTCTGCATAATGTATTTTGTTGAAATATCGTATTTTTTGGAAGGAAAATAATCTTTTTGTCTCAAAATTAATCTTGTTTGAAAATTCATCTTTTTGTTTGAAAATTCGAGTATTCAAATTAAATATTCATCATTTGAGTTGAAAATTCATCTTTTTGGCTTAAAATAAAACTACCTGGTTGAAAAATAAACTCTTTTGTTAAAAATACATTTTTTAAATATTTTATTTTCAACTGAAAATTTAAGTATAACATTTTATGTTGAAAATTGACCTTTTTTAGTTCAACTGTTTGGCTGAAAAATACATAATCCGAATAGGTTGTTTGAAAAATGTGAAATATTTGAATGACTCCGTACTTATGGATAATGGAAAAGACTGGAAAAGAAAAAAAAATGGAAAAGACCTGGAAAAGACTTGAGATACTTGAAAAAAACATTTAATTGTCAGGTAATTTTTTTCCAGGATTTGAGTAGACATCCTGAACCTAAGTAAATTTCAATGAAATGAAATTTAAAAAAAAGTTTGTACCCAATTTATAGTGAAGAAAAAACTTCCAAATAGATCTAAAATTATTTTAAAAATATATGATTTGTTCTTTAAAATTACATATGTATATCGTATGGAAATTACCGATTTAATCATACACATTTTATTCGGTCGAATTTTATTATCGGAATGTCAGAAAATTAATATGAATTTTTTTTTTGATATAGCAAAAATCTTAAGTAGAGCCGGTCGAACCTTGCACGAGGTTCAAAGTCACCTCGATCGAGAAGGAGCTTCTGATCTAGTTGTAGAATTAGTGATAAAAAGTGTACATTCGCCCAGTATATTTGTCGAAGTTGTGGAACTAGGCATTGCATTATTAGAAGGAGGAAATCCAATCATTCAAAAAAGTGTCTTCACGAAACTGATGGCTGGAGATCTAAGTCAATCATTTTTCAAGGTGAAAATTTACATCCTTAACTTTTCTGTTAGAATATGGCGTTTAAATCGTTCGAAGGTTTAACAAATACCGATCGGCGAAACGATATTCTATCGGTTAAATCCATCATGTGCCACGAACTTTAAGTAATTCAGAGGATTTTTAAGATTTACAAATATTTAAAAGGATTTTTGAGGAATTTGCACGGATTTCATGGGATTTTATGAAGTTTCAAAGGATTTTAGTATCGAAGGATTTCATAGAACTGAAATAATTTCAAGGAATTTCAAGGACTATCATATTTTATGTAATTTCATGGAATTTCAAGGGATTTTATAATATTTTAATGAACTTTCAGAGATTTTATTCACAAGAATTGATGAATTTAAAAAGATTTCAGACATTTGAAGAGATTTTCAAATACTTCAAAGTACAGTAAACTTCCACTTATTTGCACTACCACTTATTTGAACTTCCACATATTTGAACCCCCCTACACGCACTTATTTGAACTTGCCACCCCCCACCACGGTCCCTGCACGGGCTTTACGGTCACACATGCGTCAGTGGCTGACCAATTAAAAAAAGAGGCCCGAAGAGCGGGAAGCCTTGAATTGAGTATTTTAGCATGACGCCATGGGAATGCAGACCATTTTCTCGAGAAAATATTCTAAACGCTACCGTAAGTCATAAATGTTCTTTTGTCGATTGACGACCTCTCAGTGTCACGAAATAAAATACCAAAAATTTCAGGTTAGTGTATCAGATCGATTTGATCAGAATCGGATACTCTAACCTCGAATTTCGGACATTTGATCGTATTTCGTGACACTGAAAGGTCGCCAATCGACAGAAGAATGGAACATGACTGATGAAATACATTCTCCACTTTACTAATATTACGATTCCTATGTTTATGACTTACTTTCACGTTTAGAATATTTCTTCCAAACATTCGTATACAGTTGCAGTCCCATGTGGTGACCTTCCTGACAAGTGACACTACCACTTATCCTAGCAAGATACACCTTAAAAATATTAATATACAGACCTTTATAGCCTATGCTAGCATGGCTGCGACGTCATGCTAGAAAACTCACTATTCCGCGAAATATTTGAGTTGTTTCTTGATTCTGTTATATTGAATTTAAGTTGGCAAATTGTCGTACGTCAACAAAAACCCTTCAAAGGCATTGACATGCTAACGGACCGCGATCGTTTCCACTGCGAAAATCGGGGCCTTCTGAACCGTTCCTAATTGAAATGCATAATATTGCGCAATCTCCACATGTTTTTCATGCAAGAGTCGCAACCGTCTCTCGTCCCTTGAGCTGAGAAACTGCGCGGGCTAGCAGTTCTAGGAATTACTAAGCCGCGAGTTACTACACGGATAGTCGGGTGTATTTATCTGTATTATTATTAGCCAACGGCCATACCACGCTGAAAAAACCAGTTCTCGTTAGATCATTGAAGTTAAGCAGTGTTGGGCGCGGTTAGTACTTGGATGGGTGACCGTTCGTGAATACTACTAACTGCGTGCTGTTGGCGTGTCGTGGGTGTGGTGAGCTAACAATTGTAGTTCTTTACTACAAGAAACTATCCACCTAGAAACACTACCCGAATCGGGTAGTGTCACGCCTACCCTGAAAGGGAAATGGCTTAATGGTAATGGTATACATTATTAGTGATATTATTTATTGATTTCAAATAGATCCGCGCTTTTGGCACATGCGCAGTTGAAAAAGTTGCTTACGGGGGGCGTATCGATACAAGGCCGAGGCAGCCAATGAACGTCGCTTGATAAAAAAAACCTGCCGTCTCGCGGTAGTGGTAGACCCTCTAGCGTTCAAAATATCTTTGGTTCAAATAATTGTTCGTGCACGTTCCCAGGCCGTTCAAATAGTGGAAGTTTACTGTATTTTCAAGGATTAAAAATTTTTTTTAGATTTTAGGGTATTTTGAAAGATTTCAAGAAATTTCAATAGATTACAATAGTTTTTAAAGGTTTTAAGGTATCTTCAAGGATTCCAATTTTAAAGATTTTAGAGGAATCGAATTATTTTAGGATATCTTAAAGGATTGCAAGGTAAAATTCAAGAGATTAAAAAATTTCAAGTAATTTAAAAGAATATCAAATTTCGTGTAACTTCGCAGGATTTTAAGGGATTTGATAATATTTTCATGAAATGTCAAATAATTTGTTCACAAGAATTGAGGGATTTTAAGCATTTTGAAGATTTGAAGTGGTATTCAAATATTTGAAGGTATTTCCAAAGATTAAAAAAAATTGAAAGATTTCAAAGAATTTTAACGATTTCAGGATATTTTAAAAGTTCGGTTTTAAAGAATTTCCTATAATTTCTGAAAATTTGGTAGAATTTTATAGTGACGTATAAGGTTTTAGGATATTTTAAAAGATTCCAAGGAATTTTTAAAAGATTGTAACGTATTTTATAAGATTTGCGAGGATTGCAGTGATTTTAAGGGATTTTATAAGATTTCACTAAAGTATTTTAATCATGTAACTTCATGGGATTTCAAGGAATTTTATAATATTTTAATGAAAATTCCAAGACTTTATTTACATCAATTGAGGTATTTCAAGCATTTCAAAAATTCGAAGAGGTTTTAAAGAATTTAAAACATTTTAGGATATTTGAAAAGATTCCAAGGAATTTAAAGAGGTTTTAAGAGATTTCAAAGGAGTTCAAAGATTATTGGGTATTTCAGGGTGTTTTACAAAAATACACATAAAATATTTTTTTTTCAAGATTTGAGGATATTTTAAAAGATTCCAAGGAATTTTAAAAATCTTAATGAAATTGTAAGGGATTTCAAAAAGTTTCAAAGGATGGACAATATCTTAGGGCATTTAACAGGATTCCAAGGAAGATTGAAGAGATTAAAAAATTTTCAAGGAATATCCTCAGGTTTTATGTAACTTCAGGAGATTTCAAGGGATTTTATAATATTTCAATGAAATTTAAAGAATTTATTCACAAGAATTGTGGAATTTCAAGAATTTCAAATATCTGAAGAGATGTTCAAATATTCCAAGGCATTTCCAACGATTTTAAAGAATATAAAAGATTTTCGGGTATTTTCGAAAAATATGTATAAAATACATTTTTTGAAGATTTTGAAGTATTTTAAAGATTTTAAGATATTTTAAAAGATTCCAATTAATTTTGAAAAGCTTTAAAAAATTTCAAGGAATTTCAAATGATTTCAAGGGATTGAAAACATTTTAGAGTATTTGAAAGGATTCAAAGGAAGGTTCAAGAGATTTTTTCAAGAAATATCCTCAGGTTTCATGTTGCTTCACTGGATATCAAGGGATTTTATAATATTTTAACGAAATTTTAAAGAATTCATTCGCAATAATTGTGGGATTTCAAGCATTTCAAAGATTTGATGAAATTTTCAAATATTTGAAGGGATTTCCAACGATTTTAAGTAATTGAAAAGATTTTATTGTATTTAATAAAAATATCCATAAAATATATTTTTTTAAGTTTTATGAAATTACTACTAACAAAATCATTCAAAAAATTTGTTTTTCTCGGGCTTTATACTATTTACAAAATACATCCTTAGATTTGGTGATCTACTTTTCGATATTATTTTGACGACAGATTAAATAGGAAGTAAAAATATTTAAGACCTTTAGTTAAAGGTTGCAATCTTCTAAATTCTTGCTAAAAAAAATAAACTTCTGTGTGTTGATAAAAGATTTGAGAAAATGGTAAAATCTCGTTTTATTATAAAAAATTTAATGAAGGGTTCTTATGATTACATTCGTTCTGTAAAAAGCTTACGCTCAAAAGATCACATTTAGCTTGTCGAAAAATCTAGAAGAATGCATAATCAATATTAAATAATTGGAGAGAGGTGCTAGTAATTAAAACAATTAATTTTTTCATGAACTTCGTGGGACGTGGTGGATTTAACCGATAGGATATCGTTTGACCGGCCAAGAATTTAAAATGATTTATACGATATGCCCTATTTCCTATCTTTTCTATACTATCCAATGACTACCAAAAAGCCGAATTTAAACGCTTTAAATTCTTTAGGTGTTTTACGAAAAAATGAGAGATTCCCAGCAAGAAATAAAATCAACAGTGACGGTCAACACTTCTGACTTAGCAGCAAAGGCTCACGAAGACAAGGAACAGAGTAAGGAACTAGAAAAACTAGCGAGAAAGCCAGGTGTGAAGTTTTAGTTAAATTATTTTATTCTCATTATTTCGGTTATTTTATCTTCTACCTAATTTATTTTTATTTTTTATTCGGTTATATTTCATCCTTCTTTCGTAATCACTTATCAGTCATTTATTATTATTTCATTTTCCATTACAATGTTATTGATATCTATATTCACAGTTCATTTTCTGATCAGGAAAACCAAATGGAATCGTTATAACCGATGAGTTGCGTGAAGAATTGAACCAAGCAGCCGCTTCTACAGTACAAGCCTATGCATCGGTTCGAAATTTGGTTCCAGGAGAAGACGTTTCAAATACTGTAGCCCTGGGTTGCACGATAGAAGATATGCTTGCTGAAAAATTAGAGAGACATGGCAGTGGAGGAGCTGGAGTTGAAAGAGACGAGACACAACTCAGCACAAAAGTTTTGGTGATGCAGCCAATCCTCAGGTTCTTGCAGCTGTTGTGCGAAAATCATAACCGGGAACTACAAGTAAGTCTTTGAACAGTTCTTAATTAACAACTAATTTCAATCAATTTAAAAATTACTTTACCAATTTAAGGGGGGGGGGGTAGTGGAAGCAACGTTATAAATTTAAATAACGTTTAGTACGTTTCCTGATGATAAATTAGAACAAAGTTTGCGAATTTTGCAAAAGATGACCAAGCAACTGTATTGTTCAATAACACAATAACTAATAATGAATTAATAGAACCCAGTAAGGAAATCCAACCATTTTTGATGCAAATTTAACTTTTTTGGTTGAAAAGTCTACTATTATATTTTCTATTCAAAATTCATCTCGTTTTTAAAAATTCTGCTATTCAGTTGAAAATTTAATTATTTTGTTGGAAATGCAACTATTTTGTTAAGAAGTCATCTTATTTAGTCAAAAATTCAACTGTATCAATGGAAGTTGAACTACTTTGTTGAAAATTAATTTTTTTGTTTGAAGATTCATCACTTTTTTTTTGAAATTTAAAGATTTTATTGAAAATTCGTCTATTTTTTGGTTGAAAATTAATTTATCTAACTGTGAATTTAACTGTTTCATTTCTTGTCGAAGATTTATTTTTTTATTTAAAAATTCAACTTTTTTGTTGAATATTCGTGTATGTTCTTGAGCAAATGAATTTTTTGGTAGAACATTAAGCTTCTTGGTGAAGAGTTCATCTTATTTGAAAATTGAAATATTTGGTAAAAATTCATCTTTTTTGGCTCAAAGGTCAACTACTTGGTTGAAAGTTGAACTACTTTCTTAAAAGTTCATTTTTTAAAAAGATTCACCTCTTTGTTGAAATTGAACTTTTTAATTTAAAAAATGTAACTATTCCATTTTTTGTTAAAAGTTTATCTCTATAAGTTAAAAATTCAACTATTTGGTAGAAAATTTATATATTTTGTTAAAATGTCGCCTTTTTGATTGAATATTTTTTGTATTTTTGTTTTTGTTGACAATTAATTTCTTTAACTGCAAATTTAAAAATTCTATTTTTGGTTAATAACTTATCTTTTTTAGTTGAAACTTCAATTATTAAGTTGAATATTAATCTCTTTTGATTGAAAATTATTCGACTTTTTAGCTTCAAAACTTAACTTACTTGTTGAAAATTCGCCTTTTGTAGAAGAAAATTAATCTTATTTGTTGAAAACTCATTTGGTTCAGGATTTAACTTTTTTTTAATTCATCTTTCTTCCTTGTATTCAAGTAGTTGAAAATTGTTTGTTTTTTCACCAAAAGTAAATTTTTAAACCGAAAATTTAACTGATCAATTTTTCGTTGAAAACTCATCTATTGGTTCAAGATTTAACTGTTTTGTTTAAATTTGTCTTTCTTCGATGTCTTTAACAGGCTGAAGATCGTTTTTTCTCCAGTTAAAAAGTAATGTTTCAAACTGAAAATTGAACTGTTCCATTTTTAGTTGTAAACTATTCTTTTCAAGTTGAACATTCAAATATTTGGTTGAAAAGTCATGTATTTGGTTGAAAATTTATCTTTTGATAAAAAAATTAATCTTCTTGGTTGAAAATTCATTTTAAAAGGTTAAAAATTTAGCTATTTGATTAAAAATTGAATTATTTCTTCGAAAGTTTAATTATTTTGTTGAAAATCCATCTTCTTGATGTTCGAGAATTCAACTGCCTCCTAAAAATATCGTCTCTGGCTGGAAAGTTCAACTATTTGGACGAAAATGCAACTGATTTTGGTTAAATCGTAATCTTTTTTATTTAAAAATTCGACCATTCGGTTGAAATGTTTGTAGGTTGAAAATTCAACTGCTTGTTTAAAAAATTGAATTATTTTGTTCAAATCATCTTTTTTAGTCAAAAGTTCAACCGTCTTCTAATAAATTCGTCTTTTTGACTTGAATGTTTAACTATTTGAATGAAAATGAGACCATTTGATTGAAAATGCATCTTAGTAGGTGAAAAATGCAGTTATTTGATCAGAAATTCAACTGTATGGATGAAAATGCAACTGATTTTGGTTGCATTTTAATCTTTTTTGTTTGAAAATTCAATCATTTGGTTGAAAATGTATCTTTGTAGGTTGAAGATTCAATCATTTGGTTAAAAATTCCAATATTTTGTAAACAATTAAATTATTTTGCTGAAAATTCAACTATTTTGTTAAAAGTCATTTTTTGGGTAGAAAATTCAACTGTTTTATCAAAAAATTGTCCTTTTAGATTGAAAAATTATCTTTGAGCTTATAGTTCACCACACGGTCACGCAGGCATATTGCCAACTAAACTCACTAAAAATGCTAAAAAAAAACGCAGAATTAGCGTGAAATCCGTGTTTTTTTTGCAAAAGGGCACGTTACTTACTAATAGTTCAAAATTGTTAACGTAGTTTATGAACGGCCCCAAAATAACATCAGTCTAACAAATTAATTATTCTGGCTTCTAGAACTTCCTGAGGAACCAGAATAACAAAACGAATTTCAACCTCGTCTCAGAAACGCTGATGTTCCTCGACTGCATTTGTGGTTCAACCACAGGTGGTTTAGGCCTCCTGGGTTTGTACATAAATGAGCACAACGTGGCGCTCATTAATCAGACATTAGAAACTTTGACAGAATATTGTCAGGGTCCTTGTCACGATAATCAAAATTGTATAGCAACTCACGAATCTAATGGACTGGACATAATAACTGCCTTGATTCTTAACGATATTAATCCACTTGGAAAGACGAGGATGGATTTGGTTCTAGAGCTGAAGAACAATGCTAGCAAACTTTTACTTGCGATTATGGAAAGCAGAGGCGATAGCGAGAATGCTGAGAGAATTTTGTATAATATGAACCCGAAGCAACTTGTCGACGTCGCCTGCACGGCGTTTCACCAAGAGTCGCTGGATGATGAGGCAGACGCTGATGATTCCTCGACTGATGGCGAGGATGGAGTTTCTCCCAAAGAGGTATTTTTCAGTTTTATTTTGCTACTAGTTTTATGCTGCAGGTCAGGGGCTGTTAAAAAAATACGTGACGTTTTTAAGAGGGGGATAGGGGGTCACCTCGAGTGTTACGCTCATGTTAAAGATACATTTACTATAGAAAAAGGGATACGAGTGGGGGAGAGGGGTCACAATTATCAGAAAAAAGTGTTATGTATTTTTGAACGGCCACTCTGGGAAAACCTGGAAATCAGGGAAAACCCAGGGAATTTTGTTAGTCAGGAAAGTCAGGGAAAAGTTAGGGATTTTGAAATAAATGGCAAAAGTCAGAGAATTCCTGTATGTCAGTGTGGTCACTTTTTTAAAAGAAAATATCATTTTAGTCACTTTTCTTTCAATAAATGAACCCATGGTTTAACCATCATTGGATTCCTAGGATATAAAAATAATTCCAAATGAAATGTATCTTCCTTGGGAGAAAGTTTTTGGTTTTATTGGAATTAGTGAAATAGGAATTAATTTGCAAAGATCTTCTTTATCTTACAAATATTTTAAATGAGAATTTAATTAGTTTCATTTTGTGCGATTATTCTTCCTATAATGATATTTCTCTTTTCCTCTTCAAGTTTCTTAATTTTTCTGGAATTGAATTGTCAGCATGAGATTTAGAGTTTTGTTTCAAAATACCTTTGAAAAAACCTGGAAAAGACTTCATGGAAAATTGAATTCGGAAGTTTTATGCAAAATTTCATCAAATGATAACAGAATATTAAAATAGTACTTTTATAAATTAAGTTTAGAATTTGCACAGTAAAATCTTTTAGAAATTTAAAATACCTGCACAGAACGCAATGTTAATAATGTAATTTTATTAAATTTTCAAATCCTTAAGAAGTAATTTAGAAAATGTATGCGACTTATAAGTTTATTATTTCAAAAAAAATTATGCCACTATGACATTATTTTTGATCTCTGAAGTGGGTGCGAGCCCTGCAATATGTATTTTTATTCATATTTTGACTATTTTGACTTTCAGGTCGGACACAATATTTATATTCTCTGTCATCAATTAGCCCAACATAATAAGGAATTAGCAGCGATATTAAAACCGTCTGATCATAGTAGCGCTGATCCCAAAACCAATAAGGCACTCCAGTATTATGCCTCTCACACTGCCCAAATTGAGGTAATTATCTGAGAAGAATTGTCTTTATCTTCAGTCATTCTCAAACATGTTTACCAATTTTTTCTATTTCTGTTTAGATTGTTAGGCACGATCGAACTCTCGAACAAATCGTTTTCCCAATACCAGAAATCTGCGAGCTTATTACTGTGGATACGAAAATTCGAGTATTAAATACAGCAGAACGAGACGATCAGGGCTCGAAAGTCTCGGACTTCTTCGAAAGAACCGAGGACATGTTTAACGAGATGAAGTGGCAAAAGAAACTCAGAGGTGGGATTGATTTTTCCATTTAATGTTAAATTAAATTCCATTTTTATTTGCCAGGTTTTCAAAATATTTCCGCTACTCAAAACACAATCCAAAATTCCAAATTTCAGGACAACCCATGTTATTCTGGATGAGCAGCTACATGTCCTTATGGAGTAATATTCTCTTCAACTGTGCCGTACTCATTAATCTCATTGTAGCTTTTTTCTACCCCTTCGTCGACACTGTTCCCAGTGAGTACGAATTTACTCTCTTACTCATTAATTGAATCAAATTAATAAAAATTAACTGAAAACTTCAATTGCAGAACTGAGTTCACATTTCTCCGGACTTATCTGGACAGTCATGCTCTCATCAGCTGTTATTGTAATCACTTTACCTCGAGAATCCGGCATACGTACATTAGTCGCTTCCACTATATTAAGATTGATATTTTCGATAGGACCCGAACCTACTTTATGGTTACTTGGTTCACTTACAGTAAGTAAAGTAACATTAAACTTATGTACACATGGTGTCTATCCTGCTTAGAAAACAGAAAACCTAGAATTGTCAGAGAATTTTTATATACCTGGAAAAACCTAAAAATGTCAGGGATTTTTTTTTACGTCAAGGAATTTTTCCGAGAGTTTCATTTTTTTTAATTGCAATATAAAATTAAATAACAATGATTCTTCATTTGTAAAATTAGCTTAATATTACTATATTTGACTATTTTGTGAAAATTCGTTTTTTTGGTATGAAATTAATTTCTTTAACTGAAAATTTAACTATTCTATTTTTGGTTTAAAATTGATTGTTTTTAGTTAAAAAAATCGGTCTTTTTGGGAGAAAATGAATCTTCTTGGTTGAAAATGTATCTTTTTGCTTGAGAATCTAACAGTTTGTTTGGAATTTTTTCCCTCTCTGGACTGAAAAATCTTTCTTAGTTGAAAATTCGTCTTCTTTTATTGAATCTTCTTTGGCTAAAAATTAATTTTTTACTGAAAATTGAACTGTTACAATTAAAACTTAACTATTTTGTTAAATTTTTTGTTGTTCAAACTTAATTTTTTAAACTGAAAATGTAATTATTCTAGTTGAGTATTCCATCATTTTAGTTAAAAATTCATCTCTTTGGTAGAGTTGGAAAAAATATGCTATTACATTTTTGGTTGAAAAATGATATTTTTTAGTTGAAAATTCATCTTCTTTGGTAGAAATTACGCATAAAAAAGTTGTTAATTGAAAATTCATTTATTTTCGAGGGGTTCACAGCTCGACCGATGGAGTCTACACTGACTTCAAGTAATTTCAGTGACTTCATCTGAATGCAAGTGATTTCACGCCAGTGACTTCAGCAAAGGTGTACACCTGACTTCATGAGTTGTTGACCCCTCGTTTATGTTGTTGGAAATTCCTTTTTTTTTTTTAGAAATTAATCTTCTTGGTTGAAAATTCATCTTTTGGGTTGAAAATTAAATTATACGAGTTTAAGATTCGTCATTTTCGTTGAAAATGTATCAGTTTAGTTGATAATTATTTTTTTTTTTAACTGAAAATATAACTTTTCCATTTTTGGTTAAAAATTGATTTTTTAGTTCAAAATTAAAGTATTTGATTGGAATTTTGCTACAGATTCATCATTTTAATTGAAAATTTAGCACTTTGTTTGAAGATGTATCTATTTTTTCGAAAATTAGTTTTTTTTTCGGTTGAAAATGATATATTTTTCTAAACTGAAAGTTTAAATGTTCCAATTGAATATTCCATCATTTTAGTTGAAAATTCATATTTTTGGTTGAAAATAATTTTTTTAACTGAAATATTAACTATTCAATTTTTTGTTGACAGTTTTTCTTTTTTAATTGAAAATTGATGTAATCCATATATTTTGTTGGAAATTTTTTATATTTTTGTAGAAATTAATCTTCTTGGTTGTAAATTCATATTTTTTATTGAAAATTCAACTATTCCAGGTAAAGATCAGTCATTTTAGTTGAAAATTCATCTTTTTGGTTTAAAATTCAACTATTCCAGTTAAAGGTTCATCATTTTAATTGAAAATTCATCAGTTTCGTTGAAAATTATTATTTTTTAAATTGGAAATATAACTATTCCATTTTTGGTTGAAAATTAATCTATTTAAGTTCAAAATTCAAATATTTGTTTGAAAATTTGTCTAGTTTTAGATTAAAACTCAACTATTTTGTTGAAAATTCGTCATTTTTTATAGTAAATTAATCTTGTTTTTAAATTCATTTTTTTGGTTAAAAATGAAGCTACTTGATTGAAAGTTAAAGTCTTTTGATAAAAATTCATATTTTTTTAGTTTAAAATTCATTTATTTTAGTTAAAGATTCACCATTTTTGTTGAAAATTCCTCACATTAGTTAAAAAATTGTTTTTTTTTTATATGGGAAATTAATTTTTTTTAACTGAAAATTCAACTATTGCCGGAAAAAAACCTGGAATATTCAGGGAATTCATTTCCATTACTGGAGTGGACAACCTTCTATAAATCCTATCTAATAAAAAATCTTTAAAACCATTTTTATAGAATTAATTTGAAGTGAAATTTGAAAAAGATTTCAAGACATTTCAAATTATTTCCTAATATACCGAAAAAGAATGTGGAAGATTTTAAAGCAACATTTTTCAATTTATCAAGATAACAAAGTTTTATAAAAAATCTGATTATTCATCTCCTCGAATTATAATTTGGGTGAATTTTTTTTTCTTGGCGGAAAAATATTTTTTGGTTAAAAATGCAACTATTTTGTTAAAAATTCGTCTTTTTGGTTTGAAAGTGATTCTGGTTTAGTTGACAATTCCACTACATATTTTTTTAAAGGTTTGTATTTTTGATTAAAAATTCATTTTTTTTTATTAATGATTCAACATTTCAGTTAAAAATTTATCTCTGAAGTGGAAAATGTCACTATTTTTTTGAAAATTCTGTTTTTTTTTTGGTAGAAAATTTATGTTATCCTTTAGAAAAAATGTATCTTTTTTTTAATGCAACTGGTAAAAATTAACCTTTTTTACTTGAGGATTCAACAATTTTGTTGACGTTTCGTCTTCAATGGACGAATTCAACTGTTTTTTTATTTAAAATTATAATATTTTTGGTTGAAATATTAATCATATATATCATTTTTCGTTGAGAGTTCTTCGGTTGAAGATTCAAGTATTTGTTTGAAAATTAACTTTTATGTTGAAATTTTGACTTGACATGCCTGAAATTTTGACAAATATTTTTTAATTTCCTCAAAAATTCGAGGAAAATTATATTTATATAACCATAAAAACAAATAAAATTAAAAAATAAATAGTTATTTAAAACTGTTATTTTGTATTAAAAATTATTTTTCACTTGAAATTGAAAAAACTACACGCGCGCGTTTGGTGATTCTAGTTAGATTAAAATGGTTAAAAATTAGATTTACGAACTTTTTTAAATTGAAGGCACTCAAATTATTATGCAATTACTCTTATTTTTCAGGTCATCTTAAAACTAGTTCATCTAATTAGCATAATAGGAAACCAGGGTACACTGACCAAGAATATCGAGCATATTGTAACCGACGTCGAAATTCTCTATCACATATCGTACCTTATATTTTGTGTTCTCGGAATATTAATGCATCCATTTTTTTACTCTGTTTTGGTAAGTTATCATTTTTACATTTTTCGTCACATTTAGAAATTTACATTACAAATTTTACATTTAAGAAATTATTAATAGGTGAATTAAATTTAAATTAATAGGGTATAATTTTGAAAACGTAATATTTATTTTAGAATTGATCCTAATTTTAAAGCGTTTTTAAAATTTTTTTTAAATTTGAAATGATTCTAAGATTACTATTTTATAATGTAGGATGGAAAAATCTCAGGATTTCCCATAAAAATGCAATTTTTTAAGAAATCAAATTTGAATCTACTTTAAAATTCAAAAGTGTTCTGAAATAAGTATTATTTTATTTTTTATTTTTAATAATCTGATCTCAGCCTACCAAAATATTCTCGAATTTTACATATTTGCGAAATTTCATTTTATTAAAAATTTAATTTATATTCCGTTTCTATTCTGAGTTTACTCTAATATTTTTATAAAATTATAATGATAGATAAAATTATATATTTCGGAAAGCGTTAAATCAAACGCGTAAAATTGGAATAATATTCCAATTAATCGAATTTTCTAAAATAATTAATTTCTTCAAAAATTTAAATTTGTTGAAGTAAACTTTCTGTAGAAGTAAATTTTTAGTAAATTTTTATCCGATCTTTATGAAATGTCATGGTGTTTTTAAAATTGTTTCGAATTTCAAAGGCTTTCCAAACAAACGCGTTTGAAGTCAAAGGGATTATAAAATAAATATTAAATTGTTCAAAATTAAGTTTCCTAATAATAATTATGCACACACTTTCAAATTTCATACATTCATCCAGAATAATTTTGATATAACTTTTCAGCTCTTTGACGTAGTCTACCGCGAAGAAACTTTGCTCAACGTAATACGATCAGTGACGAGAAATGGAAGGTCTATCATTTTGACCGCCGTACTTGCGCTGATATTAGTTTACATGTTCTCTTTAATTGGTTTTATGTTCTTCAAAGACGATTTCTTAGTCAGCGTCGATGAAGAGATAATCTGTAAGTTGTGAAACATGGTTCCTTTTTTTAATTCTGTTTGTTTTCTTGAACTCTCTTCGAATCATAGTCACTACAGGTCTCACAGACCGGTCCCTATATCTCCTATTGTACCCTATATTCAGTTAAGGACCTTAAAGTACCCTATTTTCAAGATTTGGTCCCTATGGTACCCTATTTGCACCCTATAAGAATTAACTGTAAAAATTCCGAGAAATTTTTATTAGATTTCAATAATTTGAAGGGATTTTTGAAATTTTATGATATTTTTAAAACTTTAAAGGCAACTTTATCAGCCTTTAATTGGAAATATTTTAGGGAATTTAAAAAGATTCCAAGGAATTATTAATTAATTTCATTAATTTGAAGGGATTTTAAAACGTTTTAAATATTTTGGGATAAAGTATTTTTTAGAATTTCGGAAGATATGGGACGATTTTACAGGTCCTGTAAGGTTTCTAATTATTTTAAAAGATTCCAAGTTATTTTATAAGATTTCCGAGGATTTCGATGATTTTAAGGAATTTTAAAGCCATCAAGGTATTTTAATACATTTTCTGGGATTTCAGGATATATCATCATAGAATTTCATGGGATTTTATTATATTTTAGTGGATTTCAAAGAATTTATTCACGAGAAGTGAGATATTTCGTGGGGTTTTAAGGATTTAAAGAGATTTGGAATTCAACCTGAATTCTGATTAATTTATCCCAACTTCTTTTAAATTCTTTGGAATTCTCTTGAATATTATGAATTCAATTGATACAATGATCAAAGGATTTGAAATATTTTAAAGTATTTTTTCAGATTCCTTGTCATTTTCAAGAGCTTTAAAAATATATTTATAATTTTAATTATTAATAATATTTTTAAATATTATTAATATTAATATTTGTAGGAAATTTTAAACGATTCCCATACATTTTTTATTTATTTTAAAAGTTTGAAGGGATCTTACATACTTTGAAATATTTTAGAGTGTTTAAAAAAGTTACAAGCCATTTTCAAGAGATTTGAACAATTTCAAAGTATTTCCAAGGGTTTTAGTCGTTTTAAGGGATTTGAAAAAATCTGCATGCGGTTGTAAAGAACTTCTTAGAATTTCAGATGATATGGAACGATTTTACAGGAACTGTAAGGTTTTTAATTATTTTAAAAGATTCCACATTATTGTATAAGATTTCAGAGGATTTCAATGATTTTATGGGATATTAAGAGCTCTCAACGTATTTTAATAATTTTTCCAGGATTACAGGAAGTATTATCAGATTTCTAGTAATTACACGGGATTTTATAATATTTTAATGGATTTCAAAGAATTTATTCACAAGAAGTGAGGGATTTCGTAGTTCTAAATTCACTCAATTCTACTCAATTCAATGGATTTTCAAAAAGCTTTTGTTTAATTCATCTTGAGGTCTTTAAAATTCACCTTAAATTCTTAGGCATTTCATCAAATTCTTTTGAATTTTCTTTAATTTTTCTAAACTCATTTCAAACTTAATCAGTTCAATCAATTTTTCATATTTTTGAACTGTTTTGAATTCACTTGATTGCTTTTTAAATTCAGTTGGATTTTTTATGAATTTCATCGAATTTTTCTTGTTTCCTTTAAATTTCTGTAAATTTACTCAAATTTTGCTAAAATAAATTAATTTTTGGAGTTCTTTTTGAAATTTTGTCCAACTCATTTGAAGAGATTTGAAATTATTTTTTGGAATTCACCCTGAATTCTTATTAATTTACCCTGCTCCCTTTGGAATTATCTTTAATTTTTTTAATTCACTTGAATTCTTCTAAATTTAATTATTCATAGGATTTTTATCAAATTCTTTAGAATTTCCTCAAATTTTTCTAAGCTCATTTCAATGTTACGGAATTTAATGAAGTTTTTTCATATTTTTAAGTTTTCAATTCATTTGAATTCTTTAAAAATTCACCTTGAATTTTTATGAATTTCATCGAATTCTTCTCGTTTACCTTAAATTCCTCTAAATTCATTCCAATTTTAGGGAAATCAACAGTATTTTTTTAATTAAAAAATGTTTTCCATTAATTTAAATTCTGCTCAATTTAACTTGAAGTGTTTCAAAGACTTATAAATTTATCCTTAATTTCTTACCCTTTAAGCGCGAAAAAAGTACCCTTTGGTCCCTATATTTTATCCCATAGGGACTGTGAGACCTGATAGTCCTAAATTTGTAATTTTAAAATTTGCTTGTCTAGCTCCAGAGAAAATTGCAGTGAGTGGGTCCTGTAGCAAACAAGATAACGAGAGCTGTGAAGTGACAGAAACAATTTCCCAATACGCACAACAACAAAATGAAGACGGTGGCACGGGAGCCGAAGTTGTAACTATCGGAGGAGAAATGAAGGAGCGAGCCTGCGATTCACTAGTTATGTGTATTGTCACGACTTTAAATCAGGGATTAAGAAACGGTGGAGGAATTGGTGATATTTTACGTGCACCTTCAAGTACAGTAAGTATTTGCATTGGATAGGGCGTTTACTCACCTGGAAAACCTGGAAATGTCAGGGAATTTGGTTGGTCACGGAAAGTCAGGGAATTTTTATTAAAATCAAGAAATTTTTTCGATTTGCTTTAATAATTGTTAAATCAAATTAAATAACGATGCTTTTTATTCTTAAAAGAACATTCGTAGTACTAAATTTATACGTATTTAAATCAAACTTCTTTTGATCATTTTCACTAATCTCAGGAAAATATATCTTATTGAAAATATCCATGTTTTAAATGTGCACTGCAATATAAATACCAATTTTGAATTAAATTTAAATTTGTACCATTAGGAAATACTTGTCCTATTATAAAGGTAAATTCACAAACTAAGAAACATCGTTATTTATTTTTACATATATAAAAAGTAACGTTTGTACACATTTTGATATTTATAAGGACAGGGAAAAATTATTTATATTAAAGTCGTGAAATTAGTGTACTGATTCCAATTTTTAAATAAATTTTACAATTTTTTAATCAACTTAATTACAATTCAACCATTTACAGATGGATAATAAATGCGGTAATTCAAGTATTGCGTAATGATTTTAAGATGTGCAGGGTCAGAATTACTTTAAAGAATGCGGTACTGAATATTTGAATTAAGAAAAATTATACCTGGAAAAACCTAGAGATACCTGGAAAAACCCTGGAACTGTCGACGTTTTTTCAGATTTTGAGTAGATACCCTGTCATGGGATTTAAAAATATTGGAAGTGATTTCGTAGGAATTTTACGGATTTCATGAAATTTCACAGTTTTTAAACAAATTCTTAAAATTGCGAGGGATTAACTAACTAATCTGTTTTACAATTATTGCTAGCAATCTTTATAAGCAATGTAATGTGGACCATTTTCTCATATTCATAGAATTTTTAAAAATATTTTACAATTTCATATTTCAGAAGTAAGATGATTGTGGAAAACGTCTGACTATAAAATACTTTTTCTACTTTTCACTACTTACTGCATACCGTGTCGAAAGTCGAAATTCGAACGGACCTCTTTTTCTAACGTGTGGAGATAGAAAGAGAGGTTCGTTCGATTTTCGACTTCGAAACAGCATCGGAGTCCCACATCTGTTCTAGTCAGGCAAAAGTAATAAGAATGCAGTATAAAACTATATTTTTGTAAGACATTGCAATTTATATTTCCATAATATTCCTAGCTTCGATTTTTGTATAAAACCTTTAATATTTTTAAACACCTTAAGTTGAGAACAGCCAAATTTGGCCATTTTAAATTTGGAAGACTTTCAAAAAGAATCAAAATTCTGGATTTGAAGAGGGAATTTTTCAAAAGAATTATCATTCTGACTTGAAACAAGAAATTTTCAAATGTTAGCAAATTCTGAGCTAGAATTGAAAATTTTCGAAAAGAATTGAAATTCCCGATTTGAACAGAGAATTTTCAAAAAGAATTATAATTCTGATTTAAAGCGGGGTATTTTCGAAAATAATTAAAATTCCGTATTTGAACAGAATTTTCAAATGTTAACAAATTCTGAGCTAGAAGTGGAAATTTTCGAAAAGAATTAAAATTTTGGATTGAAACAGGGAACTTTTCAAATAAATTTCAATTCTGAGTTGAGTCTGAGATATTTTGAAAAGAATTCAAATTCTGGATTTGAACCGGTAATTTTTCAAAAGAATTATAATTCTGACTGGGAACATGGAATTTTAAAATTTAAATAAAATCTGAGTTGGAACAGGGAATTTTAAAATTTTAACAAATTCTGAGCTAGAACTGGAATCGAAAAAAATAAAAATCCTGTACTGGAACAGGGAAGTTAACAAAAAATTATAATTTTTGCTTGAAACAGGGAATTTTCAAAATTTAATCAATTCTGAGTTGGAACTGAAATTTATCCAGAAAATTATAATTCTCAGTTGTAACCGGGAATCTTCGTAAAGAATGATAATTTTGACGTGGAATAGGGAATTATAAATTTTAGTTTTAAAAAATGACTATTAATTAATCAATCAATTAATATAATATGTAATATGTTTGTGAAAAAAATCTGACTATAAGATTCCTTTTCTACTTACTGTTTTTGTCAGATAAAAATGAGTAGAATTCAGTAGAAAAGTATATTTCCGCCAGACACTGAATTTAGCTTTTGAGTCAAATTTTAGAAAAGCTTAGCTCAGAATTAAAAGTCTGTAAACCATTACAAATTTGGAAGAACTTTTGGATTTCAAATTTGAAAGATTAAAAATAAATGTGTATTTCAAGGAAAAAAATATGTTGCTGTTTGAAAAAGGAAATTATTTGTTCATAGAAATTTTCTACTTCCATGAAAGTTCGCTCTGAGTTAATATTGGTAAAACAATCCTTAAATTTATATAAATGAATAATTCCATTAAAACTGGGCTAGAAGTGTTAGAAAATTTGACCGGGAAAATCTGAAATCTTCATGGAATTTGCAAACCTTTATTTTATGGCAATCTCGTATTTCTGAGTTGTTTACTCCTGAAATAGTTTAATCATTTTAATTTTAAATGTTCAGTTTCTAATTTAAAAATTAATATTTACGTTTCAGGAACCATTGTTCGTCGCCCGAGTCGTTTACGATTTGCTGTTCTTCTTCATAGTGATAATTATCGTTCTCAACCTGATTTTTGGTGTCATTATCGATACTTTTGCGGATCTCAGATCAGAAAAACAACAAAAAGAGCTGATTTTGAAAAATACGTGTTTCATTTGCGGTATGTAGATCATCTTCTACACCGAAGATTATAAAAACCCGCATTTAACTGTTTTTATCTAAGATTCTCATTTTATTCATTCTGATCAGTTCTATCAGGAAAATTTCGTTTTATTATCCATAAACCAGAAATCTATCGTTCCAACCCAATTGAATAATTAAAATTTTCTGTGAAAAAAGGAACGCCTGTAAACTCTGCTGGGATTCGAGCCCCGAACCTTTCGCTCCTTGGATGACCGTAGCTCGGTTAGCAGAGCAGTCGCCCGGTAAACGAAAGATCCTTGGCTCGAATCCTAGCGGAATTTATTTTATTTTTTATTTTATCCAATGCTGGATTTAACGTGTAGAAAGTTATTTTTCTGATATATGTTGAAGAACTGAATAACTGGAAACTATTTTAACCTCTCTAAAATTTTATTATTTACAGGGTTGAATAGATCGGCTTTCGATAACAAAACTGTCTCCTTTGAAGAGCACGTGAAACACGAGCATAATATGTGGCATTACCTCTACTTTATAGTTCTGGTGAAGGTCAAGGATCCAACTGAATTCACAGGACCTGAATCCTACGTTTACGCGATGGTCAAGGTAATTGTTCATAGAGCTTGGAAAATTTTCTCACAGTGCATTCCTTTAAGCTCTATGTACTTTCACAGGATCGAAATCTCGATTGGTTTCCACGGCTGAGGGCGAAGTCTTTGGCTGCCGATGAAGGTGAGGGCGAACAAGTCGAACTCAGAAGTCTGCAGTCGCAACTGGAAACCACGCAAACTCTAGTTAAATGTCTTTCTCAACAACTCACCGAACTTCGTGATCAGGTTTGTTCTTCATTTTTATCTAAGAAAGTTTCTAAAGTTTCTCTCACAACTATTTTTAATTTTTACTTGTTTAAATGTCACAAGGATTGCAGTCTTTCTCCTATTCTCCTGCGTTTTCCATTTAATTTAAAATTCCCCCTTTCCCTTATTCTCGAAAAACTTTCCCTTTTGTCCCTTTTCTCTGTAAATATACGATATATTTAAAAATACAATACAGTGGAGTCTCACCTATTTCCCCTCTGCCTTATTTCCCGTCTCCTCTATTTACCGTCGGCTGTACCCGGTTATTTCCATTTGCGCAGTTCCGGCATTATTATTGATAGTATTTATTGATGTCAAATCAACTCACGCTTTTCGGCAAATGCACAGTTGAAATAGTTGCTTACAGGAGGCGCAGCAATACTTGAACGGGGCATCGAATGAACGTCGCTTGACCAAAATTTTATGCGTGGATATAAAAGAATCTTTTCGTTTTAAAGCTGGGGAAATAGGCGAGACCGAGGGGTCGACCACTCTGATATTTCTTGTACACTCACTGAATATTCCCATATACTCTTTTGGTATTCTCAGATATTCTTGATATTCTTTATATTCCCAAATATTCTTGATATTCTTGATATTCCTACATATTCCCACATATACCGAAGTATTTCTAGATTCTCCGATTCCTTCCCTCACGTTCACCGATTGTATTTGCATAGATTTTTATTTGGTGCCTTGGCAATTATTTTGGAATTATTATAAATTGCAAATAAATTGAATAATGATTCACTCGTAATTCAGGCAAGCTTAAAAGTTATTTACTTCGAATAACTAATTTTACATTGTAAGTTTAACATATTTAAAATTCGAAATTGATTAAGTTTATATATGTATATATTATTACTTTAATTTTGAAATTGTCTATTGTTTTATTATGACCGATTATGACGTGGAAGTTTTAGGTTTTCTAATTTGATATTATTCAATTTTACATATCTTTTTTTTTAACTTGATATAGTTTTAATGCTTAACTTTTAAATGGCCTAGTCTCTAATCTGATCTAAGGGGCCGACGAAGCCGATGAATTCTAAAAAAACATGTGATAGTTAATATTTTAACCAAGAAAAGATTTTTATTTCAATTCGAGAATAGTTGATTTGATAAAAAGATGAAATTTTTACCAAAAAAGGTAAACTTTCAAATCCAAGAAAGATTTTCCAGACAATAAGGAAAAAAGACTTCATCCAAAATGTTGAATTTTTAAGCCAGAAAGATTTTCAATTTATAATAAATTTTCAACCAAATAGATGAATATTCAGCTAAAAGTATGCATCTTTATACAAGAAAATGAATTTTTGAGAAAGTAGTTCAACTTTCAACGAAGGAGTTGATTTTTCAACCTAAGAAGATTAATTTTCAACAAAAAATGTGACAGTAGATACTTTGACATAAAAATATTTCAATTTTATATCAAAAGCAGTTAAATTTAACCAAAAAATACGAATTTTCAACAAAATACGTGAATTATCAATTGAAACAGATTAATTTTCAACCAAACAGTTGCATTGATAAAAAAAATGGATTTTCTAACAAAAACAAAGAATTTTCAACAAAACACATCAATTAATTTTCAACCAAATGGTTAAATGTTCAAACAAGAGGATTATTTTTCTAATCATGAATATGGATTTTCAACCAAATAGTTGAATTTTCAACTAACAAGATAAATTTTTCGCAAAAAATTTAATAGTAAAATTCTCAGTAAAAAAAATTTTGGCCAGAAAAATGAATTTGCAACAAGATAGTTCAATTTTGAACTCAAGAAATGAATTTTTTACTAAAATTATGAATCTTCATCTGCTATCAACTAATATCTTCAACTACTTGTGGATCTCGCTACCAAGTTATTAAATTGTCTACCATATTTTTAAATCTTCGAGCCCAAAATCAGTATTTCCTACACTACAGTTGAATTTGTAACCGAAAATGTGAATTTTCAACGACAAAATCAATTTTTAACCTAAACAGATTAATTTCTAACCAAACTGTTACACTTTTAACCAAAATAGATCCATTTTTTACAAAAAGAGAAGAACTTTAAAACCAAAAAGGCGAATGTTCCACAAAATAGTTGAATTTTCAATATTTTTGCGCTGAATCTGTACAAATTGAATTATTTTTTCAGCGTAAAACATTTAGGTGCACAAATTTGAACTATTTTTAATTTGATTTTAAGAGCATTGAAGAGTGTAGTTTCAAATTTACATTTAAAGTATTAATTGTAGTAAGGACGGAATGATAAATCTTGGAAAGAAATATTTATTTATACCTACGAGTATCACGATTTAATTGTTTATGATGGAATTTAAAAAAAATAAAATATTCTTGATTAAGAGAACGATTTTAAACATATCAAAATTTAACTATTTCATTTTTTGTTGAAAATTTACAGTTTTTAATTGAAAATTCATGTATTTTGTTGAAAATTCGTCTTTTTTGATAGAATATTAATCTTCTTGATTGGAAATTCTATTATTTGGTTGAAAGTTTAATTGCTTTGATATAAATTAATTTTATTAGTTGAAGATCCATCTATTGGATTGAAAATTCAATATTTTGTTAAAAATTAATAGTTTTTAATTGAAAACTTTACTATTAGGTTGAAAATAAACTTTTTTGTTAAAAATGCATATTTTCGGTTGGAAAATTTATCTGTTACGTACACAATTTCTCTCTTTGGCTTGAAAATTTAACTTTTCTAACGTAAATTTACCTTTTTTGGTAGAAAATTGGTTGAAAATTAAAATTTTGGTTGAAATTTCAACTGTTTTGTAGAATGCGTCTATTTGGATAGAAAATCAATCTCCTTGAATGAAAATTCAATTACTTGATTGATTATTCAATAACTTGATTGAAAGTTGAACTGCTTTGTCAAAAAGCCTTTTTGGTTTGAAAATTTAACAATTTGGTTGGAAATTTTTTTTTTCTCTTGACTGTAAAATCTTTCTTGATTAGAAATTTAACTCCTTTTTGAAAATCATCTCTTTGGTAGAATTTGTATCTTTTTCGGTTGAAAGTTCAACCAAATTTATTTTGTTGTTGTTGAATTCAACTATATTTGAATTAAAATTAAAATCTTTAATGGTTGAAATATTAACTACTACATTTTTTGCCGAGAATTCATCTTTGTTTATTGAAAATTCAACTACGGGTTTGTAAGTTGAACTCCTTTGTTTGAAATTCATTTTTTTCAGAAGATTCATGATCTTAGTTGAAAAAATATATCTTATATATCTTTGGTCAAAAAATTAACTTTTTTTGAAATTTCGTTTTTTTAAATTGAAAATTTATCGTTTTTGGTTAAAACTTCAACTGGTTTGTAGAAAATTCGTCTTTACGGCTTGAGAATCCAACTTTTCGTTAAAAAATCGTCTTTTTTTTGTTGAAAATTTTTGTTGAAAATTCACCTATTTGGTTAAAAATGCAACTGTCTTTGGTTGAAGTTGATTTTTGTTATTGTTTAAAATTCAGCGATTCGGTTAAAAATTCCACTACTTCATTGAAAATTCATCTCTTTTGCTTGAAAGTTATACTATTTGGTTCTAAGTGGAAATATTTGGCCTAAAATTATTATTTAAAAAAAATTGTATATAAGATTGACGCATTTGAACCGTATATGATATTCAAAATCAGAAATCATTCGAAATACATATTTGTAATTCATGCCTTCTAAGTTGATAAATAATTTTAAATGGATGTATTCGAAACTGAATTAAATTTAAGAATTAGACAATTAGTTTAGTTTCTACACCAGTATGTAAGCCTTTTACAATGAAAAATCTTCACTCACAGTAGAAGCCTTTCAAAATTTAAATTGTAGCAATCGACATTCAAAATCTTGAAATTTCGCGCGTGTAAAATACTGAAGCTTTTACTTTGAGGCCTCCAATTCAATATTTTAAAAATTGAAAAATGCCAAGTTATGCCTGTCAACATTTTGATATATAAAATTAAAACATTCGAAATTGAAGAATCATGAAGAATATATAATTTTAAAAAGAAATAACTGTGTATTTGAACTTGGCCGATTTACAATTTGAGCAACCAAAAAAAAAAAAAAAATGAAAATTAATTGCAAATTGCATTCAAAATGTAAATATTTTTATTTTTTAATTGGAAAATGTTAAATACCAAGCCTGCAAGAAGGAAATTTTTTAAAATAAAACTGTTATGGAAAAATTAAATGGACTTGTTGCTTTTTCTTGTAGATGACGGAGCAGCGAAAGCAAAAGCAACGACTGGGACTCCTGAATTCTGCGTCGGCATATCTGCACAATATTTCTTCGTAAATGAAGAGCTGTTCAAATCCTCTTTGTTATTATCGTGTGTTTGCCTCAACCCGGAGGAAACCCTTTTCTCTCTTTAGATTAAAATAGGCATTTCAGTGATTACGTAAAAACCATGTCGAATTTTAGATACGTGTGTAGCAGCATTTTTACGATTTTGTTCCTCGTAAATGGAAATATCTTATGTAGGTTGTTGTAATACATATTTGTTATTGTTCTATTATTAAATGAATCATTGTTAATAATGTCAAATATTGCTGTGAAAGAGATGCGGCGATTGAAAATATAACTTGCTCTATGAGTTTATGAGACGATTCGTTGTTTCTCTTATGTTTAATAAAAATATCCATTTTTCAACAATGTCTCATTGTTAATTTATTTATTAATGTCAGTTGCCACAACTCTCTTTCTTCATACTTACTTTTTATTTTTTAGAACTTTTTTTATAAGTCTTACTTTTATTTGAAAATTTCTAGGGAAAAGTCATTTTTTTAAAATAATTTTTAGTTTTATAATTTTATTATATTTTTTGGATTATGTTATAACTTTAGAAGTAAAAAATGATTATAAAAATAGAGGACATTTTGCAGTTGTACCAATTTCAAATATTTTTAAAAAGATTTATTACACATTTATCAGTTGATGAATGTTAAAGGATCTGTAATAAATTACTAATACAACGTTCTAAGCCATTTTTTGTTTAAACGATAACTTGAAACCTATTGCAGGCAAATTCATGGAATGTGGAGAGCTTCTTTTTACCACTAATGCATCAAAACTTACACTAGGAATCCTGAGAATATTCATTAGATTTCTTTTGCACTTTTATAATATTTTGAAAATTTGTACCTTATAGTATAACTTTTTTCATTAACATAATTCAAAGTAGATGGAAGAATATAAAAGTCTATTTAGTGGTAGGCGAATCGATTGACCTATAATATTAATACATTTTATTGAAGAATAAGAATACATTTTTTCAACGTAAAAAGGCGATTCTCGGCCAGACCAGCCAGTATCGAGATTTTCGAATACAAAATAATTTGAAACTTGTAAAGTTTTCACATTTTTTTGTAATTAATGGACATTTTTGAAGATTTTGAGTAAATAATGTTTTTAAGAATTTTGAAAGGTTTGAAGAGAATAAGAAAAATTTCCTAAGATTCCTGGGAAAATTTCTAATGATTTTTTATTTAAAAACTTAATTCCAACGACAAATTTTAAAAGTCATGATTTCCTAAAATTTTGAAATTGTATCATTTTAATGACAAAAATCTCAATTTTGCAAGATCACAAAATTAATAAGAAAATTTTATTGAATTCGAAACATGTTTTGAAAAGAATAAAAAATCATTCAAAACTTAAAAACATTAAAAAAATGTGAAACAAAGATTTTTAACAAAAACTTCAGAAGCTTTGAAAAGATTTCAAAATAATTTGAAACTTGTATGTAGATTAAATGTAGATTTTCGAAGATTTTGAACTGTTTTTTTTTGTTTGAAATTTAATTTTTTAAATTGAAAATTCAATTATTCCATTTTTGGCTCAAAATTCAAAAATTCAAATTCAAAATTCAAAAATCTATCTATAATCAAATAAAATATATATAAATTTTATATTCAATATCTCGGGATGTTTTATCAAACTCATTGTGCCTAAAGGGTTTTTTGATAATGTAATTTTTCAAATTCGTTTGCATTCAAAACTTTTTTTAACCTTTCTTGCAAGTTTTTGGAACATTTTGTAATTTTTTGAAACCTAACAGCTACAAATATATTTTGCTTTTCCTTAATTTAATTTGAAGCATGTAAATCACCATCTAAATGTAGACTTTTCCCCTACATTTCTTGTGAACTGAATGATTTCTTTCAAACTGCAAACTTTTTCGCCTCAAACCAAAGTTGAAAAAATTTGTCGAACGAGAAAAAAGTTACTCTATTCAATTTCTCAGATTCTAATTTCCCAATTCGGCTCTTCATGCTTCAATTGAGTAGGGATGTATTTCGAAAAAGTGTATTGAAAACTTCGTTTTTGAATGCCACCTCTCAGGTTAGATCATTTCAATCCATTCTGAATTTAAAATCCACCATTTTCTCTCCTCCAATCTTCAAATAATTTCTTTAAGAACAATTATTTTTCCACAAAATTTGCAAATTTTTCTTAATTGTTTCAACAGTTAAGTCTTAATTCTTAACAGGAACATATAACATTTGAATGAGTTTTGAAACGTATTCGAAAAATATTTGTCCAAAGAGACATCATCGACACTTTCTAGTATACCTGAGGGCTTATCATTAGCAGAAATCCTTGCACCTGTGTATAATTTTATACCTGTCCTCCCCGTTTACGAACGGAACTTTCCACTTCACTTAGAATTTTTTTTATTGCATTTGGTTAAAGAGTATATGAAAAAGTTCCCAGATAGCAAAAAAAAACAACATTATGTCGCGACACGATGATAGACAATATAGATTAAGATTATATGAGAAAAAAGCGAACAAATTGAATTTGTGGAAACAAGGGAGGGTTTGTTAAATAATGAAGGTAAAATGTAAATGCGAAAATTCATTATTATATAAGATTGATTATTAGTTGAATATAAACAATAATTTATTGTTTCAACAATTCAAAAATATTTGAATATAAATGTATGTCACTTAACGATAATAAACTGCCAATTTAACGAATTTTTGGAAAAAAACATTTTTTAGACAAATGAATTTGTGTAAATATTTAAAAATTAATTAATCAATGTTTTGAAATGTTCCACTAGACCAAAAATAATGATTTTCATGAAGAAAAAGAAATTTGAAAAACAAATTATTAACAAATTCCAATTGTTTAAATAATCGAAAATTAATAAATTATTGTTAATAAATATTCCACTAGACCAACAGTAATAATTTTTAGGAAAAAAGCAAAATTTCGAAAAAAAATTATTTAAACAAATTTTATTTGTTTTAATATTTAAAAATTAATAAATTATAAATATTCCAGTAGACCAATAGTAATAACTTTCAGGAAAAAACGAATTTTCCACACAAAAAATTATTCAAACAAATTCCATTTGTTTAAATAACTTAAAATTCATCAAGTTGATAAATATTTCACTAGACCAATATAAATAATTTTAGGTAAAAAAATACAAGAATACAGTCCCCAAAAGATCGTTTTTATGGAGAATTGATATTTTTGGTTTTAAGGGTAGTTTTCAGGGACTCGTGAGGATGTGTTAGGGGTGTCAAACCTATATAGGTTTTTTTCATGTATCGGACATATGTCCGATACATGAAATTCTTTGCTGGATACTTCTCTACAAGCCTCTATACTTTCCCGTCACATTTTTTCAAACCCTAAAAAATTATTTCAAAAACTGAAAAAAGTGATTTTTCCCCATGCATTTTACATGGGAAACTTCAAGTTAAAACCGGCAGCAGCTAAAATAAAAAAAAACGAGAAAACAAAAATTAGGCCTTTTCTTTTTCCGGATTTGGAACAAAATGGGGGGGGGGGGATCGTTGCCCTCTAGCTTGAAAACAAAATTTTGCCATGCATTTTTGAGCCACCCTATTATACATATAATAATGCCCAGAAGAGACCAGGCAAAGTATGTGATAAAAAATTCTCCTTTTGAGAAATTTCTCCTTTTCCTAAAAATGTAATTACTTTGGTGATTTTCAAGATATTAAGATGATTTTTTTTAATTATTCATAATAAGACGTAGTTATACAAAAAGTATTTCATGAAAAAAAATTAATAAATTTTTGGATTTTTTAAAACAAATGTTTAAACCCAATTTTTGAAAAAAAATCCTCTTTGGATTTTCTTAAAGATTAAAAAAATATAGTTTCTAATGTGCTTTAAGGGCCCTGTAAATACAAAAATGGGATTTCCCTTAGTTCTCGAGAAATACTTACAAAAGCGTTGCACATTTTTTTTCAATTTTCATTTGTTCGAATACATATCAAAACTTATTTTTTAATAAAATCCCCACAAGTCCATTTCATTGGGGTCCCAAAAAATCCCGTAAGTGAAACATTGGATTTTGCGAGTTTTTGGCGCTAATTATAATTTATTTTTGCGTTTTTCAAGATTACAAAATGAGTTGTAATACAAAAAATACTACTTTATATTGATAATTATATATTTACATAAATTATTTGAACAATTTATTATTGTTCTTAGGAATTTTCAACTTTTCAATTAGAGTGACGTAATAATTAATTCAAGTTAGCATAAATAATTGCTTAAACAGTTTAGTATTCTTTTTATTAATGTTGTATTTGAATGATGCTAGAAAGATGTGGTTTTTCTATAGTATTCAACATTATGTATCAACAAATTATTATTATTGTTTATAACTATCTTCCTCATTAATGCTAGATAGTTGCGGCTTTTCTTTCAGAAAAAACATTTCTGAAAAAACGCATCTATCTAGCATTACTATAGGAGGAGATAGTTATAAAGAATAACAATTTTTTTAAGCCATGAGGTTTGTTAAATTGCTTCCATTATTACCTCACACTAATGGAAACGTGGATAAAATGTTGAATACTTCAGAAAAAATCACAACTCTCCAGCATTATTCAAATACAGTAAATGCAGAATACTTCCACAAATAAGCATTTATCACATTTTTTACCTTATTTATTTATTTAAACAATTGTTAGTGCACAATAATTTTTTTTGTTTTCTCATTGAATAGCTGACAGTTTGAACTTTAATTTACACTCATAGTTTGTTGAAAAAGTACAATTAAAAAAAATAACAGCCCAAAATGTAGGGATTCAAATTTGGCACAAAGTGCACTTTCGCTCGGTGAGATAAATATACTTTTTGAAAGAAACAGTAAAACTACCTAAAAGGTTTTATAGAGCAAAGTCTACAGATTAAGAAACCCACTGATTTTTTTCAATTAAGTGAAAAACAAAAGAAATAACATTAAAAAACCGAAAAAAGTAATTTTTTTCATTTATTAGAATTTTTGTTTGCATTTATTTACACAAAATTTAAAAAAATGAAAATATCGTTTTCGCACTTATATAGTCTTATTCTAGATACTCTGCCGATTTTATTTCACTCCTATTTATATAAAAACATGCACGTTGAATATATTAAAAAAATTATTGAATTTTCCGGGTCACTGGAGACCCAGGAGGTGCACAATAGGGAGCCAGAAAATGTTGGTGCCCAGAGGGTTAATAAAAATGACACGTAATTACTTAAACAATTATTTCGTTAACTTGAAATTATTATTACCTCATTCTAATTGGAAAGTTGAAAATAAGTTAGAAGATGCGGGAAACCCGCGACTTCCGAACTCTATTCTAAGTGAAAACTCCTAAAAACAATAATAAATAATTTAAATAATTTATATAAACAAATAATTGTCAACAAAGCGTTGTATTTCATGTATTACAAATATGTATTAATATTGTATTTGAATAATGCTAGAAATTTGTGGTTTCTTCTGAAGTATTCAACATTTTGTCCACTTTTTAATTAGTGTGAGGTAATAATGGATGCAATTTAACAAACCTAATGATTTGAACAAATTGTTATTCTTTATAACTATCTCCTCCTATAATAATGCTAGATAGTTATAAACAATAATAATTTGTTTAGACGATTATGATTGTTAAATTGCACCCATTATTACGTCACACTTACTGAAAAATGTGATAATAAGTAAACAAATATAGAAAAAACTTCAACTTTCCAGCATTATTCTAAGAGAATATTGTGATAAATGATAATGAATGATTTAAATAATTATTTAGGTTAAATTCGATTAATTATTGGTTTGCTGTAACTGAAAAGTTGATCATAAGTTGAAAAATTCGGAAAAAAACCGCGACTTTCTAAGTCTGTGCTAAGAGAAAATTGCTAAAAACAATAACATCTAATCATCTAATCATCAATCGAAAGTTGTGTTATGTTGTTTATCAATGTTTATTCATTATTTGACATGGAATTGCTCATTTCATAAATTGCCCAGTCATTTTTAACATAATGTCAGATCTAACTCAGGTAATGAATATGTATTATTCCAATGACAATTTAGTTGAATTTAAATTTGCAATTGAATCTCAATTAGTTTCAAAATGGTATGTAATTAAACTCTAAGCTGTCATATAAAGTCGACGGCAAAACAATACTTTTCCAGACGTTCTCCGTCCACTTTGTCGAGACGTACAGGTATTTGGACCTTTTTTTATCAATCTGAAAAAATAGCACCTCTGAAATTAAAAAAAAAATCAACTTTGTTGTCAAATAAAAAACAGTTAAAATAATGTTTTAAAAATCGACTGGCACAAATCTCTTTAAAACTCAATAAGCTTGTATTTAAAACAACGTCAAAACCTGATGAAAATTGTAAATTAAAAATTGATGATTCTATTCAAGATTTTTCAACGGAACAAGGTTTTTTTTCAATGTTCTTGCAAAAAAAAAAGTGACAAACTAATAAGTGCATATACGACAAAAATTATTCATAATAAGACGCAATTTAAAAACATATATTTTATGAAAACAAATTTTAATAAATTTTTGTGTATGCATACACTTTTGGAAGAAAATTTCAAGTTATTTAAATTTTATTTTAAAGGATGGCCTTCTTTGACATTTTGATACCTTCTGCTTGTCAATTTTTTTGTAGTGTTTTCTTGTCAGTGAACAGACCTGAGGTTGTTGAAAATATTTTTTCAAGCGATCTAGATCACAAATAATAAATGGATGTTCAAAATATCTTATTAAAGCTCAGCTACATACATAAATATAATTTTTGTTGAACACACATGTTTGTTGCATTAACAATTTTTTTATTTTCTAGGCATATCAAATTTTTTTGTAGCCAATTATTATCAGCAAAAGCTCTTTAAATGTATAAGATAAATCCTAAAAAATAAGGGTAGACGTGTACGTAACTGTTTTAAAGGTTGACTGAAGAAATATAATTTAAACAAGAAATACAAAATCAGTGTTTCATTTGCATTTTTTTACCTTCTTACTATTTTTCTAGTGTTTTCTTCATATCACAAAGAAGTTTTTAGGTACTTAAAATCATCATTTTTAAAGCTATAGCTATAAAAGAAAATATTAAAAAATCCATAAGAATGACTAGTAAGGCACAGTTCTATCTATTTTTGATACCTTGAACTTTTTTAATTTTTATAAAGTTAATTTAATAAGTAGATAACCCTTAGATATCCAAAATATTTCTTAAGGCTCACAAATATTTAAGGCTAAAGCATTAAGGCTGCATAAATTTAATTTTTTTAATCACACACGTCTCGGAGGTATTTAAAAATTTAGCTGCATTTACATTTTTCATTCTCTAGGCATGTCAAATTTTTTTATAGCGAATTTTTATCAGGTAGATAAAAAAAAATCAAAAAAACCTCTGGTCATTTCTAGGACAAGATGAAAAGTCTTATACGGTGCAGTGAAAACTAAATAAACTTCGTAAATAAAAATGTATTTCAAAAGAATATTTTAAAACATTGTAAACCATTGCAAAAGTTTTTCAAAATTGTCAATAACGAATCCAGGAGATTTGAAGGCAATTTTTCTAATGATACAATTTTTTTTTCAAACTTTAAGAAGAATACCAATATTTTCACAAGATTTTTCGAAGAATTATAAGCTTATGCGAAACATTTTTCTAACTCTAGAAAAAATTAGAATATTTAGAAGGCTTAGAAGTTTTGAAAATATGTATTATTATGTGTTTTGTGAAAAATTCATCTTTTTCGTAGAAACGTAAGTTTTTAGTTGAAAATTCATCTTTTTGGTAGAAAATTCATTGCTTAGTTGGAAATTATTATTTTTTTAATTTATATTTTCGGATAGAAGATTCAACTGTTTAGTTAAAAATCCAACTACTTTCTTGAAAATCGTGCGTTTTGGATGAATTCACCTCTTTTTTATTAAAAATTAAAACCATTTTGACTTAAAATAGCGACTATCATATGTTTCGTTAAGAAATCATCTTTCATTATTGAAAATTCATCTTCTTGGTTCTAAATGTAAATATTTAGTCTAAAACTAATATTTTTTTCATAATTGAAGAATCAGCCTATTCCCCTGGTTTTGGCAGAATTTTTTGTCCAAATGATACTTTAGAGAGAGAATATCTATGAAGGTGAAACATAATATTTTTGAAAATGTGTATATGTAATTCAAAATCAGAGACCCTTGGATATAAAAATTTGTGATTCATGCCCTGTAAGTTGATGATTAAACTATTATGAGAAAGAAAAAATAAGGAAGCGATTATATTTGCCAATAATTAATCATAATGAAGTACTTTTTGATTGGATTCAACATTTATTTTTTTAAAAGCTTTTTTGGTTGAAATATTGCACTTTTCGTTGAGGATTCATTTTTTGGGTTGCAAATACAACTGCTTGCTTGAACTAGTTTGTTTAAAATTAATTTTTTGTTAAAGATTCGTCTCACTGATTAAAAATTTAATTATTTTGTTGGAAATTCTTATTTTGTTATTGTTGATAATTGATGAACTGAAAATGTAACCATTTTCGGTTGAAAATTTGCCTTTTCAGTTGAAAATTCAACTGTTTAATTTTTTGTCAAAAATTGAAGTATTTTGTAAAAGATTTTATTATTTTTGTTTTCAAAATTCAGAAGCTTTTGCAAATAAAATTTAATTTCGGGACCAATAATTTTCCCTCAGAAAACAACAAGTTCGGAGCAAACTATTTATATATATATTTTTTGTCCGTATTATTCAACTTGCCCAAAAAATGTTTGGCTTACATTTACAATTAATATCTCGAAATGGTTGAAATTGTTCATTTGTGAAATGTCTATACCTCTCATTGTGTTTAAAGGGTATTTTAATAATGTCATTTTTCAAATTGAATTTGCATTCAGAAAATTTTCTTAGCTTCTTTTGCAAGTTTTTGGAACTTTTTGTAATTTTTTATAACTTAGCAGATACAAATCTATTTTGCTTTCCTTTCTTTAATTTAAAATAAGGATTCAAATCACCGTCTGAAATCTTTTCCCATACATTTTCTGTGAACCTGATGATGTCATTCAAACTGCATTCAAACTTTTTGCGCCCCAATCCAAAGTTGAAAAAATGCGTCTCGAGCGAAAAAAGCTTCTCTCCAATTTTTCGGAATCCAATGATACTTCCCCATTCAGCTTTTCACGCTTCACTTCAGCATTGGTCTATCTGGCAAGTGAGGTTTTATTTTTTTCCTAAATTGAAAATTAGATTCTCGGGAACGTTCTTTATCTCCTGAAAAATTGTCAAAATATTGAAAATTTCTTTTTGGAATGCCACCTCTCAGTTAGGTCATTTGAACCCATTCTGAGTTTGAAAACCACCAATTTCTCTTCACCAATCATGAAATCATTTTTTTCGAAATTTTTTTAGAAAATCATTAATTAAATTTCGAATACAATTCGACGCCTCCATTCCATACTGCTCCACGTCACGTTTGGGGGTGTATCTCTCCTCGTTACGTTCAGTCACTGTGGTGCTGCACTATCGGGGCAAAAATTATAGGCCTTTGAAGCTTAACAACTCAGCAAAAAAAAATGCTACAGAAATAAGTAAATAGTCATTTGAAAGCTGAAAGTGTTCAACGTAAATGAGCTTAAAGATGTTATTGTAAAAAAAGTTGTGCTTTGGGGACTGAAAAATGTAAAAAAAAGTAAGGAATTTCGGGCACATTAAAGAAGAGTCAAGTTCAGAGCATTATTTCTCATACGAGAGGCAATGGCAAACATTTTAAAACATTTATGAATATGAGAAAAACATTTGGGAACAAATTGCAATTAAAAAATTTGATAAATAATAGAAATTGTTGCTTAAAATTACAAAAATTTACAATTATACTATCTTCAGTTCTAATGAAGATATTGAAGCGATTCAAACTCCAAACTGTAACGGATAGGCTCTGCAATTATTTATAATCTTCCGGAAAGATGTGATTGTTTGATTTTTGGTAAAAATCGCGATATTTTTTTTGTTGGAAAGTAAGTGTTGGTAACCAGCGGGGGTGCATTTTTTTTGCTGCCGGTCAGAAGAGGCGTCAATAAGAGTTCGGAAGCACGGGTCAAAGAAAGGCACCAGCGGTCGGCAGCAAGAAAATGCCCACCTGCTGGTTTCCAGCGCTTACTTTTCAACAGCAAAAAAATGTCCGAAAATATTGCGATTTCCAAAAAAAATAAAATAACCACATCCTTTCGGGAAATTGTAAATAATTACAGAGCCTATCCGTTACAGTTTGGAGTTCGGAACGCTTTAATATCTCCATTAGAACTGAAGATAGTATGGTTGTACATTTTTGTTATTTTAAGCAACAATTTTTATTATTCCTCAAATTTGTCCACTGCAATTTGTTCACAAATGTTTTCCTTATATTGACGAATTTTTTCAAATTTTCCCATTGCCTCTTCTATAAGAAATAAAGCTCTAAATTGGACTCTTGAATGTGCTCGAAATTCCTTACTTTTTTTTACATTTTTCAGTCTGCAAAGCACAAAATTTTTTTGCATTAATGTCTTCAAGCTCATTTACGTGGAACACTTTCAGCTTTCAAATAACTATTTACGTAAGTCCATTTTTTACGATTTTGACTTTTTATAATAACATAAAAAACAGATCATTCTACGTCATCTGTTGAAATATTATGTATTTCTACACAGTATTTAGAGAGAAAAAAAGAAAACACCCTGATCAATTAAATTTTACCAATAAAAAATAAACTGTAATTCTAAATAATTTGAGAAAAATACGTGAAAAAATTAAAATCGAATTAAATTATTATTATGAGACACAAAGAAAATAAAACTGGAATTGAAGTTTAAATAAATTTCATTTTGGTTTATATTAAAACAAGTAAACTTTCCTTTTGGAGATGGAACTAAATGATCATTTATTTTAAAAACTGAAATGAATTTCCTTTTTTTTAATTAGGAATTGACAAGTTTACGGACGTTGAAGAAGTTTGATTGGTCATACACACCCAACATAGAAATCACCTCAGGCTTCAACAATTATAACTACCTGGATTTGCGTATTCCGCCAGGATACTTGAAACTTTGATTGAATTTATTCGGTGCTTTTAAAAATTTTGAATTGTGTTGTGGGCTTGAAAATCAATTCAAAATGGCGGATGAGCGGAAAAATGAAATCCCACCTTACGTGTTGTCGATGTCGGAGGATGACCTTGGACGATTCTTGGGCGAAGGCGGCTTGACCTAACGGGATCCTTAGGGATTCTACGGGCCCGGGCCCTACGGTCCCTGAGACGGACAGTTTCGGTACCGGAAGTGCCCTTATACTTGCAATTCGAACCGGAAATGGGCATCTTAGGCGTGCATCGCTCGGTCAAATTACAGGATGTCATCAATGAAATTGTAGGCCGGGTATTACTCCACACAGAGAGAGACCCCTCGCGTAATGATAGTGAGGTGGATCCCTACGACGAATGCTTGGGTGCCGCCCAGAGATTATTCGAATCTCCAGCCTTCAGTACACGGGGGCAATTAAGTAACCGCCCCCTTGAACCACGTCCTATACCGTCATACTCGCGTACAACTAGCGTCCATACATACGAGACCAGTAATGACTTGGATCCCTTATAGAGGAGTCACGTTAGACGTTAAAAATCAAAAAGCTATCAACCCGGGCTCCATCCACCGATTTTGATGAAACCTTTTGCATTGTGTTGCCAAATATGCCTATTAAAAAGTTAAACAAAAAATCTTGTACGCTAATTGTTATTTAGTTATTTAAGCCAATAATTATAAATTATTTCGTATATGCATAAATTTCCAGAGAGGAAGGCGGTAAATTCTACTTTTTTGTGTAATATGGGCAAACAAGGAAATGAGGAAAATATTTTTATAAAAAAAATGTATATTATTATGTCAAGGCAAGTGTTAAATAAATTTTTCCCGAAAGTTTTGACGGGCAGTCGCGCAAGCGGCGCCGCAAAGCCTATTAGAGGAGTCACGTTAACCGTTATTATTATTATACCATTAAGCCATTTCCCTTTCGGGGTAGGCGTGACTTGCTCGGTTGGAAAGTAGTGGGATAGGTATATAGGTGTGAGGTAGGTCGTTATATGGTATAGGGTAGATAGGTATATAGGTATATGTGTTATGGTATAGATATTTTAGATTGATCTGGAGTTTTCGTGTTATTTATTCAAATAACACGTTCACTCCGCAACACTGCTCCGACCCAGGTTGTTGATCAATCTCTCTAGCGATCACCCCAAGTGAGGAGCCTCACAGAATTGTTATGTATGGTTCCCCACTTGGGCCCATTAGTATCCAAGGTCTTTGTTTCCGGCATCATTCACTCTATTGTCACTCTGCTTATAAACTATTTGTCGCCACATATTTCTGTCCTGGCATACTACTCTAGCTTCATTTACGTCCATGCATTTCTTCATGCAAGCTCTTCTGTTCCTATGACTTCTTATGTCTCTTTGGATCAATGTCTCATTTACAGATTCTAACCATTCTTTCGGCGGTCTACCTCTGGGCATTCTGCCATTTACTTTACCTTTATATACTTGCTTCGTCAGTCGTTCATTTTTCATTCTTTCAAGATGTCCGAACCATCTTAACTGATTTCTTTCCCATATGTCAACTAGCGTGTCTCCTGTACCACATTCTTTGAGGATTATCTCGTTTCGGACTTTGTCCATCAGTGTTTTTCCGCATATTATGCGCAGAGGTTTCATGCCGATCGCGTTGATTTTACTCCTGTCCTTTTCTTGACAGGTCCATGCCTCGCTACCGTATAGTACAGTTGGTACGAATATGGAATTATGTATGGCCATTTTAGCTTTTTTTGATATGTTTTTATTCGTGAGGATGGATCCTGCTCTACCGATAACCTGCTTACCCTTATTTATGCGCCTATCTAATTCCCCATCTATTTTTCCGTCGCTAGTGAATAGACTACCTAGATATACGTACTTGTCAACTTGTTCTAATCTCACATCATTTAGGACAATGTTGCATATTGTTTTCTCACTTTTTCCCTCAAAAACCATGACTTCCGTTTTATTCACGTTAATTTTGAGGTCCATGTTCTTCATGCTTGTGTTAAGTTTATTCAACATTCTTTGCAAGTCTTCGACTGATTCTGCCATAACAATCTTGTCATCTGCGAAAGCCAACCCACGTACTTTGACGGTTTCGAGATCTATACCTTTTTCGTTGAAGAGGGCAGTTCTTAGACACTTATCCATGAATATGATAAATAGCCACGAGGACATAACGCATCCTTGTTTCACGCCTTGCATAATATCGAACCAGTCACTCAGTTTCCCATTTACCCTTACACTTGCTTTACTACCCGTATATATTGTTTTTATTGCTTGTAGGAGCCCTCCATTCACTCCATACTCTTTAAGGACTTCCCAAAGTTTACTTCTATTTACCGTGTCGAAAGCTTTTTCTAGGTCAATAAATGCACAGAAAACTTTCTTTCCTACTCTCAAGCTTTTTTCTGTGATCTGTCTTAGGCTAAATATCTGATCTGTACATGATCTTCCTGGCATAAATCCACTTTGGACTTCCCATATCTTCTCTTCTGTAATTTCCATTACCCTACGAATAAGTATTTTTGAGTATATTTTACTTACGGTACTTAGTAGGCTGATACCTCTGTAATTACTGCAGTTGCTTTTATCTCCCTTTTTATATATTGGTACAATAATCGCCTTTCTCCAATCGTCTGGGACTTCTCCTGTCTCGAAACATAAATTTATCAATTCGCACAACCTGTGAGGTATGTACTCGCCACCGTATTTAAGCATTTCAGCGCTAATACTGTCTAAACCAGCAGCCTTACCGTTTTTCAAGTTGTTAATTATATCTCTGACCTCAGTGACACTGACTTTTTCAATTGGGTTTTCTAATGCATTATGTTCAATGTCGTAGTTTTGTTGCCCTATATCTTCACCTCCTAATAGTTCTTTAAAAGAATCTTTTAAAGCGTCTACTATCCCGTCTATATCATATAGCATTTCACCTTTGCTGTTTCTCATGCTAAAAAACTCTGTACTTTTACTTCCCTTCATCTCTTTAAATAATAGTTTCATAATTCCTTCAAAGCAGTTTTTTATTTTGTTCTCTTCTTCTGTTCTGGTTTTCTCTTTACTCTCTTTGACTAGACGTTTAATTTTCCTCTTTTTGTGTCTGTAATCATTTTTGAGTCTATTTCTCTCCTCATCGCTAAGACCTGTCATGTTCAACGTTCTTTTGTACGCTTCTTTCTTTTCTTGTTGGGCTGCCGCAATTTCATCGTTCCACCACGCATCGCCAGACTTTTTTCCTACCCTCGCCATACCATACAATTCAATCGCAGTTTCAACAATGGTATCCCGCAATAAAGCCCACGCACCTTCTACATCTTTGTTCCTTTCAAGCGACTCCCAAATTGCCTTATCTATGCGTTCGTTTATCTTATTCTGAAAATCTATTCGTAATTCCGGTTTCTGTAAATTTTCGACCTTGATTCGCGTTTGTTTCGTTTGTTTGGTTCTCTTTCTTCTCCACCCCCGCCCTAAGTTCATCCTGGAGACTAAAAGGTAATGATCAGTATTGCATTCGGCCCCCCTCATGACTCTTGTATCTGTAACTAGTTCTCTTAGTCTTTCATCTGCAATAACGAAGTCAATTATACTGCGGTTATTTCCTTTACACCAGGTGTAAGTATGGATCATTTTATGTCGAAACCAGGTATTTGTAATAAATAGGTCCTTCTCTAAGCATAAGCTAACTAATTTTTCCCCGTTATAATTTTTCTTGTTGGATCCCCAAAATTACCTAGTACCCCTCCTGTATCTGTATCCTGACGTTGGACGCCGACCCATCCGTTCATATCTCCTAACAAAATTATTCTTTCACCTTGGTCGCAAGTACTTATTGTATCATTTAAAGTGTCCCAGAAGGCGTCCTTAACTTCCCTCGAATCGCTATCAACTGGTGCGTAGCACGCTATGATAAATAATCTTCTGATTCCTACCTTCATTCTAGCCCATAGCAATCTGGGTGATACAAAATTATGCTCTATGAGATGCTGTCTTGCTTTTTCATTCATAATTAAACCGACCCCTTGACTACGATGTGATTCGCTATCTACTCCTGACCATATTTCACAACCGCCTTCCAACACCCCATTTTCTATTTTTATAAATTTGCGACCCTTTTTCTTCGTCTCAGGTACACAAAGAATGTCTAGTTTCCTTACGTGCATAGTTTCTCGTAGTTCTCTTATTTTAAGATCATTCACTCCTCTAGCATTCCAAACACCCAGTCTCCATTCATCGCCGGAAACACGACCTTTACGTTTACCGTGTGCATGCCTTTGGTCAATCCGAGTTTCAGTCCTTTCCGAGGCTACTTTATTGTTTGTATTATTCATGTTTAGATTGTACTCCCAACTATCACCTGTATGCGCGAGATTTGTTTTGCGAGTCGAAATCATGTCCGAATTAAGCAGTGATTTGTCTCATGGTGGAGTCAATCTGTAACGTCAGTCCCACC
>CAKNXH010062040.1:180045-203158 GCA_932178445.1 Andricus quercusramuli | reverse complement strand
TTTTTTTTTTTTTTTAAGTTTGACCGTTGAAAATGCTGAGTGTTTTAAGATTTAGTAAATACTTTCGGGTGCATAAGAATGAGAACAAAAATCTGGAAATCCTGCGCAGTCCTAGATTCATTGTAAACAAATTTTTGAAAAATGAGTAAAATATTATTATAAAATTCAGTAAAATAAAAAATCTATCAGCCCGGGCCCTTTACACCCATTTTAATGAAACCTTTTGCATTGTGTTGCCAAATATGTCTATTAAAAAGTTAAACAAAAAATCTTGTTCGGTAATTGCTATTTAGTTATTTAAGCCAATAATTATAAATTATTTCGTATATACAGGGTGTCCCACCACCTATGAACATGCCAGTACTGGGTGATAGAGGACAAAAAAAGAAACAGAAAAGTCCTCTGGCAAAATTTGATTTGGGCCTTAGTTTGGGCACAGTAAAGCTTCAAAGTTGGGCATAATGAACCAATCAGAAACGAGATTTGGCAACCACTTGTTTGCCTCATAAGTATTAAGATAGTGTGCGTGCTGGTGGTTCATTTCAGCTCCCGCAAAAATTTCACATCGTTGATCTTTGATTGTTTCTACAAGACGCGAAATTCAAGCCTTTAAATTTTTTTAAATTCTTAGTTGTTTTCGCAAACGTTTATTACCGTCCTTAAAATATCATAACATTTGCTCAACCTAAAAAGGATGAATTTCAATTTAATACATAACTTTCATGACATTTCATGTAAGAAAACCAACAAAGATGTTTAAAATTCAGAAGACCAAACGAACTTTCGTTCTTCAGAATTAATCTACAAGTCTAAGATAAGAAAAAACGTTTTAAACCTCAAAAATTAATTCTCAGTGATTCGTCGCAGAAATTTGGTTACATTTTTGTTGTAAAACCAACAAAGTAACTTAAAACTCGAAGAAACAAAACAAACTTTTGTTATTGAAAATTAATTAACAAGTCTGCGATAATTAATTCTTTGCGATTCATTACAACATTTTTTGTTACATTCATTGTAACAAATAAAAAAAATAAAATAAAAAATGGGAAATCCAAACAAACTTTTGATCTTTGAAATTAACCAACAAGTCTACGATAAGAAAACACATTTTTAACATCAAAAGTAATTCTTTTGCATGCGATGCAAATTTTTTGTTACATTTATTGCTACAAAAACAATAAATAAATCTAAAGCTGGGGAAACGAAACGAACTTTTGTTCTTTAAAACTAACCAACAAGTCTAAAATAAGAGACACATTTTCTACCAAACGAAAGTAATTCTTTGAGATGCATAGCAAACTTTTTGTTACATTTATTGTAAGAAAACCAACAAAAAATTGAAACCGGGAAAACCAAACAAACTTTTGTTCCAGAAAATAAATAAACAAGTCCAAGATAAGAAAACTCATTTTCGAATCCTCAAAAGTAATTCTTCGCAAATCTCTACACAATTTTTGTTACACTTAATGTAACAAAACTGAACAAATAATTTAAAGCTCTGGATACGAAACGAACTTTTGTATTTTAAAAATAATCAACTAGTTTAAAAATCGAAAACACATTTTGAACCTCCAAAAGAATTCTTTGCGATTTTTTGCATAAATTCTGTTACATTAATTGTAACAAAGTTAATAATAATTAAAGTGGGGAAATCCAAACGAACTTTTGTTCTTTAAACTTAACCAACAACGGTGATATCAAAGGACACATTTTGTTTCCACAAAAGTAATTTTTTGTATTAATTGTAAAATTTTTGTTACATTTACTTGAACGAAACTAAAAAAAAATTTAAAGCTCGGGAATCGAAACGATCTTCAGTTCTTTAAAAATAACCAACAAGTTGAAAATAAAAAAGTACATCTTGAGCCGCTACAAGTAATTCTTTGAGATTCTTTTCATAAATTCTGTTACTTTAATTTTAACAAAGTTAAAAATAATTAAACATGGAAAGTTCTAACGAACTTTTGTTCTTTAAAAATAATCAACAAGTTTACAATGAAAAAACTTATTTGAAACCCCTAAAAGTAATTCTTATCGATTTTTTTCATAAATTCTGTTAGATTAATTGTATCAGAGTAATTTTTGGGATTCATTGTAAAATTTTTGTTGCATTTAATGTAACGAAACTAAAAAAAAATTAAAGGTCGTGATACAAAACGATCTTTAATTCTTTAAAACTAACAAGCAATTTTTTTTGCATTTAATGTAGCAAAAACAATAAAGAAATGTAAAGCAATTTTAAACCCCCAAAAGTGGTTTTAATTTCTTTTTTTTTTATTTCTGGCCTAAAACAAGCGACCTTTCGTTCTTAACAATAAATCAACAATTCTAACAATAAGGTAAAATACATTTTGAATCCCCAAAGTTAATTCTTTGCGAATCGTTGAAAAATTATTGTTGCATTTAATGTTTACAAACCCAACAAAAAAATTAAGAACTCGGAAAATCAAACAACCTTTTTTCCTTTCAAATTCATCATAAATAATAAAATAATCTGAAGCTCGGGAAACGAAACGAACTTTTGTTTTGATAAATTAACCAACAAGTACAAAATAAAATAACATATTTAGAACCCCTAAGAGTTCTCCATTCATTACAAAATTGCTGTTACATTCATTGTAACAAAATAAAGAAAATTAAAGCATGGCCACTTTAACTAAATTTTATCTTCGTCAACTTGTACATAATTTTTATCTTATTTAATGTTCATCTTTTATCGTTATATCATTTTATTGTTTTATTTTTGTTCAATTGTATTTATTTTGTTCATTAAATTTTTTTTGCAACATTAATGTGTTGCACAGAATTTATTTGCGTTTTTAAAAGGAGTTTTCTTATCTTTAGCTTGATGATTTATTTTCAAGAACGAAAGTTTGTTTGGTTTACTCAGTTTCAATTTTTTGTTGGTTTTGTTAAATAAACGTAACAACAATTTTGCAATGAATTACAAGGAATTACTCTTGGGTGTGAAAAATGTATTTTTTTATCTTCGACTTGTAGGTTATTTTTAAGGAACAAAAGTTCGTTTGGATTTCCCATGTTTAAATATTTTTAACTTTGTTACAATTAAGGTAACAGAATTTATGGAAAGAATCTCAAAGGATTACTTTCAGGGGTTCAAAATGTGATTTTTTATTCTCAACTTGTTGGTTATTTTTAAAGAAATAAAGATCCTTTCGTTTCCCGAGCTTTACATTTTTCATTAGTTTCGTTCAATTAAATGTAACAAAATTTTTTACAATGAATCCCAAAAATTACTTTTGAGGGAACAAAATGTGTCTTCTAACTTCAGAGTTTTTGGTTCAGTTTAAGGAACAAAAGTTCGTTTGAATTTCTCAACTTTAATTACTTTTAACTTTGTTACAATTAGTGTAATAAGTTACAGAGAAGCACTTTTGCGGGTTTGAAATGAGTTTTCTTATCATTAACTTGATGATTTATTTTCAAAAACGAAAGTTTGTTTGGTTTTCTCATATTCCATTTTTTGTTGGTTTTCTTACAATTTTTCTAACAATTTTGTTTTTGTGATAATAAATGTATCAAAAATGTTGCAACGAATCGAAAATAATTACTTTTGGGGGTTAAAAATGTGTTTTCTCATCTTAGACTTGTTGGTTAATTTTAAAGAACAAAAGTTTGTTTGGATTTCCCATTTTTAATTTTTTTATTAATCCGTTACAATGAATGTAACAAAATTTTTTGAATTGAATCGCAAAGAATTACTTATCGTAGACTTGTTAATTAATTTTCAATAACAAAAGTTTGTTTTGTTTCTTCGAGTTTTAAGTTAATTTGTTGGTTTTATAACAAAAATGTAACAAAATTTCTGCGACGAATAACTGAGAATTTCTTTTTGAGATAGATTAATTCTGAAGAACAAAAGTTCGTTTGGTCTTCTGAATTTTAAACATCTTTGTTGGTTTTTTTACATGGAATGTCAGGAAAGTTCTGTATTAAATTGAAATTCATCTTTTTTAAGTTGAGCAAATGTTATGTTATTTTAAGGACGGTAATAAACGTTTGCAAGAACAACTAAGAATTTAAAAAAATGTAAAGGCTTGAATCTTGCGTCTTGTAGAAACAATCAAAGATCAACGATGTGAAATTTTTGCGGGAGCTAAAGTGAACCGCCAGCACGCACACTATCTTAACACTTATGAGGCAAACAAGTGGTTGCCAAAGCTCGATTCTGATTGGTTTATTATGCCCAACTTTGAAGCTTTACTGTGCCCAAACTAAGGCCCAGATCAAATTTTGCCAGAGGACTTTTCTGTTTCTTTTTTTGTCCTCTATCACCCAGTACTGACATGTTCATAGGTGGTGGGACACCCTGTATACATATTTCCAGAGAGGAAAGCGGTAAATTCTACTTTTTTTGTTATCATTACCTACCTTTGTAATCATTACCTACTCAATTATATAACAATTTTAATTAATTATGACATTTTTAAGCGCTTTCTTCTGAATGAAGCACCCCGCCCGAAATGGTGTTCCATGATTATTTCGGAAAGGGTGCATCGGGCTGAAAGGAAATTTTACAGGTAACTTGTACATAAAATGTATATAAAAAACTATGATATTCAATTTTTCTTTGTCGGCCATACTTTCCGAGATATCCACCCTGGGAGTAGGGGGTGAGCTTGACAGCGCGGATTTCACGCTCCTGCCGTAGCTCATATCTCCAAATGAGATGGTTTTTCGATAAAAATGCATTGAACTGAAAAGATAGAGCGAAAAATTCTGCATAATTTAAGTGACGTGCACTTTTGTACAGAAACGACCCCATTTCGAGATATGAGCTACGAAAGAAGCGTACGAACCGCGCGGTACAACTCACCCCCTACTCCCAGGGTGAATATCTCGGAAAATATGGCCGACAAAGGAAACGTGAATATAATTATTTCTTATGCATATTTCATGCATAAGTTGTCTACAAAAATTCGTTTTTCACCGATGCACCATTTTCAAAATAATCCCAAAAAAACATATTTTGGGGGTAGTTTCCACGATTTAAGGGTGTTTTCACCCTTTACGCCGGGTCAAAATTATTTTTTATTAACTTCTTATACCTTAAGGAATATGCATGCTCAATATTATTAATTTATTATTATTTTTTTTTTAGTTTATAAATGTTAAAAATTTTTGTTCCGCCATTTTCAATTTTTTTCCTCTCAAATTCATAAACGGCGACCCCAATATATATATATATATATATATATACACAGTGTTTTCGTTGCTCTAGGACTTAATTTATTCAAGTTATTCAAGTTTTTAATCGATTTTGGAAAATTTAAACAAAAAAAATGGATTTTCAAATTAGCGTACAAGATTTTTTGTTTAACTTTGTAATGGACATATTTCGCAACATAATGCAAAAGGTTTCATCAAAATCGGTGGATGGAGTCCGGGTTGAAAGGTATAAACCTTAGTTGACTCCTCTATTATGCACCGAACAGTATTGAAGCAAGTGGTGGCTACGTTGCTGGGTACGTCCCTTGATCCTATAATAACATTACCGCACAAGGACCGTCACGAAGTATGGTGTCGGTAGGAGTTGACATCGCGTCGCAACATCTAGGCACTCAAAATGGAGCCATTTCACGGTTCACCACAAATGCTCGCGCGCGTCTTGAGGTGGCTAACCCCACACTAACCACTTCATATAGGGGATGAGAAAATAATCTGTTGACATCATCGTTCCAACGTGAAAAAATACGAACTCCGTCAACTCAGGAATGCATTCAGCCGGTTACTGGGATCCATAGCTTTGTTCTGACCAAAAGTTCAGTTTTCATGTCGACAGGGGCATCACATGGCCTAGGGGCAGATTTTGCGGCATCTACGCTTTTTGTCGGCGGGACCACAGAGGTTTAGTCCCCTTTTTCAACAGACCACTATTGGGATGCCTCCCTCAACCCTGCCACCGTACTCGTCAATTTTTGCGCACCCTAATCAGTCAGGAGGGGCTAGGCCCCCTCCCACTTAGTACTCCCATTCTAGGTCCCAGAATAAAACTGTAGACACTATTGTGAAGGACTGGGGAATCAAGTTTAGTGGGGATAATGAAACCAGTGCGGAAAGTTTCTTGACCAGGGTAGAGGAGGGACGTTCGGTCTCAGGCCTTACTGATGAGGAATTGATGATAGGGATTACATTCATTCTTGAAAAATTACCCCTACAATAGTTCCGTTATAATTGTCATGCCTGGCCTCCCTGGCAACATTTCAAAACTGCATTTCTTCTGATGTACAGAGACATCAATTATTATCAATGGCGCCTTGAAGTATAAGTTGCCAAACGTTATCAGGGTCACGATGAAAGGACCTCTGATTTTCTGTCCTGCTTGCAAGATCTGTTTCTAAAGTTTCAACGCCCTGTTACCAAGCATGAACAGATGGATAGGGCCCATCGTAATCTCAGACCTGATTTTCAAAGGTCTATTCGCCGTTTCGAGTTTTCTGATTATAATCAGTTAACGGTTCTTGTAGTGAAAGTGGGAAGAACGGCGAATTTAGATAAAGGGAGCGTTCATCGCCTAGCCCGGAAGATTCATTCTTCCCAGAATTGGCTTACGCCAAGAACCCAAACCTTTCTCGCGGAGATGGTAGGACTTCCAGTGGCAGCGCATCGAGCAGTGCCAATTCCTCTCTTGAATCCTTGGTGGGTGTCTTGGTAAAGTTGGTGGATGAACTGGGCACCAAGGCCTCTTCACATGATAAGCCTATTTCAGGAAGTGGCAATCAAGCCAGAAATAATAATAAATCCAATCTCAAACCCAAAAAGGGCGAGACTCACAGGGAGGAGGGCTTGGCGCAGGCCTCAGATAAGCCTGACTTCATAAGACGGATTCCACCTCTGAGAAAGAGGATCCAACCGAAGCCTGAACCACCCTGTTTCAATTGTGGTGGGGCGGATCACGTTTGGAGGAACTGTGAAACTCGATGGGCCAGGTTTGGCCATAATTGTGGCAAGCACGGCCAAGTTTGGCGGACCTGCGATTCAGCACATTGTCAGGGAAACCACTAAAGGAGGGCTGTCTCAGGGTCGACGCCACTCCTTTTCTTTCAAGGCAGACCCTCATCTCTGCTATTAGTGATATACCTGAATCAACCCCTCCAAATTCGGCTACTAAACCTGAATTAACTCAGAACTCATCTTCTGAAATTAAACTTGAATTGACTCAGAATTCATCTTCTGAGACTAAACCTGAATTAATTCAAAACTCATCTTCTGAAATTAAACCTGAATTGACTCAGAAATTATCTTCTGAAACTCAGCCTGATTTGACTTTCAATACTTTATCTTCAACTCATGAAGCGGGGAGGAGACCTCCCCACCCTCAGTCGCTCAATTGAATTCGGGAACTCATGTTCCCACTCGTTCTTCAAAATCCTTCTCTCGTTCTAAATCATACCCATCTTTGGGTGCTGGACTTACCAAACTCTCTGATGCTCAGGGGACGAAGGAGCAGATCAATAACAACCCTTCTGACACTACGCTTGATTTTCTATCAGGGATTGGTACCAACTCGAGACCCCACGCCATAATAACGATAGGGGGTACTGAAATCCATTCATTGGTAGACACAGGTTCATCTGGAACTTATCTTGGGTCAGTAGGGTTACAGATACTCGGTTCTGGTGGCTATAAGATTGATTATTCGAAGGCAGGCGCTGTCATGATGGCTAATGGCACTATTGAGTCTGTCATTGGCGAGGTGTTTCTGGCAGCCACCTTTTCAGGAACCAGTCATTCAGTTAATTTTCAGATCATACCTGGGCTAACTGATATTTGCGTACTACGCATGGACTTTGCGGAAAAGTTAGGTTAGACCAGTTCTTGAAGAGTATAATGAAACCGAAGCCCGATGAGTTACCCGCTGCGAAATTTGTCGAGCACGTGATCGACACGCAAGGGAGCCCTCCTATTCGTCAGAGGAATCATCGTATGTCACCTAAAGTGTGTGACGCGTTAATCGCCGAAGCGAATATATTATTTGAGCAGGATTTAATTGAGCCTTCAAATAGTGAGTGGTGCAACCCGGTGGTGATGGTCTGTAAGCCGGACGGTAATTACCGTCTGTGTATTAATTTTCGACGGGGAGATCGCTAAAGAGGCGCGATGGGTCAGCGAGAAACTGTTGATTCTCCCTGATCCATCTCTCCCTCTTCTGCATTCTCCTTTAGCGTCAGATAACAGCCGTATTATGTCAACAATATGCTGCTTGATTGTCAGCAGCTTTTACTTGTTTAGTGTGTGATTCAAGATCCTTAGTTATTGCGCGCACTTTCGAACCCTTTCCGTAAACGGTCTACCAGATGTTATGTAGTCAATCACACATTGAACACGGGACGAATTCTGTCTTGCCCATCCAATTTTCTCGTTCAGTTGATGCAAGCTTCTTTTGGTCTTTTGATCCATCGTCGGTTTTGATGGTCCAGTGTTCGGACTCTTGCGAGATATCTCCACGAAGAAAGGCATCCATTTCAGCCAGATCTTGGGGCTTGAGAGGAACTTGCATGTTGATGTTGCTCCTTGTACTGAAATTGCGATCATCTCTCAGAAGGTGCCTGCTTTCTGCTGTTGGTCTTAATGTTGCTTCTTCATCTTCGTCTGCAGCTTGATCAAGCAGCGGTTGGGGAAGCGCTCCCCCTACATATCCATTTTTTCGGAGGTTGTCGGCTTGATTTCGCAAAGACTGATGCGAAACGTGCTGAAGCTCTGGGTGTTTCTGGCACCACAGAGTGTGCATACGCGCCATAAAGCCTCCGCGAACAGGGATAATGCTGGCATCGTAGCAGTCTAGCACGTCATTCTTAAGTTGATCCGTCCACTCAATGTGGGCGTTTCGCCGGTTCGTCATCGTGTTTCCATCCGAATTATTTTCAGCCCCCCGAACTCCAGGATGATCGGCATTGTTTTCCGACCCATTGTCGGGTGCCCTTTGCGTTCGATCGTTTTGAACCGCATCTACAAAATTTTGGTGTTTTGGTGGTTTGGTGGTTTCATTGTTGTTCCCACGAGCAGCTAGGGAAAGGGTTCGTCCATCCTTGTAGAGCACCGCGTGCAAGGATAAGGCTGGTACTCTGAGAGGTCGCTCGGTATCCCAGAGTCACCCTTTAAGACACCTCACCTAGATGCCATTCAGCTTTCAGCACGGTTGTTACGCCTTCGCTTAGGGGTTATTCCTTCGGGACCATCCCTGGACAATTGTCCGCGACTGCTTATTAATTATTGTAACCATATTCAGCAGAAGCCCTTGGTACAGGGACCCTCTATCCGCAACCCGAGGACGCGTTCGTTGGCTTTGTCATATGCCCTTTCGGTTCTATTCCAAAGAATCGAAACCGATATATATATATGTATGTATATATATATATAACGAAACGAGAAGTGCCGAATTTTCTGGAACTATGATTTTCGGGCAGCAGTCTCCGTTGCTCACTCGAGACGTAACATTGTTCTCCAAGACTTCGAAAAACGAACTATATTCGTGATCGAATTCTCGAATCCGTCCGAATACAACATCACTGCAAAGGAGAAGAGGAAAGGGAGGTGAGGTATCAGGACCTTAAGAGGGAGCTGCAACGACTGTACCCAAAGTATTCGGTGCGAAACTATTACTGGTTCGTAACCTTGAAGCCATACCCACGTGCCAAAAATGTGCCAAAAATATGCCAAGGCACTAGCGAGATGAATGCAGAAAGCTTTCATCCTTGGGTCGCTTCGTGTCCTTCAGACACACGAGGGTTTCGCCGGCCTGTCGTTGTGATTTCGTCGTGACCTGTGACCACCCATCTCACGGTTGTGAGACGTGGCCATACGTGTGATTTACCGCGGTTCTACTGGAGGCTATTGACATTTCTTAGATGGCAGTTGCTATCAGTAGGACCCTGCGGTGGTTGATTAACTCTTTCTTTAAATTATAAATAAATAAATAAATATATATATATATATATATATATATATATATATATCTTAAGATATTCCACCTACAAAAAAATTGTTCAAACAAAAATTGTACACAAATTGCGTCAAAAATTTTCTATGGTAAATTTGTAAAAGTGTGTACCATCTTGACCATCTGATAAATTTTCAAGGTCTTGAAGATGGTACACACTTTTACAAATTTTCCATAGAAAATTGTTGACGTTAAATTTTTTGCTGGTTTTAAATCCGCAGTTCAAAGTAGGGGTTTCCTTTAAAAAAATCATCTTGACCTTCGAATGACCTTGAAAATTTATCTGAAGGTCAAGATGGTCAAGTTGGTTCAAACTTTTACATTTTATCGACTTGTTAGAATTATCTTGAACGTTTGCTATTCTCAGAAAACCACGGTAATTCCAAAAAGGGGCATCTTACCGGTTTTTAGACATTTTACCTTGATTTTTGACCTTTCTAAGATCACAAAAGCAAATTTCTTATAGGATGTTTTTGACGTGAAATTTCCCGCCCTTTTTAAATCTGCAGTCAAAAAAAGGGGTTGTCATTTTAGAAAATCGTCTTGACCATCAAATGACCTTGAACATTGACCTCAAGGTCAAAATTAATAGTACCGTTAAATCTTGGTTACTATTTAACACAGCCGGCAGCTGTACATTTTTTCAATATGGCGGTATAGCTGGTATCGTTGCTGATTGAAGAAACGGCTTGACAGCACAGCGAGGCGAGAGGAACGAAGAGTAGAAAAGTCTTGGGCTGGAGTAGAGGAATATTTCTCTAAATCTTATTTTAAGTCCTTTTGCTTACTTTGCGTTCACTGAGCAGGCTTCTGAGGTGACTTTTCTTAAACTGAGTTCGGTGTCATAATATTACAGAGTTCCTATAAGGCCTCGCAGATAGAAAATTTTCTATGTCCGAAGACTTATGAGAATTCAGCCTCGAACTCGAAATCGAGTTTGTTGGAAATAAATCACACATTGAGATTGTCTCTGAGTGGAGAGAAGGAATCTTTCTTCTATTTTTATTTTGAGTCGTTTCCTGTGCGATTCGATCTGAAATAGAGAAAGAATTTTCGCAGAAATTGTCTCGGGGTTGAAATAAAGAATTTTCATTTCCTTCTAATTCTGAGTCGTTTCTGGAAGATTAGAAAGGAAAACTGGGAGAAATTTTTTTTTACATAAAAATAATGAACTCTCCTGCGCTAACTCAGCGTGCGAACGATTATCCGTAGACTTTAGATTGAGAAAATATATGAAAATGAATTCAAAAATATAAAAATTATATATAACATTTCTTTGACTTAGAAATAGCGAAATTTATTTTGTATCACCTGTTTTAAGGATTGGATGATTATATCATGTATTATTTTTATAATAATTAGTAAAATTGTGGTTAGAAATTTTAATCTAAAAGAAACTAAAACTTCTTTGAAGTATCCTTCGGGATTTGACAGATTGACAAGAGAATTAATCATACAGAGATAACACAGAATTAAAAGGATTAACCAAAGAAGAGTTGGTTCTCAATCCATTGAGATCTACGATTTAGTGATTAAATAAAGAGTTGACCAGGGAAATAGTTATAAAATATTCAGGTATAATTTACGGTTTCGTTAGATACTGATAGAGGGTAGCCTACGGCGTCTTATGAAATGAGACTAGAGAAGATTGATGAATAAATGATTATTATCCTTCATTGAACGAAATCCAAAAGAATGTTATTTCTTCTCCCGTGAGAACCCCAATCGACTTTCCTTTATGATTTATATCTAATTGATATATAAGAAAATTAATTCTTGCATGAAATAATTAATAATAATTAGTTGATAAATGTTTATTCTTTTATGAAACAATACCTATTAAACCCTATATTATAATATAACGATATGATAGTACGGTAGATTATATCATAGTCTATCATTGTATTACACTTTTATGTTATAATATACGATACAATCTTCGTTATTCTTGTTTCTTTTTAACTCTTTTTTTGTCCGCATTATTCTTAACTCGTTTTTGCTCAGTCGATTTTTCTACTCCGCTTTTGCTATCAGCGCCTCATATATTTTGTAGAGGTATATAGTTTTATTGTATGCTAAATTTTCTCGTAAAGATGCACAGAACTCCGACAAAGCAATTTAAAAATTTCCCAGCTCACGACTTCGGCAGATATTGAGAATTTTTTAAATGCAAGTTCATAAATTTTCACATATTTTTGAAATTTTTTAATAATAAAATTTGTTTACTGAAACTTTTTTAATAATGCCAATAGATATTAGGAAACATTTCTTGGAAAATATATAATGCACATTAGTCCGATGCAGCAATTAAAAATTTTTTTTCAAATTGATCAATTAACAAAAAAGAGATGGGGAATTTTAAGAATCAGGGTTCTAAAATTGTGTATATTTTTGAAAACTTGTATGTTGATGCATTTTAATGCGCTGATTATAGCCTTGAAGTTACTCCCAAATATTATTGCCAAAAACCACGATTTTTAAAGTTTTTGCAAGTTTTAACCTTGAAAATTACCTTTGCGGATATTTTCATGGACATTTTCTTTAAAAAGGTAGGGTTGAGTGTGCACTCACCCTTACCCCCTTTTCAGTACCCCCTTTTTACCTCTCTGCCGCCCCTCTATCTAACGATTTACACACCGGGTGGGTATTGAAAATGGGAAAGAACAGATTTTGAAAATAGATTGATCCGAACAAAACTTGCAGTTGGTACAGGTAAAAGAGTAATTTTTTGGTTGGAACAGGTGCAAAAAATATTTTCCAACTGGAATAGTTATAAATTAATTTTGTAGTTCCTGCAATGTCAGGAAGAAATATAACTTTTTACAAAAGATTATACAATCATTATTTTTCTCAGGAATTGGTGAAACCAAAAATTAATTTTGTAGTTGAAACAGTTATTAAATTAATTTTGTGCCTGTTCCAACTACAGAATTAGTAAAATTAGTTTTTGCATTTGTTCTATTCTTGTACACTAATTCCTAATGATTCCTCAAACAGTTTTGCAATTGAAGCCTTTCGTCGAAAAGGGGCCTAAGTAGTATTTTAGCGAAAATTAAACTAAATACGTAAAAGGGGTCTAGTACATATCCTTTTCTAAATTCTTCATTAGAAAGTATCAATAATCGCTTATTAATCTTGAAATTTATTACAAAGTATGATGATAGTCGAAAAGAGGTATAAGTAATTTTGAAAATGTCTGCTAATATTAAAGGTTATTTCATAACTTATGATACAAAATAGGATGAGCCAAATCAATAAGCTGAAAATAATTTCGACCAAGTGAAAAAACAATAATTTTATAAAATAAAAAAGTAAAAGGAATCAAAAAACCCATCAGTAAAGAAAAATATCAGCCAAATCATGACATGTACCTTCAATCGTTAAAAATTGAGTAAAAATATAAATTAAATTGAATTAAATAATTTATTAGATTTAAAAATCGTCGAAAACGGATCTAAGTATCATAAAAACACAGAAAAATGATAATCGTCACTCGAAAATGAAGTAAAAATAAGGTTCAAAAGTTTCATGTATTCTGTAATAGTTATTATATTATGCGTCTTAAGTAAGGAAAAAGTCGAGGGGCATTATTCAGTAATAAAGACTAGTTACTGAAAACTGGGCTTAATTTCCCGAAAAGACAGATATAATATCAATCGGGGGAAAAAGACGGAGCCTAGCAAAAAAATTAGTTATACCTTTTGCCTGTGTAAGGAAAATGCTTTTCTGAATTCAGTTGAAAAACAAACTAATCATTCAGTTAACGCGATATATAAGAGTATATTACACTTAATTAAAAATGTATACGTGATTATTAATTCAAATTTACTTCAATTCACTTTTTTTAATTTTTCTCGAAATCGAGATTTTAGTAGTTGTTATGTAGTAGTTATGAAACAATGCTTGTTTTATTTCAATTTCAAAGCTGCTGTGATGGGGCAAGCTCAAATTTTAACTGCTTGGCAAGGAAAAATTAAGAATGTTCAAATTTTACAAAAACTGCTTCATTTTTACAGATAAATGATGATATTAAAAGTTAATCCATTGAAATCTAAAGTATTTGGAATTCCACTATTCTAAGTAGGTACACTGGAACCATTTTTAAATTAAAAATTCACCAAATCTATATTTAACTAAGCGAGATCTTAAAAATTCGTAATTAATTGTGCGAATTTAAATACATCAACTGAAAGTCTTTGAATCTCGAAAATTTGAAATGAAACGTTCAATCAACAATTTCAGTTTTATAATCTACGATATAAAGTTAAACAACTTGAAAATTGTGAATAAAAGGAAATTTTCAAATTGCAACTAATGAGCAGTTCTTAAATCGTAATCGTAACATGTAGAACGTTTAAAATTGAAAGTAAACTACAAACCTGAGAAGTAGGATTCCACTGCAAATCATTGACACATTGTTCAAATTTTCAAGATATCAATTTTTCAAAATTCATAAAAATTGTAATTGCTCTTCATTGATTCTATAGCAGAGATCACAATATATCTTATTTTTTTACCTAGTCTCGTTTTCTCCCCCTTCAATTTTAAAAATCCCCTCTAAGTACCCAAAAAAGAGTATTCTGAGTATTTTTATTTATTTTTCAAGAATCATGAACAGAAATTTAATTCATTAGAATAAAAAACGCCTTCGAAGAGATTCTCTTCGATGATACCTGTTTCCAGTATTTTCTAAACGATTTATCTGTTAATTTTGTTGATTTAAAGGACTTCGACAGCGGATAAATGGCTAATGGTTCAATAGAGAGACTAAACACGAAAGATAAATTAATTCTTTAGTTGAAAAACAAAAACATCATGTACTTTCAAAAGTTACTTCTTGAAATTGGATTATTTCAAAAATGCTTTTCTCTAAAGAATAGCAGTAAACATTAGATTTTAATGTAGAATGTAGGATGAAGAAATACAATTTTGAAGGTCGAAAATATAATGTCAAAAAAGTAGCCGATTGTTATATGGCTGGGATTTACTTTTTAGGAAACCGCACATTGAAAAAAATGCTTATTTTCATAATTTTGTTATTTCGATGAATAAGATTTTTGTTATATTTCGGTTTTTCTAAACTACTTATAATCTTTTGTTAGTTAACATTAAAAATGCTTTGAACGTCACAAAGTTTTTAACTGATAAAAATAGATTAGAAAAATAATGGTAAAGCCGTAAGAAAACACAAACAGAAAAGTAGGAGGTTTTTCAAACAGTCATTTTTGTTCTTTTTCAAATTATTTCTTTCTAGCTTACTTAGAAATATATTTTTAAAAACTTAGGATTCTGTAATGAAAAAAATACACTCTATTGTTAATTTATTCGGACAAATTATGATATAGTCGTATGAAAAAACAAATTTTTAATAATAAATTAAATCTCCTTTTAATCCCCTTTTCGGAACAAAATCCTCTTTTTCACTTCAAATTGGACGACGGAACCGCTGTGTATTAGTCAACATAAGATTTAAATTTTTACTTTACGCTATTGAAACCTAAGTAATTTTTCCAATTGTCAGAAAGCAGAGAATAATTATTAGAATTTTTGAGATTTTTAATTATTTTCAGTAGATTTGTATTAATTTAAGTTTTGAAACATGCGTCACTAATTCTTACTAAAGTTCCGCTAATTTAAATTCAGAAAATAATTCTACGTCTATATTCTTCAAGACCAGGGTCAATGTGTGCCAAGGTGTCTACTACCCGGCAAAACCGTCAATTAGCCGAGAATTAAAGTAAAACCGCGAATTAACCAGGAATACAAATTCGAGCCGGGAATAACATTTAATTTGTTAAAAAATGTGATATTTTTTATTATTCGTGATATAAAGATAAATAAATTGCAATGTTGATCCTCGTCTTAAAAACTTCTAGTCACGAGATATTGAATAAATTTTTGTCGAAAACCTGATTGGTTGCTAGTGCTGCGTGAATATGAGTTTTAGTGGCTTTTTTAGCCTGTCTATCTTTTAATAAAGATTAATCATTTTCTGCACGGTGAATTTTGTAAATCTAAATTTTCAAATAGGTCTTTTTATTTCACGATAAAATTTATTTCTTAATGTTTCTAAACATTATTGATAAAAGAGAAAATTTCAGTGTTACATGATTTTTGAATAATGGGAAATAATTATATTCTTATTAACATTTTGCTACCACGCTATAATTATATGTATAACCCCTAGTCATCATATATAATGCCCAACAGAGTCCAGGCAAAATATGAAATACATATTCTCCATTTGAGACATTTGTCTTTTTTCTTAAACTTTCATTACTTTGGTGATTTTAAAAATATTAAGATGTATTTTTTTTAAATTATTTATAATAAGACGTAGTAAACAAAAAATATTTTATGGACAAAATTTTAATAAATTTTTGGATTTTTTGAAAACAAATGTTTAAACTCAATTTTTAATAATAAAACAGTATTGATTTTCTTTAAATTTTTTAAAATATAGTTTCTAATGTGCTCTTAAAGCCCTGTAAGAATAAAAATGGGATATCCCTCATAGTTTTCAAGAAATAATTACAAAAGCATTGCATTTTTTTTTAATTTTCATTTGTTCGAATATGAATCAGAACCTACTTTTTAAATAAAACTCCAGAAGTCTATTTTATATGATCCCAAAAAATCCCATAAGTGAAACATTGGATTTTGCGAGATTTTCGCGATATTTATAATTTTCTTTGCTACTTTCTATTGATAATTGTATGTTTATACACATTATTTAAGCAATTTATTATTATTTTTAGGAATTTTCACATAGAATAGAGTTCGGAAGTCGCAGGTTTTCCGATTTTTCCAACTTATTTTTAACTTCTCAATTAGAGTGAGGTTATAATTAATTTAAGTTGGCAAAAATAATTGTTTGAACAATTTAGTATTATTTTCATTAATATTTGATTTCAATGATGCTAGAAAGGTGTGGTTTTTCTGAAGTATTCAACATTTTATCCACTTTTCAATTAGTGTGAAGAAATAATGGATGTAATTTAACGAATCTAATGGTTTAAACAAATTGTTATTTTTCATAAATATCTAGCATTAATGAAGAAGATAGTTTTTATTTTAGTTTTTTTAAAACGGGCAGGAAGCCCACAGGAGCTCCCCTGGCGCTCAAACTATAAAGCCTATTGTGCTACATCCTTAACTAACCTTTTGGTAAAGCTTAGTATGTCAATCACTGATCACGTTATAATTTCCTAAGGTTCCATAAAATGGGTCCCGAGTGTTTGCTGCCTGAGCCTAGCTAATGCTGAGTACTGGTATAATACACGCAGTGATGTTTTATCATCCCTGCCGTATTTCCTGCACTCTGTTGTGGGGTTATACCCCATTTTGTCCATATGATTGTCCAAGCGATTGTGCCCAGTTAGAACCCGAACCACTGTCCTTATATCTTTCTTGGGCAAACCCAGGATTTCCCTGGCTCTGTCCATCCTGTACGTATAGCCCAGGATGGATTCAGCCTGTCTGCAACCCTGGATTTGTTCTCGGTATTCCCGGTGCTTTGTTCGGATTCAGCTTTTGATGGCCATCCCGATGCAGCAAGACGTTAGTCCCAGTACCGGTTCCAGTCCTATGTATTCACTTTCTGCGCCGCATTTTGTCAACTGGTCCGCCTTTTTGCTGCCCTTGATCCCTGTGTGAATAGAGACCCATATGAGAGCCACTTTGTTTTTTCCTGCAAGTTGGTTTAATGTCATTTTGCATTCCCAAATCAGTTCTGATGTTATGTCTGGTTTCCCTACTGTAGTTATTGTCGCTTGGCGATCTGAGCAGATCGTAATCTGCCTGTCAGCAGCGTTTCTTTTTATTAATGTTTCAGAACAGCGAAGGATGGCCAGAACCTTGACCTGAAAGAGAGTGGCATGTCGCCCAAGTCTCTCTCGTACTGTCATAGAGTCCTGCTCCTGACCCCCGCTCCCCTGGAGCCATCGGTATACCAGATTTTCCCTTGGAGGAGCGGATTACCATTTGCTGTACACATATCCCTGCTTGGAATGCAGACACGGAATGTTTTGGTAAAGTTGAAGCGTCTTGTTATTCTATCTTGCCTCATCTCTATAATCGACAGTTTGCTGCTGTCGCCTGGGAGCCTAGTGTGCCTTGTCACCCGAGTCCATCTATTTACTCTTGCCAGGCGGCCCATCGCGTGTGCCGCCCTTGTAGTTATCGCAACATGTAGGGGTTCTTCACAGAGCCTGAATCATATCGCCGCTGTAGGCGTAGTCCTCATTACTCAAGTGAACCCCCTAAATGCTAGCGTTTGTAATCGTCGCAGTCTGTCCTGCATCGTTTTAAGTTCCGCCCGTGGTCATAACAAGCTTCCTGTACTCAGTTTGCTATCTAGGATTACCCCAGATATTTAACCAAATCTGAAAACGTCAACTTCCCGCCACAGAATACAGGAGCGTCAACTTTCGCCAATTTATAATTTCTCGATAAAATGACCAGGTTGGTCTTTTCCGGATTTACCGAGAGCCCTGAGCTATCGCACCAGAGATCTGTTATGCGCAACGCCGACCTTGTAAGCCCCATCAACGTCTCCAGATGAGGCTCCCTGACTAGGATTACAAAGTCATCCGTATAGCCCTCAGTATAATACCCCTCTTTATTTAGCCTACGAAGGAGGTCGTCCACTACAATGCACCACAGGAAGGGCGAAAGGACACCCCCCCCCCTCCCGTGGGCAGCCCGTCGCGCTATTCCCCTTATAAGTCCTTTGCCCAACTATGTTGAAGTCTCCTCCGGCGTAGCATGCTTCCTATCCAGCATACTAGCTGGTATGGCACGACACATCATAAAGCCTTCGACAGATGAGTTCTGGAGGAGTATTGCTGAAAGCACCCTCTATATCCAAGAAAGTGCCCATAACCTACCCCTTTTGTTCCAGCTGCTGCTCTAATTTTTCTACCGAGCAGCCTGCCTGAAAAGCATGCTGCCCTCTGTGCAGCGGGGAGGCCAAAAGCACCTCATCCCTCATAAATCTCTCGACCAGCTGGCACGTGTTTTAGGGCAATGCTTGCCCTAAGTGATTTCGGCAGTGGAGGGACGATGAGATTCATGCCTTTTTGTAAAAGCGCTGAATAAATGCCATCCGCCCCTGGTGATTTGAAGGGACAGAAGGACCCTACGGCACGTTACACCTTTTTATTATAAACGACCTTGGCGGCAAAATTCCAATCGGTCCTCCCCATCTCTTGGCCCAGCCTTCCTCCTCTTGGTTGGTTTGGATTCGCTGAAAACCCGAAGAGTGAACTTCCATCAGGTGATTCAGCGTTGCTTCTTCATCTTCGGTAAACTCACCATTATCGAGCTTCATTAGCCCGAGGCGAGCTTCCAAATTTTTTGCCAGGATCTTGTGGAGCCTCGCTGCTTCCGGAATGTCTTTCGATTCCTCGCAGAAGCATCTCCAATCCACCCGTTTGTCTTTTCTTATATTTTTATTGTATTACTACTGGGTGGTCTTATAGATGTCCCAGTTTAAGTCAATTTCGTTCTATTTTCCATGTTGCACAACGTTCTTGTCTATTTACGGAATCTCTCCAGGTGAGTATTCCACCATTCTGCTCCTTTCCTAGCCTTAATTGTGTTTGTAGGACAATTGTTCTTATATGATGTAGTCAGAGTCCTTCGCAGAAAATCCGCGGCGTGCTCTAACTCATCAATGATACCATAGTTTGTGGGGAATTCCGTGAGCCTCCCTTTGAGTTCCTCTTTATATGATTCCCAAAGTTTATTTCGGGGTTTTCTAATTTTTGAAACCACCGGTTTGCCTAGGGTTAACCGAAACATGATATATTTGTGGTCGGAGAGACGTACAGGTATAAATTAAGACCTTTTTTATAAATCTGAGAATCTTAATAACGAGCTGTGAATTAGATCTCGTGTGTTTCCACTTTGTTTGTATTTATAATTATATGGTGCTCATTTCACGAGCACTTCGCTTCCCGTTAGCAAATGTATTTGCTTTCTCATAGAGGAAGCATTAGTTATTTTTTTTTAAATAATAGACAAACCAAAGTCTTCATTTTGCTCAATTTAAAAATAGAAAGTTACAGAAAATACAAAATTACAAAATAATACACAAAATGTTTTAAATACAAAGACAAATCAGATAAATCAAATCTTGTATTCGAAATGATAATTTTTCGACCTGGAAAAGAGAAAGGAAAAGTTCTGTCGCATCCAATCCCTTTCCCAGCTTTATGATTTCTTTACAAAAATTGTCAGAATTACTCTATTTGAAAATTTATGAACAAAAAGTCTTTTCTATTCATGCGTCAACTTTGAATTATGTCGATGAAAAAAGTTTTTCTGTTTAAAACTGATGATTCAGATATTATAAATGAGCACAACTTACCTAATCTTCAATAAAGTGTATTATTATTATAGATCAATCGATTCGCCTCGAATCAAGAAATCTTTTCCGTTCTTGCATATATTTTGAATTATGTTAGTGAAAAAAGTTTCACTATAAACAACCGTGTTTTCAAATATTATGCATTTTCACAATTTCCATACTCTTCAATAAAATGTATCAATGTTATAGGTCAATCGATTCGTCTTGAATCAACACAACGTTTCTATTATCGCATCAACTTCAAATTATGAGAATAAGAAAACTTTTACTACAAAAAACGATTTAAAAAAAAAAATTACCATAACTTCCCTACTCTTCAATAAAATATATTAATATTGTGTGTCAATCGATTCGTCTCGAACCAAGGAATCTTTTATATTCTTGAATCGATTTTGAATTATGTTAGTTAAAAAAGTTTTACTATAAAAAATCGTGTTTTCAAATATTTTGCATTACCATAGTTTCCTTGCTCTTCAATAAAATGTATGAATTCTATGGGTCAATCGATTCGTCTTGAATCAACACAACTTTTCTATTCTCGCATCAACTTTGAATTATGTTAATGAAAAAAGTTTTACTATAAAAAGCGATTTTCAAAATATACAAATTGCCATAACTTTTCTACTCTTCAATAAAATGTTTTAATATTGTAGGTCATTCGATTCGTTTCGAACCAAGGAATCTTTTATATTCTTGCATCAACTTTGAATTATGTTGAAGAAAAAAATTTCACCATAAAAATCCGTATTTTCAAATATTATGCATTACCATAGCTTCCTTTCCCTTTAATGAAATGTATTAATATTATAGGTCAATCGATTCGTCTTGAATCAACACACATTTCCTGTTGTTGCATCAACTTTGTATTATGCTAATGGAAGAAGTTTTACTATAAAAACCCGGTTTTCAAAATATATAAATTACCATAACTTCCCTACTCTTTAGTAAAATGTATTAATAATATAGGTCTATCGATTCGTCTCTAACCAAGGAATCTTTCATATTCTTGCATCAACTTTGAATTATGCTAATGAAAAAAGTTTTACTGTAAGAAGCGGATTTTTAAAATATTATGGAGTGCTAGGAAAATGCAAGGAATATTTTTAGAAATCCTTCGGTCAGTTTCTAGATATTATTGAGGAAAATAAGCCGTCTAAATTTTATCAATTTATCTGCAACCGTTTTCTAGTTATCGTGTTCACAAAAAAGCGTGACACACACACACACACACACTGAAAATTGCTTAGAACATTGTATTAGATATTTTTAAACTAGGGAGGGTTTAATTAAATGAATTTAAAAATTTTGGAAAATGTTACCATTACAAATCTTCCTCTATGCGGAAGCAAAATGATACAAATCTCTTTACAATTCAATAAGCTTTTATTTTAAAAAAACGTCAAAATCTGATGAAAATTGTAAATTAAAAATTGATGATACTATTCCAGATTTTTCAACGGGACAAGATTTCTTTAATGTTCCTACAAAACAAAGCGTCAAATCAATCAGTTTTTATGCGCAAAAAACAAAGTTCAGAGTGAATCAAAATGTTATTCCAGGATGCCTTGTTGTAGTAAATAGCGAGTCAATCTGTTTTCGATCATATAAGTGCTCTTCAAATTATCATGTCCATCTTTGAATGCATCATTATATTCAAAATCAAGATTATATACTTTATCTATCTCGTGCCGGTGATTATATGGAATACCTAGACCAGGGATGGCCAACGAGAGGATCTGACGCTTCTCCTTTCCTCCCGTTTCTTCCCCTTCTCCGAGCGCCTTACCGAGAGTTCTCCTCTTCTCGTTTCGTTATACTCGCGCCTTGAGCACGCAATGTTAAGGAGATTTATCAGCGTTATAAAACGAATTCCCAGTTTCCGGCCGCACGGTTGAATATTTTGGTCTGATATTTTGCATACCTCATCTACACAATATTCTCTTGGCCGGTTAACAGCCGGTTTTTTGAATTTTTGTTTAGATTTTATGTTATAAACAAAAAGAAATGTGCAATGGGAAAAAAATGCAGTGACGCTCAGTAGTAGCTGAGTGTGTATTTTCGAGGCCTGAATCTCAACCCTTCTCAAAGCTGAGAGCTTGGCTACGAGGAAGACGCCCCGTCGCGCGGGTGGAGACACTCGAGCGCGTCGAATCAACCGAAACGAATCGCCCTCTCATTGTTATGAGATGCAGGCCGGTTCAAAAAACTGAAATTACGAAAACATCGCGTGATTGAATTTTAATTATCATACATACTTTATTCATATAATTCTAAGAAATTGAAAAAAAGATTCATGAAAATCGGTTAATATTTGCAGCCATAATATAAATTTTGAAGTGCACACGATAGTATGCAAAGATACACCTCACAATGGGAGAAACGCATTTTTTTCGTTCGAAAGGTCTACAGCCTTCAATTTTGCCCCAATCCGAAATCAGTTTTTTTTTTTTTTTAATTGAAGAGCGCTAAATTTACAAGAGCACCTCAGTCCGAGATTCTTGCATTTTCATTTGTTTATGTATTATATGTTTACTCGAAGTTATAAACAAATGACATTAACAAACAGCCGCATAGTATAATGTTTGTTAAAAAAAGTTGTTTTCGGATTAGTATGCTTCAAATTACAGTGAGAGTGACTGTTAGTGACAATGTTTATGAAACATCAACAATTGTAAATGTTATAAATAAACAATTTCTTGCACAAATTTGGAATTTGTTTCTTCCTTTACTATCTGAAATTATGTCGATATTCGGAAAAGTGATCTATGTTTGATTATGTG
>CAKNXH010062040.1:167128-180035 GCA_932178445.1 Andricus quercusramuli | reverse complement strand
CACATAATCAAACATAGATCACTTTTCCGAATATCGACATAATTTCAGATAGGTAAGGAAGAAACAAATTCCAAATTTGTGCAAGAAATTGTTTATTTATAACATTTATAATTGTTGATGTTTCAAAGACATTGTCACTAACAGTCACTCTCGCTATAATGTGAAGCATACTCATCCGAAAACAACTTTTTTTAACAAACATTATACTATGCGGCTGTTTGTTAATGTCATTTGTTTATAACAATGACAACATTAATTAATGACAATAATCATATTATTTGCATTGTGGGAGTACTCTTGCGTCGATTTAAGATGATTTTAATTACATGCGAACCGCTATTGAAGAATAAAGAATGATTTTGTGAAAAATCTCGATTTTCTCATACTTCGAGTAAACATATAATACATAAACAAATGAAAATGCAAGAATCTCGGACTGAGGTGCTCTGGAAAATTTAGCGCTCTTCAATTGAAAAAAAAACTGATTGCGGATTGGGACAAAATTCAAGGCTGTAGACCTTTCGAACGACAAAAATGCGTTTCTTCCATTGTGAAGTGTATCTTTGCATACTATCGTGTGCACTTCAAAATTTCTATTATTACTGCAAATATTAACCGATTTTCATTAATCTTTTTTTTCAATTTCTTAGAATTATATGAATAAAGTATGTATGCTAATTAAAATTCAATCACGCGATGTTTTCGTAATTTCAGTTTTTTGAACCGGCCTGCATCTCATAACAATGAGAGGGCGATTCGTTTCGGTTGATTCGACGCGCTCGAGTGTCTCCACCCGCGCGACGGGGCGTCTTCCTCGTAGCCAAGCTTTCAGCTTTGAGAAGGGTTGAGATTCAGGCCTCGAAAATACACACTCAGCTACTACTGAGCGTCACTGCATTTTTTCCCCATTGCACATTTCTTTTTGTTTATAACGTAAAATCTAAACAAAAATTCAAAAAACCGGCCCTTAAACGGTCAAGAGAATATTATGTAGATGAGGTATGCAAAATATCAGACCAAAATATTCAACCGTGCGGCCGGAAACTGGGAATCCGTTTTATAACGCTGATAAATCCCCTTAACGCAGCTGTTCGCTTTCGGTGTTTTTCGGGGCCGTTCGGCTTCGTCCGCCCAGCAGCCAAAGAGACTCGACTCCTCTGCACGCCGCGCTCGCCACATGGTCCCAACGAAGGTGGTAAGAGAGGGGATAACGAACTGACAGATTTTGACTCTTTTGCTCTCGCGTTGGACATCCCTGACCGAGACAATGTATATAATAAGTATTGGATTACATACTTTGTCTGAAATGTTTAGGTATTATGTATAATGCCAAGGGGTTATATGTATATAATGCCTGGATTTTATATTATTTTGCCTGTAACACATACACTACTACAGGTAACAAGCAAATTAATGATACCAGGAATAAGATTTCTGGGAAAATGTTGAAAGATTTAGGTTTCATTTTAAAGTATTAACTTTAAGTTTTAAAGCTTTTAGAAAATTATAAATAATTAATTTTTTTTCAAATTTATGAAATTGATTGGTTCTTGTTATTAAAATGGATTATAATGAAATAGACCGAAATTGGGGTAATGGTATTGATGTGATGGGTGGACCTGTGAAAAATATCAAACAATTTTACTTAATTAATAAAAAATGGAGATCAACAATTTTATAACAAGACTTTTTGATCAAATGCAAAATTCATGGGGTTTTTCCTAAATAATTTATGACATCAATAAAAATGTTAGTTTTGATTTTAATAACAAAAGAAATAGAGAAAAATTTGATATAAATACTGAAAAATATAAAATATCTCTATTGAATTTGATTATAAAGGAATGCCATTCACAGATACATTCTTTGAATATTAAGATTAAACAAATTATTGAGAAATTAAATCAACAATTTCCCTCCTTTATCATTAAAGAATGTTTTGAAATCGAAACAAAACTGAATAAAAATGCCCTTAAAGATAATATTAAACATGATCGAAAATTTGTGAATATCGTTAAGGAGCAAGGAGATGTACAAAATTTACATTAATATTAAAAAAAAATACCTGAGAATAAAATTAAAGAGTTTAGATCAAATTTTATGGGTTTATCGAATGATTTTTTAAACAATGATAATCCAAAAACTTTGTTAGAAAAGGAACTTAATGAGGGTTTGATTAAAACAAATTTTTTTTTTAAATCATCCTGAATTAATGATCACGAAATCAGACAAAGGAGGTATCAGCTTTAGAATGCTCAAAAAATCGATTTTTTGTTTATTGCTTAAATCTATTCCTAATATATATAAGAATATGTATCTAAAGTGATAGAGGCTGATTCTCAGTATTTGTAAAGATACAGGACTAAACGTGGTGGGGTGTCGAGCAGGCATACGAGCTTATCGTAAACTTTAAAGCGCGTTTTCTCGAGTTTTCGTTTTTACGATTTTTCTAAACTGGCGGGCGTGATTGCAAGAAAACTAGACCACCAATCAGAACGAACTAAGGCTTATTAGTTTCAGTTTTGTATTCTCTTCTATTTGAACTAAAAAGATTCATGGAAAAAAAATTTTAAACAACTTTTTCAGCAAGTTGAAATGATTTTTTTGTTGTTGCAAAAAGCACATTTTCTTAAAACTTGAGAAAAATTTGAATTTCACCATTTTTTTCGGGTTTTTCTTAGTTCACATAGAAGAAAAAAATTTTAAAATTGAATTTTTTTTTGGTTTTTTTGTTTCAGACGAAAATTACGAGTCCCATCTTGCCCGCCGATATTTTTTCAAATCCCGTCGTTATTTTAAATCCCGCCGATTCTTTTAAATCCCGCCGATATTTTTTTATCAAAAATTTTTTTTATAATGTTTAAATATATATTAAAATATTCTAAAATGTTCGCTAGACTTGCTTATTTTTTTCTATCAAAAAAAAATCCCCCCAAAAACGCTTTTTTTAGGCCTCCTAAAGCAGGATCCCCCCTTAATAGGGGCATATCCAAAAAATGTTGCACATCTTTAATGATGATTATAGTTTTCAATTAATTAATAATAATCCCACCATAATGCTTCTAAAAGGAACTTTTAAAATTTTAGACAGAATGAGAACTAATAAATACTTAGGTAATAATATTGAAAGATGTGATATTGATACAACTAGTACTATTCTCCCCTTAGCCTATGGTCTTGTTAAAGCTCACAAAGATGATTACCCTCTATGATCAGTTATTTCAACAATAGGTTTTCCAACCAGAAAATTAGAAGAATTATTGAGTCAAATTATTAAAAAATCCACAGCAATCTCAAAAACATCAATTAAAAATAGTCATAATTTCTTAAAACTAATTGACAATGCAATAATACCGTTAGAGCACATATTTGTCTCTTTTGATGCAATAGCTATGTTTCCAAATATCCCTGACGAAAGAGTTGAAATAGCCATACAGAAACGTTGGGATTTGATTGAAATTAATACCAAAATTCCGAAAAAACAATTTCTTGATGCTATAAAATATGTTTCTTATTTGGTACTTTTCAAATTCAATAATAGTTATTATAAACAAAAGTTTGGAACTCCTATTGGATCAGTTTTATCGCCTATTTTAGCTGAAATTGTTATGGAGGACTTATATTGATTCTCATGCAAGATATGTTGATGATTCAGTACTTAGTGTACATAAAAATAATGTTAACATTTGACTTTAATTAAAACTGATGAAAGACATATTATAACTGACTGGCATCGAAAAAAGATTTGTTCAGGTAGAACACTTAGTTTTCTCTCAAATCACTCTATTCAGAATAAGAAAGGAATCATCACAAATTTGATTGATAGCGCCCTTAAATTATCACATCCAGTATTCCATGAGAAAAATATAGAACTATGTAAACAAATTCTTTTTCTTAACCATTAACCTTTTGAATTCATTGAAAAACATACGCAGAACAGAATAAATTATATCAAAAACAAAAATAATGATCAAAATATAAAAAACAGAGGTGATTATAATACATTTAACACTGTTGTTCTTCCATACTTTGAGAAAATTTCGAAGATTTTGAAATCAATGTTGGGAAAATTACGTTTACATACTATTTATAGAGTTCCTTTTAAGAGCAATATGATTGTAAAATTGGAAAAAGATAGATATGAATAGCTAGACAAAAAATATGTTATTTAGAAAATTAATTGCAATGATTACAATGCAAGTTATATAGGGCAGACAAAAAGGGCACATGGGATAACTTTCACAGAAGTTCTAGGTATGACTCAGTCCTTTCAAAACATAAGATCACACATGGTCATGATTTTAATTGGAATGATATTAAAATTCTTTATCATGAAAAAAACCAGAAAAAGAGAGAATTTATGGAAATGTTATTTATAAAGAGAGAAGGTAACAAAGCTATCAATGTAATGAGGGATATAACAAAGTTTGGGATAGAGTAATTGATTGGTTAAAGTAATTTTCTTTGACTAGATGATAGAAAAAATTCCATTCCATTAAACAATCAATTTCTCAATGGAAATTTTTTTTGTTTTACATTAAACTTAATTAATTTATATTTCACACCAAATGAAAAAAAATGTTTTCTTTACAGGTATATTAATTATTCATACATTTAGTTATCCCTATAAATAATCCCGGATGAGGAGGTTTAAATTGATCTCGAAACATGTTGGTTCCCTTGTAGCATAAAAAGGAGGGAAAAAAGGAAAAAGTGAGAGGTTGGTTTTTGGTTGACTTTTTCCCTTTTTCCCCCTCTTTTTTCATTATGTTATTTTTGTCTCTAATGAGCCGAGAAGTTAGATTGTTTCTGCATTTTATCTTTTGATTATGAATCTTTTTCTAGCTTTTTTGCGAAAATTATTCATGATAAAATGAACTTCATTTCAATCTGAATTAAAAAAACTTTTAATAGAGACACTAAACACAGCATTTTTTCAATCTGCAGGGTTGCTTATAAATAATTTAAGATTTCTTTCAATTAGGTTTACATATTTTTAACTCAATTTTATTGTAAGAAATCTTTCTTTTTTATTGCAAGATTTTTCGTAAAAAAGAATATACTGAATTTTAGTTATTTTATAGATGCTTTTGAATATTTTGGATTGTTTTCTTTTCCTACTTGGAAAATTTAATAATCTAAATAGATTGGTATCAGAATCACCCACAAAAAAAAAATCCCGTACATTTCCCATACAATGCCCGCAAGCTTTTTTAACATTTTCGTACACATTGGATTTTTCGCCTTTTGTTGGCAATTATATGATTTCCTCAAACCTCAAAAGACTGTTCATTTACTTTATTCTCTATAATCAAATTTTGTTGTAGCGACTTTTTATCAGCAAAAAATCCTCAAGTCTACCAAAAAAAACCTGTTGCCATTTCTAAGATTTGGTAAAACTTTTCTTAAGATTCATGGGAAAACATAAATGATTTTTTATTTTGAAAAATCGACAAAAATCTGGAAACAATTGTTTTCTTGAAAATAAATTTTCTTTGCTTAAGGATTCAACTATTGTGTTGAAAATTTGTCTTTTTTCTATTGAATTCAACCGTAACATTTTAAAAATTACTTTTCCAGTTGAAAATAATTCAACTATTTTGTTTAAAAAATCGTTCTTTTTGGTTGGCAATTACCTTTTTTTCCCAAAAAATTTAACTCTTCTCTTTTTCATTGAAAAAATACGTTTTTTGCAACACCCACCTCTAAAGTTGACGTTTGCATGCTTATAAATGGTGCCTAAAGGACCTTATTTGAGCAGACTGTGCGTGAAAGAAATTTCGCGCATGCGCAGTTTGAAGATGGCTTACTTTAGACACTGGTGAAAAAGCTGCGCATGCGCACATTCGAAATGAGGTACTTTAGACACTGGCATAGGTAACTTTAGACACTGGTGTTGGTATCTTCTTGAAATAATTTTACATTCAACTTGAACAAATGTTTTAATGATTGAATTTTTGTTTTTAGGGTTTCTAGCCCCTCCCCCCACCCGGGGGGGGGGCAAAAAAGCATAAACGCCAACATTTTTTTTTCAATAATTTTTTTCAACAAATTTTTTTTTCAAAATTTTTTTTCACCAAATTTTTTTTCGAAAATTTTTTTTCACAAATTTTTGTTTTCAAAAATTTTTTTCAGAAAATTTTTTTGTTCGAACATTTTTTTGCACAAAATTTTTTTTCAGAACATTTTTTTGAAACATTTTTTTTTCCAAAATTTTTTTCAAACATTAAAAAAAATTTTTTCTTTTTATTTCTTTGCTCAACTCTATGCAATATACAATTAGTATTTTTCGTTAGCACCTCCTGACAATTACATACTTGGTTGAAAAAGGTTTTTTTTTAATATTCATATTATATATATATATATATATATATATATATATATATTCATAAAGGAAAATGTTAACCGTTCTGGCTCCTACGAAATCGTTAAATGAGAGCACTTGCTGCCCGCTTCACGAATGGATTTTCGAGAATATGCCCATGAAAATATCCGCAAAGGTCATTTTCAAGGTTAAAACCTACATTAAGTTGAAAAATCGTGGTTCTTGATAATGATGTTTGCGGGTATTTTGAAGGCCATAATCAGCGCACCAAAATCCATAAATGTACCAGGTCTCAAAAATATGCAAAATTTTTGAACCTATATTACAAAAAAAACCCTACCCCTTTTTTAATAATCGATATTTTTAATAATTTTTTAAACCTCTGCGTCCAAGTTCTGTGCATTTTTTTGAGAAACTTTAGTATACAATAAAATATATATATACTTCTAAAAAAATAGATACTTCCTAAAAAGTGTTTCTTAATATCTTTCGGCGATATTGAAAAAGTTTCAGTAAACAAATTTTATTATTTTAAAATTTTATAAATAAAAAAAAATTATGAATTTGGTTTAAGCATATTCTCAATTTCTCTCAAAGTCGTGAGCTTGACCTTTTTTCTTTAATGGCTGCATCGTAATTCTGTGCATCTTTCCGAAGAAATTTATAGTATACAGTCAAAAATATAAAAATGTCATGAACTTGTATTCGAAAAATTCTCAGTCTCTGCCAAAGTCGTGAATGTGATAATTTTAAAATTACTGCCTCGGAGTTTTTAGTATGAGTTTTTTAAAATATTTTTTCACTATATATATGAGCGGAAAGACATATTGTGACATACTTCCTTCAGTCTTTGTTCGGAAGAGCGTAATACCATAAAATGAGAATCTTCACTGTTGCTGGCCTCTTGGCCATTGTCACCCTTCTCCTGTGTTTTATGGGTAAGTAGTATAAAAATATACGTATCGTAGCTAATAGTCCAGAATTTCTGGACGAATAGCGAAAATCTTACACAATTTATTCGCGAAGCTGGAAGAAGGAAGTGGGACCTGTCCGTCCCGCCAGAGCTATTTGTCGGAAAATCTGGATGAATGGACATTGCGCAATTTTGAAGGACTGAAATTAATTTCATTTGTTTGTTTCCTCATTACAGAATCAGGTGCCGGAGAAGATAAAAAGCCTCCCTCTGGACCTAATCCTAAACAGCCACCCAGCAGAGAAGAAGATCAACATTAAACATCCCGCATGATGTAGAAACAATCGGGGGGCTAGTCACTCGGAAATCTCAGATTGCCGCGCTTCAAGCCTTGAGAGAACTCTGAGGAACTTTCGGAACTCTTAGAAATCTTGGAAATCTTTCGCCAATTGTGGCGTATTCACACCACGAAGCATTCGCACACTCACACCATTCTGATGCACATACTACCTCGGTGAGCCGAAATAACAGCCGACTCCATCCGAACGACGCCGAGTTTTGGAAATCTCTGTACCCTCGGCAATCTTAAAGAAATCTTGGAACTCGATATACGAGTTTGATTATGACTACCGCATTTATAGTTTTAAGATTTTCAAATTACTCAGTGAGTAGCCCCTCGAAAACAATTTAAAAAATATGTATTTCTCCTGTTGTAAACATATGTGTGCTGCAGTAATAAAATTAAATACACAATTATAATGTCTAATGTAATATTATACACACCTACCTACAAAGTGCGTAATTTTGTGCATTTGGTTCAGTATTCAGTAAAAAAAAATTGATAATCATCGCCCTTATTCTAACTCAAGGTCCGTATAAGTTCATACAGAGGTCATATAAATGCGTCGCCTATAAACATTACGTATATGTCTACAAAATTTACTTCATAATGTTTTACAAAGATAATTTGAAGATTGAAGGAGAGAAAATGGTGGTCTTCAAATTCAGAATGGGTTCAAATAAGCTAACTGAGGGGTGGGTGACATTCTAAAATGGAATTTCCAATCTTTTGACAATTTTTCAGGCGACAAAGTACGTTCCCGAAAATTTAATTTTCTATGAAGGAAAAAATAAAAACACTCTTCAGAGATAAAACAATGCTGAATTAAAATTTGAGACGCCGGATAGGAAAATATCACTGGATTCCGAAAAATTGGAGAGAGAAGCTTTCTTTTCGTTCAAGACACAGTTTTACAACTTCGGATTCAGGCGCAAAATGTTTGATTGAAGTTTGAAAGACATCAACCAGTTAACAGAAAATTTAGAAGACAAGTATTCAGATGGTGATTTGAATCCTTATTTTAAATTAAGAGATGTAAAAGCAAAATAGACTTGTAGTTGTTAAGTTGCAAAAAATTACAAAAAGTTCCAGAAACTTGCGAAAACGAAATAAACTTTGAGAAATGCGAACAAATTCGAAAAATGACATTATTAAAAAAAGACTTTAGCCACAATGAGCTTGATAAAAAATCTCGACCTAATTGATATTAAATATAAAAATAGACATAGATATTTTACAAACGAAAAATTTTAACCATTTTGAGACACTAATTGTAGATATATCTATAAACCAAACATTTTATAACAAGTGGAATAACACACACAAAATCAAAATATGCGAGAAGTTTGATCAGAATTTCTTGTTTTCTAAGAGAGAATTATTAGTCCCAAAATTAAATGTTAAATGAGACAACTGCTGAATTTTCAAGGCTAGCAAGTTCAAATGGTATACAAATACATACGAAGCTGCCAAACGTATACAACTATAGAAATGACTTTTCAACTAAAAGTGGAATATTTAAATTTTCAGTTAAAAAAATTAATTTCCAAATAAATAAAAGCATTTTTAACTGAAAAAATAGCTTTCTAACCAAATATCGAATTGTTGAATTTTCAACTTAAAAAGACAAATTGTCAACAGAAAATGCAACATGTGAATTTCCAGGTAATTAATTTTCACAAAAAAAACGAATTTCCACCAAAATAGTTCATTTTTCAATCAAAGAGATGATCTTCAACAAAACAATTAATTTTAAACAATGCAGTTCATCCTTCAATTAAGTAGTTATATTTTCAACGACAAATGTAATATATATTTGATATTTCAACGAAAACAGATTTTGAATTAGTAACCGATGAATGCAACAAAAATTTTAAATCTCGAATCAAGGAGTCTTTTCTATTCTTGCAATAACTTTGAATTATCTTAATGAAACAACAGATTTATGAAATATTATACATGACGTCATAACTTTCCTATTCTTAGAAAAAATGTTTTAACATCATAAGTCCATCGATTTGCCTCAGATTAAAAGGTCTTCTTTATTCTTTCATCAACTTTGAATTATGTTATTGAGCAAAGTTCTACTATGACCCAGGTGGAAAATTTAATTGTCTGCCGGAGTTCACTCCGCTCTGAGTTATTTTTAAAATTTGCTGCATTTAGATTTTTTTTATTTTCCAGGCATATCAAATGTTTTCTAGTATCAGAAAAATCTTAAAACGTAATACCTGGTCGTTCAAAATATTGTTTAAGATTAGCTAAGAAAATATAATTTTAATAAACAATACAAACTCAATGTTTCATTTTCATTTTTTTCAACTTCTTACTTTTTTCCTAGTGTTTTTTTATCAGTAAGAAGTTTTGGGATATTTAAAATAATTATTTTCAAAGCTATAGCTATAAAAAAAATATTCAAAAATTCATAAAAATGACTAATAAAACACGTTTATTTCCATTTTTGATTCCTTGAACTTTTCAATTTTTCAAAGGGTAATTTGATAAGTAGATAACCCATCGATATCCAAAATATCTTTCAAGGCTCAGCTTCATAAATATAATTAATTTTAATTATACACAACTCTGAGGTATTTACAAATTTGACTGCATTTACATTTTTTATTCTCTTTGAGCAAATTTTGTTGTAACGAATTTTTATCTGCAAGAAGTCCTCAAGTCTATCAAAAAAAAACCTCGTGCCATTTGTAAGATGAGGTAAAACTTTTCTTAAGGTTCACTGGAAAATTATAAATGATTTTTTATTTTGAAAAATTAACTTTTATCAAAAATTTGAAAAAAATTTACAGGAATGTTACAAATGTCGACAAAAATCTGAAAAAAAGTGCTTGCTTGCAAAAGAATCTGCTTCGCTTAAGGATGCAACTATTCTGTTGAAAATTTGTCGTTTTTTTATTGAATTCAACTGTAAAATGTGACAAATTAATTTTTTAGTTAAAAATAATTGAACAATGTTAAAAACTCGTTGTTTTTGGCTGTGAATTACTTTCCCCCCCTTAAAATTTAACTATTATCTTTTTTGTCTTGAAAATGGATCTTCTTTAGATGACAATGTATGTTTTTTTGTTAAAAATTCGCCTTTTTAGTTGAAAATTCACGTTTTTGGTTGAAAATTTATCTTTTTTGTGAAATATTTAAATAAATACTTGGTTGAAAAAGGTTTTTTTTAATTCATATTTTTGGATTAAAAATTCAACTATTTGGTTAAAAATCCAACTCTTTTGGTTGTACATTCGTCTTCTTTTAGATGAATTCAACTCTTTTTTACTGAAAATTGAAATTGCTTTCACTTGAAATATCGACTATTACATTTTTCATTGAGAATTCATGCTATTTGGTTGAAAATTGAACGGCTTGATTAAAAGTTAACTTACGTTGCCAAAAATTCATTATATTGGCAAAGGATTTATCATGTTAGTTGATATTTTATCTCTTTGGTTGAGAATATAACTAGCCAGACTTCAATTTATGTCTTGAAGACAAGTTTATGACAGTCATTCTGACTGTCATAAAAGCTCATCTTTGTTAATATTAAATAATTTCGTATATTTTGCACAATATTGGAGAGGTCTATAACATCAGTTTACTTGAAATGGACATCGCTAGAGATCAGTTCTTCATAAAAGGACTTAAAATGTCTGGAAAAAAGTTCAGCCTTACCCTCACTAGTGTACGCGTGTTCGTTGTTAAAAAAATTTTGTTAGGCAAGTTATTATTACACCAGAGGTTTGTTATATGCTCAATCTCGGGGGTTGCCTGAAAATAACCTTGTGCATATATCGCCAGCAGCGAAACGTAAACAGGCAGGGCCGCCTGAACCGTTTGCATGACATTGCGCAATCTACTTGACTGCGTCACTGCGGAGTAATGAAGTGCGTCCCTTTATAGGCGGAGTTGCAACCGTCTCTCACCCTGCTCCCTGAGAAACTGTGGTGACGATCAATTCTAGGAATTGCTAATATCGCCTGCAGTCGCGCGAGCATATAACGAAGCTCTGGTGTATTTCTAATAGCATGTACGTAATTCCAGACAGATTTGGGATTAGATATAATGGCATTTTGATTATTCGCAAGAAAGGATTTATAACAAGTATCTGAAAGCTTCCTACATTGCGTTCGAAGATTTGAAAATTGTTGTTAATCGCTCAGATTGCGAAATTCCTTATAATTAGCATGAGCAATTTTCTTGGCAATAACATAATGTTTTAAATTACTCTCGGACCAAGGGGGATAGGAGGAGGGTTTAACCATTATTGTGGGCAGGAAATAATTAATTGCAGTAAAAATATAAGCATACATAGTGTCTATACCCTCATCTACAGAAAATGAAGCAAGGGGGTAATCACAGTAAACTTCATGAATAAAGTGACTAATTGCCTCAGTGTTCGCTTTCTTAAAATTAAATCAGACAAAGTTAGGTGTGAGGTAGTTTAAATCACTAGCTACGAGGGCCCCTCTAAGATCAAGTGTGAGAGGAGGGTGATAGTTATCTATGGGTAATAGTGGATCCACAGCTACATGTAAGGTTAAGAATAATATTGGTAAATAATAGGTCTGACAGAGCCCCGTGCATATTACAGTTGTTGTTCAATTGCGAAAGATTCAAGTAATCAAAGACATCGGATACAGTAGACAAGATGTCAATACACAGCTGTGACGACCCAGGTTTCGGACAGCAGCTGGGGCCCTGTTCGGAGTTTGAATTCCACATTGCATAAGGCATGTTGAAATCACCAAAAATATAAACGGTTGAACCAGGAAATACCTCACATATAGTACTAAAGTCAATGTAACTTTGTAAGTTAGCATTTGGAGAAATATAAAAAGCGCCAATTATGTGGGTTTCAGAGTTAAAAAAGAATCTCATGAACACATGTTCAATCGTATTAACATTAGTGGTAATTACAACACCTCCTACGCAGTTTTCGGAAGCAATTAAGACCCCACCACCCCGTGCATTCTCGCTAGTCAGAACGCTTCTATCGCACCTAAAGATATCGTAGTCTACGAAACCCAAGTCAACATTATCAATATTAGTATGAAGCCATGTCCCAGAAAAAAATATTACATTGTAAGAACTCAACGATTGATATTGGTACACGGAAAAAATTTTGGTATACTAGACGCACTTCCTATAGTACAGCAGCTGTACTATAGGCTTGGGGCAACAGCTACGCCGATTTATGGTGAGGAGTTGCGCGAAAATAAGAGGCAACCGTTGTCCCTCAAGGATGGGACGGCTCCTATCCCGAAACTGAGGCAGCAGTTGTACGGTGAAAATCTGCTGTCAAAATTGTAATTTTGGCGTTTTC
>CAKNXH010062040.1:138981-157128 GCA_932178445.1 Andricus quercusramuli | reverse complement strand
TCTTAGGAATTTTCAACTTTTCAATTAGAGTGACGTAATAATTAATTTGAGTTAGCATAAATAATTGCTTAAACACTTTAGTATTCTTTTTAATAATGTTGTATTTGAATGATGCTAGAAAGATGTGGTTTTTTCTATAGTGTTCAACATTATGTCTTAACAAATTATTATTATTGTTTATAACTATCTTCCTTATTAATGCTAGATATTTGCGGCTTTTCTTTCAGTAAAAACTTTTCTGAAAAAAACGCATCTATCTAGCATTACTATAGGAGAAGATAGTTATAAAGAATAACGATTTGTTTAAACCATGAGGTTTGTTAAATTGCATCCATTATTACCTCACACTAATTGAAAAATGGATAAAATGTTGAATACTTCAGAAAAAATCACAACTTTCCAGCATTATTCAAATAGAGTAATGCAGTTTCTTCTGAAGTATTCAACAATTTGTCCACTTTTTAATTAGTGTGAGGTAATAATGGATGCAATTTAACAAACCTAATGATTTGAACAAATTGCTATTCTTTATAACTATCTCCTCCTATAATAATGCTAGATAGTTATAAACAATAAAATTCTTTAGACGATTATGATTGTTAAATTGCACCCATTATTACGTCACACTTACTGAAAAATGTGATAATAAGTCAACAAATATAGAAAAAACTTCAACTTTCTAGCATTATTCTAAGAGAATATTGTGATAAATGATAAGGAATGGTTTAAACAATTATTTAGGTTAAATTCAATTAATTATTGGTTTGCTGTAACTGAAAAGTTGATCATAAGTTGAAAAATTCGGAAAAAACCGCGAGTTTCTAACTCTGTACTAAGATAAAATTACTAAAAACAATAACAAATTGCTCAAATAATTTATATGAACATCTATTCATCAATCGAAAGTTGTGTTATGTTGTTTATCAATGTTTATTCATTATTTGACATGGAATTTCTCATTTCATAAATTGCCCAGTAATTGTTAGCATAATGTCAGATTTAACTCAGGTAATGAATATGTATTATTCCAATGAATATTTAGTTAACTTTAAATTTTCAATTCAATCTCAATTAGATTCAAAATGATATGTAACTAAACGCGAAGCTGTCATATAAAGCCGACGGCAAAACAGGACTTTTCCAGACGTTCTCCGTTAACTTTGTCGAGACGTACAGGTATAAATTTGGACCTTTTTTTATCAATCTGAAAATCTTAAAAAATGACGCCTTTTATTTAAAAAAACGTCAAAACCTGATGAAAATTGTAAATTAAAAATTGATGATACTATTCAAGATTTTTTAACGGAACAAGGTTTTTTTTCAATGTTCTTGCAAAAAAAGTGACAAACTGCTAAGTGCATATGCGACAAAAATTATTCATAATAAGACGCAAATTTAAAAACATATATTTTATGAAAACAAATTTTAATAAATTTTGGTGTATACATACACTTTTGGAAGAAAATTTCAAGTTATTTAGATTTTATTTCAAAGGATGGCCTTCTTTGAGCTTTTTATGCCTTGTGCTTCTCAATTTTTTTATAGTGTTTTCTTGTCAGCGAACAGACCTGTGTTGTTGAAAATATTTTTTCAAGCGATCTAGATCATAAATAATAAATGGATGTTCAAAATATCTTATTCAAGTTCAGCTACATATTTAAATATAATTTTTGTTAAACACACATGTTTGCTGCATTTACAATTTTTTTATTTTCTAGGTATATCAAATTTTTGTATAGCTATCATATATTTATTATTATTTATTTATTTTATATATTTTTTGTTTATTATCAGCAAAAACTCCTTAAATGTATAAGATAAATCCTAAAAAATAATACGTGGACGTGTAAAATACTGTTTTGAAGGTTGACTGAAGAAATATAATTTAAACAAGAAATACAAACTCAGTGTTTCATTTGCATTTTTTTACCTTCTTACTATTTTTCTAGTGCTTTTTTCATATCAGAAAGAAGTTTTTGGGTACTTAAAATCATCATTTTTAAAGCTATAGCTATAAAAGAAAATATTAAAAAATCCATAAAAATGACTAGTAAGCCACAGTTCTATCTATTTTTTATTCCTTGAACTTTTTTAATTTTTATAAAGTTAATTTAATAAGTAGATAACCCTTAGATATCCAAAATATTTCTTAAGGCTCACAAATATTTAAGGCTAAAACATTAAGGCTGCATAAATTTAATTTTTTTAATCACACGCGTCTCTAAGGTATTTGAAAATTTAGTTGTATTTACATTTTTTATTCACTAGGCATGTCACATCTTTTTATAGCGAATTTTTGTCAGTTAGATAAACAAAATCCAAAAAACCTCTGGTCATTTCTAGGACAAGGTGAAAAGTCTTCTACGGTGCAGTGAAACAATAATTAAATAAACTTTATAAATAAAAATGTATTTCAAAAGAATATTTAAAAAAATTTTAAACCATTGCAAAAGTTTTTCAAAATTTTCAAAAACGAATCCAGGAGATTTGAAGGCAATTTTTCTAATGAAACAATTTTTTGTTTCAAACTTTAAGAAGAATACCAATATTTTCACAAGATTTTTCGAAGAATTATAAGAAAAGTAATGTTTTTAGTTAAAAATCCAACTACTTTCTTGAAAATCGTGCGTTTTGGATGAATTCACCTCTTTTTTATTAAAAATTAAAACAATTTTGAGTTGAAATAGCGACTATTAAATTTTTCGTTGATAATTCATGTGTTTTGGTCGAAAATTTAACTATTTGGATTGAAATTAAAGTTTTAGTCGGAATTTGAACTATCACATGTTTCGTTAAGAATTCATCTTTCATTATTGAAAATTCATCTTCTTGGTTCTAAATGTAAATATGTGGTCTAAAACTAATATTTTTTTTATAATTGAAGAATCAGCCTATTTCCCTGGTCTTGGGAGAATTTTTTGTCCAAATGATACTTTAGAAGGAGAATATCTATGAGGGTGAAACATAATATTTTTTTAAATTTGTATATGTAATTCAAAATCAGACACCCTTGGATATGAAAATTTGTGATTCATGCCTTGTAAGTTGATGAAAAAGAAAAAATAAGGAAGCAATTATATTTGCCAATAATTAATCATAAGGAAGTACTTTTTGATTGAATTCAACATTTATTTTTCTAAAAGCTTTTTTGGTTGAAATATGGCACTTTTCGTTGAGGATTCATTTTTTAGGTTGCAAATACAACTGCTTGGTTGAACTAGTTTGTTTAAAATTAATTTTTTGTCCGACCCCCCTTGAAAACGCGCCATTGCATGCACGTTAAGCAGGCGTGAAGTGGCTGCTTCTGGCCCAGTGACGTTTGCGCATGCTCACTCCGTCGCCGGGCCAACAAAAACTTTACGCCCGCTACCCATGAAAGTTTACGTCCGCTAAACATACGCTGCACTGAGCGAAAATGTTTTAATGATTGAAGTTTTGTTTTTAGGGTTTCATAGCCCCCTCCGGGGGGGGGGGGGGGCAACAGAGCATAAACGGCAATTTTTTTTAAAATAATTTTTTTCCAACAAATTTTTGCTGACAAATTTTTTTTGTTCCAAAAATTTTTTTTTCACCAAATTTTTTTTTCAAAGTTTTTTTTCACAAATTTTTTTTTACACAAATTTTTTTTCAACATTTTTTTTTCACCAAATTTTTTGTCAGCAATTTTTTTCACAAAATTTTTTTCCAAAATTTTTTTTACACAAAATTTTTTCACACAATTTTTTTTCAGAACATTTTTTTTTCAAACAATTTTTTTTTTCAAATTTTTTTTCAAACATTTTTTTTCATTTTTTTTTCAAAAACTCCACTCTATGCAATATAAAATTAGTATTATTCGTTTCTACCTCCTAACAACTTTTTCGGACGGGCGCTGCAAAAAATTGCGTGTGATACACGTGCGCCTGTAGACGTGTGATTGCATCATTCGCCTGCGGCTTATGCTGCAAAATTCACATGCTTGTTTTCAAGGAGGGTAAGACAAAAAGTATAGTGTGTATCAAGGGCGTACGGCTATTTTACGCCCTTGATACACAATGTACTATTTTGTTGAAGATTCGTCTCACTGATTAAAAATTTAATTATTTTGATGGAAATTCTTTTTTTGTTGTTGTTGATAATTAATGAACTGAAAATGTAACTATTCCATTTGCAGTTGAAAATTTGCCTTTTCAGTTGAAAATTCAACTGTTTAATTTTTTGTCAGAAATTTAAGTATTTTGTTCAAGATTTTATTTTTTTTGTTTTCAAAATTCAGAAGTTGTTGCAAATAAAATTTAATTTCGAAACCAATAATTTTCCCTCAGAAAACAACAAGTTCCGAGCAAACTATTTATCTATATATTTTTTTGTCCGTATTATTCAACTTGCCCAAAAAATGTTTGGTTTGTAGATACATTTACAATTAATATCTCGAAATGGTTGAAATTGTTCATTTGTAAAATGTCTATACCTCTCATTGTGATTAAAGGGTTTTTTAATAATGTCATTTTTAAAATTGAATTTGCATTCAGAAAATTTTTTTAGCTTTTTTTGCAAGTTTTTGGAACTTTTTGTAATTTTTTATAACTTAGTAGATACAAATCTACTGCATTCAAAATCAAACTGCATTCAAACTTTTTGTGCCTCAATCCATAGTTGCAAAAATGTGTCTCGAACGAAAAAACCTTCTCTCCAATTTTTCGGAATCCAATGATACTTCCCCATTCAGCTTTTCACGCTTCACTTCAGCATTGATGTATCTGGCAAGTGAGGTTTTATTCTTTTCCTAAATTGAAAATTCGATTCTCGGGAACGTTCTTTATCTCTTGAAAAATTTCTAAAATATTGAAAATTTCTTTTTGGAATGCCACCTTTCTGTTAGGTCATTTGAACCCATTCTGAGTTTGAAAGCCACCGATTTCTCTTCACCAATCATGAAATAATTTTTTTTTCGAATTTTTTTTAGAAAATCATTAATTAAATTTAGAATACAATTCGACGCCTCCATTCCATACTGCTCCACGTCGCGTTTGGGGGTGCATCTCTCCTCGTCATGTTCAGTCACTGTGGTGCTCTACTATCGGCTCAAAAATTATAGGCCTTGAAGCTTAACAACTCAGCAAAAAGAATGCCACTGGAATAAGTAAATAGTCATTTGAAAGCTGAAAGTGTTCAACGTAAATGAGCTTAAAGATGTTATTGTAAACAAAGGTTGTGCTTTGCGGACTGAAAAATGTAAAACAAAGTAAGGAATTTCGGGCACATTAAAGAAGAGTCAAGTTCAGAGCATTATTTCTTATACGAGAGGCAATGGGAAAATTTTTAAAACATTCATGAATATGAGAAAAACATTTGGGAACAAATTGCAGTTAAAAAATTTAAGAAATAATAAAAATTGTTGCTTAAAATTACAAAAATGTACAATTATACTATCTTCAGTTCTAATGAAGATATTAAAGCGATTCAAACTCCAAACTGTAACGGATAGACTCCGCAATTATTTATAATCTCCCGGAAAGATGTGATTGTTTGATTTTTGGTCAAAATCGCGATATTTTCGGACATTTTTTGTTGTTGGAAAGTGAGTGTTGGTAACCAGCGGGGGTGCATTTTTTTGCTGCCGGTCAGAACAGGCGTCAATAAGAGTTCGGAAGCACGGGTCAAAGAAAGGCACCAGCGGTCGGCAGCAAAAAAATTCCCACCTGCTGGTTTCTAACGCTTAGTTTTCAACAACAAGAAAATGTCCGGAAATATTGCAATTTCCACCAATAATAAAACAATCACATCCTTTCGGGAAATTGCAAATAATTACAGAGCCAATCCGTTACAGTTTGGAGTTCGGAACGCTTCAATATCTTCATTAGAACTAAAGATAGTATAGTTACATTTTCGTTATTTTAAGCAAAAATTTTTGTTATTCCCCAAATTTGTCAACTGCAATTTGTTCACAAATGTTTTCCTTATATTCACGAATTTTTTCAAATTTTCTCACTGCCTCTTCTATAAGAAATAAAGCTCTCAATTGGACTCTTAAATGTGCCCGAAATTCCTTACTTTTTTTTACATTGTTCAGTCTGCAAAGCACAAAATTTTTTTGCATTAATGTCTTCAAGCTCATTTACGTGGAACACTTTCAGCTTTCAAATAACTACTTACGTATTACTCTAACATTTTTTGTTGGCTGAGTTGTTAAGCTTCGAAGGCAGATGCCTATAATTTTTGCGCCGAGAGTAAATCCATTTTTTACGATTTTGACTTTAAATAATAACTAAAAAAACAGATCATTCTACGTCATCTGTTGAAATATTATGTATTTCTACACAGTATTTAGAGAGAAAGAAAGAAAACCCCCTGATCAATTAAATTTTACCAATCAAAAATAAACTGTAATTCTAAATAATTTGAGAAAAATAAGGGAAAAAATAACAATCGAATTAAAGTATTATGAGACACAAACAAAATCAAACTGGAATTGAAGTTTAAACAAGTTTACGGACGTTGAAGAAGTTTGATTGGTCATACACACTCAACATAGAAATCATCTCAGGCTTTAACAATTATAATTACCTGGATTTGCGTATTCCTCCAGGATAATTGAAACTTTGATTGAATTTATTCGGTACTTTTAAAAATTTTGAATTGTGTTGTGGGCTTGAAAATCCATTCAAAATGGCGGATGAGCGGAAATTTAAAATCCCACTTTACGTGTTGTCGATGTCGGAGGATGACCTTGGACGATTCTTGGGCGAAGGCGGCTTGATCTAAAGGGATCCTTAGTGGTTTTACGGGTCCGGGCACTACGGTCCCTGAGACGGATAGTTTCGGTACCGGAAGTGCCCTAATCCTTGGAATTCGAACCGGAAATCGGCATGCTAGGCGTGCATCGCTCGGTCAAATTATAGGATGTCATCAATGAAATTGTAGGCGGGGTATTACTCTACACAGAGTACACAGAGTAAAAGAATTACCCCTCGCGTAATGGTAGTGAGGTGGATCCCTACGACGAATGTTTGGGTGCCGCCCAGAGATTATTAGAATTTCCAGCCTTCAGTACAGAGGGGCAATTAAGTAACCGCCCCCTTGAACCACATCCTATACCGTCATACTCGCGTACAACTAGCGTTCATACTTCGGTCACTAGCACCTCCTCCGTGTTCTGCTATACGAGACCAGTAATGACTTCGATCCCTTATGCACCGAACAGTATTGAAGCAAGTGGTGGCTACGTTGCTGGGTACGTCCCTTGTCCCTATAATAAGATCACCGCACAAGCACCGTCACGAAGTATGGTGTCGGTAGGAGTTGACATCGCGTCGCAACATCTAGGCACTCAAAATGGAGCCATTTCACGGTTCACCATAAATGCTCGCGCGCGTCTTGAGGGGGCTAACCCCACACTAACCACTTCATATAGGGGATGGGAAAATAATCTGTTGACGGCATCGCTCCAACGTGAAAAAATACAAACTCCGTCAACTCAGGAATGCATTCAGCCGGTTACTGGGAACCATAGCTTTATTCCGACAAAAAGTTCAGTTTTCGTGTCGACAGGGGCATCACATGGCTTAGGGGCAGATTTTGCGGCATCTACGCCGTTTGCGGCGGGACCACAGAGGCTTAGTCCCTTTTTTCAACAGACAACTATTGGGATGCCTCCCTCAACCCTGTCACCGTAATCGTCAATTTTTGCGCACCCTAATCAGTCAGGAGGGGCTAGGCCCCCTCCCACTTAGTACTTCCATTATAGGTCCCAGAATAAAACTGTGGACACTATTGTGAAGGACTGGGGAATGAAATTTAGTGGGGATAATGAAACCAGTGCGGAAAGTTTCTTGACCAGGGTAGAGGAGGTACGTTCGGTCTCAGGCCATACTAATGAGGAATTGATGATAGGGATTACATTAATTCTTGAAAAATTACCCCTACAATAGTTCCGTTATAATTCTCATGCCTGGCCTCCCTGGCAACATTTCAAAACTGCATTACTTCTGATGTACAGAGACATCAATTATTATCAATGGCGTCTTGAAGAATAAGTTGCTAATCTTTATCAGGGTCATGATGAAAGGACCTCTGATTTTCTGTCCTGCTTGCAAGATCTGTTCCTAAAGTTTCAACGCCCTGTTACCAAGCATGAACAGATGTATAGGGCCCATCGTAATCTCAGACCTGATCTTCAAAGGTCTATTCGCCGTTTCGAGTTTTCTGATTATAATCAGTTAAAGGTTCTTGCAGTGGAAGTGGAAAGAACGGTGAATTTAGATAAAGGGAGCGTTCATCTCCTAGCCCGGAAGATTCATTCTTCTTAGAATTGGCTTATGCCAAGAACCCAAACCTTTCTCGCGGAAATTGTAGGACTACCAGTGGCAGCGCATCGAGCAGTGCCAATTCCTCTCTTGAATCCTTGGTGGGTGCGTTGGTAAAGTTGGTTAATAAACTGGGCACCAAGGCCTCTTCACATGATAAGCCTGTTTAAGGAAGTGGCAATCAAGCCAGAAATAATAATAAATCCAATCTCAAAACCAACAAGGGCGAGACTCACAGGTAGGAGGGCTTGGCGCAGGCCTCAGATAAGCCTGACTTTATAAGACGGAGTCTACCTCTGAGAAAGAGGATCCAACTACAGCCTGAACCACCCTGTTTCAATTGTGGTGGGGCGGATCACGGTTGGAGGAACTGTGAAACTCGATGGGCCAGGTTTGGCCATAATTGTGGCAAGCACGGCCAAGTTTGGCGGACTTGCGATTCAGCACATTGTCAGGGAAACCACTAAAGGAGGGCTGTCTCAGGGTCGACGCCACTCCTTTTCATTCAAGGCAGACCCTCATCTCTGCTATCAGTGATATGCCTGAATCAACCCCTCCAAATTCGACTACTGAACCTGAATTAACTCAGAACTCATCTTCAGAAATTAAACTTGAATTGATTCAGAATTCATCTTCTGAGACTAAACCTGAATTAACTCAGAACTCATCTTCTGAAATTACACCTGAATTGACTCAGAAATTATCTTCTGAAACTCAGCCTGATTTGACTTTCAATACTTTATCTTCAACTCATGAAGCGGGAAGGAGACCTCCCCACCCTCAGTCGCTCAATTGAATTCGGGAACTCATGTTCCCACTCGTTCTTCAAAATCCCTCTTTCGTTCTAAATCATACCCATCTTTGGGTGCTGGACTTACAAAACTCTCTGATACTCTGGGGACGAAGGAGCAGATCAATAACAACCCTTCTGACACTACGCTTGATTTTCTATCAGGGATTGGTACCAACTCGAGACCCTACGCCATTATAACGATAGAGGGTAATCCATTCATTGGTGTGTGTCTACCTGTGTCTACAGGTTCATTTAGAACTTATCTTGGGTGAGTAGGGCTACAGATACTCGGTTCTAGTGGCTATAAGATTGATTATTCGAAGGCAGGCGCTGTCATGATGGCTAATGGCACTATTGAGTCTGTCATTGGCGAGGCGTGTCTGCCAGCCACCTTTTCAGGAACCACTCATTCAGTTAATTATAAGATCATACCTGGGCTAACTGATATTTGCGTACTACGCATGGACTTTGCGGAAAAGTTCGGTTTCGTTCTGGATCCGAGCGACGAGCCGATCATAAAATTTGCGTTTGGTCCCGCGGGCGAGAATGAGATCGACACTTGTAAAGGCATCGCACTGCTGGGTGAAGCGGAGAAAGTTAGGTTAGACCAGTTCTTAAAGAGTATAATGAAACCGAAACCCGATGAGTTACCCGCTGCGAAATTTGTCGAGCACGTGATCGACACGCAAGGGAGCCCTTCTATTCGTCAGAGGAATCATCGTATGTCACCTAAAGTGTGTGAAGCGTTAATCGCCGAAGCGAATATATTATTTGAGCAGGATTTAATTGAGCCTTCAAATAGTGAGTGGTGCAATCCGGTGGTAATGGCTCGTGAGCCGAACGGTAATTACCGTCTGTGTATTAATTTTCGACGGGTTAATGAGGTGTCGAAGAAAGATGCGTATCCGATTCCGTTTATGGCGGAAATCTTGGACCGCTTAAATTCCGCTCGATACATTTCAACCCTAGATCTGAACAAGGCTTACCACCAGATCCCTCTAGTGAAGATAGTAAGCCAATCACGGCTTTGACTATCCCAGGAAAAGGGTTGTACCAGTTAAAACGCATGCCGTTTGGTCTCACCGCGGCTCCAGCCACCTTTCAACGGTTGATGGACAAGGTGATCAACCCGAAAATGAGACAACACGTATTTGCGTACCTATACGACGTGATCGTCGTCGCTGAAACCTTTGAAGAGCAATTGTATTGGTTCGAGCGGACCATTGAGCGCTTAAATGAAGCGGGACTGACGCTCAGCTCGAACAAGTGTAAATTCTGTCCAACGGAAGTAAAATTTCTGGGATTCAAGATGAACAAATATGGGTTATCAGTAGACGATGATAAGGTCCGCCCCATACTTGAATATCCTCAACCCAGCAACGTTAAACAAGTCAGACGTTTCACCGGGGCTACGTCATGGTATAGGCGTTTCATCAAGGACTACGCTAGAATTTGCGAGCTAACCACTCGTCTAACCAAGAAAAATTACACTTTCTCTTGGGGAGCAGAGCAGCAAGAGGCATTCCAGACTCTAATAACAGCCTTGGTATCACCCCCTGTATTGGCGTACACCGAGTTCAATCTACCATTCTGCGTCCAAACGGACGCAATTGATTTTGGTTTGGGGGTTGTAATCACCCAAATTCAAGACAAGCAAGAGCGTGTGATCGCATATGCTAGTCGAGTTATGTCCAAAGCGGAGCGAAACTACTCGTCAACCGAGAAAGAGTGCCTGGCTGTAGCATGGGGCATCAGAAAGTTTCGGTATTATCTCGAAGGGTACCACTTTTCAGTGGTGATGGACCATAGTAGCCTCCGATGGCTATACAATCTCAGAAATACGACAGGGAGATTGGCACGCGCTGGGCGTTGGATCTCCTAGAATATAGCTTCGAAATTTTCCATCGAAGGGGATCGGTGCACCGAATGCCGGATTTACTATCCCGCATGTTCAAGGATGGAGAAATCGACCATATTGCGGCCATGATGTCTTTCGAGGACGAGTGGTATGCCAGGCGGCGTGAGGCTGTGTTGAAGTCATCCGGGAAGTACCATGGTTGGAAGGTGGCAAACGGAGAGCTACTTTAGTACCGGAACATTCCGCTGCCCGAGGACGTTATGAACGACTATTATGCTTGGAAACTGGTGGCTACTAAGAACTGTCTGACCTGATACAGGAAGTGCACTGCACGCCTGAAGCCGGCTATTTGGGTAGAGAGAAGACCTACCATCGTGCCGTAATTCGATATTATTGGCCTGGCATGTTTAAAGACATCACGTATTATGTTAGAAATTGCGAGACATGCCAGCTCAATAAACCTGAGCAAGCCCAATCGCGAGGGCTTATGCCCAACGAATAGTCCAGGAGCCATGGACAGTCATGGCAACCGATGTCATGGGTCATTTCCTCGAACTAAACTGGGACATGAATACCTACTAGTATTCCAGGACTTATTCTCGGAATGGATTGAGTTGGCACTTTTGAAAAAGGCCAATGCGGGAAGCATCAATAAAGTTTTCCTTGAATTAATTGTGACAATGTGGGGAACACTTAAGGTGCTCCTTTGACGAAGACCATAAAAATTCGGATCTCCACCTTAATGAGTTCCGATTTGCTTACAATACGGCAATTCATAGTACCAACCGGGTGACTTTAGCGTTTCTAAATTTGGGTTGGGAGCGCCGTCCGCGAAAAACTATTCGCAGTTTAAGGGAGGGGGAGGACGAGTTGCCACCACCTAACCTTCAAGTCTGGACAACTCGGATGGCACGATTAGAGTACTTGAGAAAACCAATGAAAAGTTCCAAGATCAGGCTTTCTTGAGACTAGCGAGATACTATGATACGAATCATCGCGACCAACAGTTCAAGGTTGGCGATAAAGTCAAGAAGCCTAATAAAGTGTTATCCAAAACAGGAACTCACGTGTCGGCCAAACTGGCCCCAAAGTTCAGTGGCCCATTCATTGTGGTGGAGGTAATCTCACCCAATATTTGCAAGCTGGCGTCGCGAGAAAGAAGATTGGCGGGGCGGTATCACGCTCCCCAACTTCAAAGGTATGTCGAGGACCCAGAAGACGAACCGAATAGTCCGGAGGAACTGGCTGAACTCGACAGAATGCGTGTCGGTTTATCGGCAGAACCTCAGTATATTAGTGTCATTCCTAATAGCATTAATTAAGGAAGCAATAAAACATGAATTAAGTTAGCGTGGCCTAGAAGATGAAATACTATATCGGGCCGGCCGGAGGTCGGACCCACTAAATTCAAGTGACCACTCAGAACAGAATTCTTTTTTCGTTGTTATCAATGACTTTCAAACATTTTTTTTTTATTTTTTCGTTTTCACATTTGGATACACCTATGTATGATGGAGTGTGGAACCCGAGGTCTGGCAATTCAATAATTTCAACTGATCTTTTTTTTCTCTCGTTTTGACAAATGGAACAAGAGAGAGGAATAATAGGCACCCGCCCGGTATTCGTCCCGGTGGGCCGAATCTTGTGAAGGGGGAGTTGTGACGGGGTAATTCGTACCCCGCACAAATAAAGTTAAAAATATTAAAATTTAGTTTTAAAATTTGATGGAGGATATGAGTTTAGAGTCACGAATCACAATCACGGGATTTCTGATAACATTCACAATTAGCCGAGGATATAAGAGTTCTACGGCTAGTCTTTAAGGAGAATGTTTGAACTGTAAGAATTCTTTTATTTTGACCGAGACTTAAGTTAACTTAATTAAATGAAAAACTCAAATATAGTACGGGAAGTATTAGCCTAGAATATAAGAGTTCGACGGCTAATACCAACTAAAAAATTTAAAAATAGGAACTCCAATTAGACCCTCAATTGAGAAACTAAATTCAGTATTATCAATAAACGATTAACTAAACTAAAAACGAGAAACTCATCATCTGTCAAAACTAGGGAGGTTAGGTCATCCGACCAGAACCAATACTTGCCAGACCACGGGGTTCCGATTTATAAAAAGTTCAATATTTCTTCTAATTTTTGGTTCGTATTATTTTATTCATTTTCTATTTCAACTCGAGTGGCAAGGGTGGATCAACCACCCCAAAAAACAATAACAACAACTGTCAGCTCATGCGAGGGTGCCTGCAATGGAGGTCCGCTGTTGCCAGGGACTAAGAAGAGGAGATTAGCTGGCACATGCGTAGTGGACGGGATTCCTGCACGTACAAGAGCGCTCGGAAAAACTAGGAGCAAACTGGTGCAGATGATCTCCACAGTGAGCCGAGTCAGCCACCCCTGGACCATCGACTAGCGGGAGACCTCGAAGTTCTGCGTAGCACAGAACGCACCCCGACTATGCGCCGCCACGCTGCGGGTTACCGAACCTGGCAGTTGTCCTTTTCCTTCGTTCGTCCTCTCACTCTGTAGTTCTACGCTCGTACTCGTGTGGCCCGAAGCGACTACCTCGCTGTCAATCTAAAAACTTGGCAGAGGAATTCACACGGAAATATTAGAATATCAAAATGAATGGAATGAGAGAACGATTGAGAGGAGGACGAATACTGCCAGGTGGGTCACTCATCGTTTCTCTGCAAAATCTAATTTCATTTAGAGTTTCAACGTCGTGTTTCGAACTGGTAGACACACGCCGTTGAAATTTGTGAATTGCTGACCTCGGTTAAGGTAAAAATGGTCGAGTAGAGTCAGTGAGTATCACTTGAATAAAATTTTAGTCTTTATTTTTACTTCGTTTTGAGTGGGACAAAGGCCCACTCGTCATAAACTCGGGAATCAAGTGTAATATTATGAAAAGACTCTCTTAATTAATTATACTAATAATTAATCTTAAAATGCTGACATTCAATTGACTTCACGTCCCCCTGCGTTCCTCCTTACTCCTCCACTCTGCTGGAGTTAGCGAGCGATTAACCATTGTTTTATTCTAAGGTATTAAGAGGATTTTAAAGTATTTCTTTTGGTAGTTTTGATCTAGGAAAATTATCTGGCGCCCTTCAGGAATTTCTTGCACTCATTGTGGATTTTTTACAGAAACAGGGAGATCGCTGAAGAGGCGCGATGGGTCAGCGAGAAACTGTTGATTCTCCCTGATCCATCTCTACCTCTTCTGTATTCTCCTCCTAGCGTCAGATAACAGCCGTATTATGTCAACAATATGCAGCTTGATTGTCAGCAGCTTTGACATAAGGTTGGAACCAAGGATATGAGGAATCAATACTACGAAGACAAAACCCAGACCAGGCTGGTACGAGAGGAAATGAAGGAACTACAGAAACAACTAGAAGAAATGAAATTGAAAATCTCAAACATCAGAACACCAGCCTTCATCACAACACCACAGTTAACAATACCCCTAGCAGAGGATCTGATGATACTAAACGAGGTGCAGGAAAGGAGGATAAAAAGTTTGTTGGAAGGCATCAGTGAATACGACGGAAAATCTGACGTGGAATCCTTTATAGACGATCTGATACTCACGATCAAAAGGATAAGAGGAACCAATGAAGAAAAGGACGCAATGATTGACGAACTATTACGGAGGTGCCGTAGTGGTCTGCACCAAGTGGTCTGCCGCATAAGGGATCTGACCTTGAACGAAATGATAGAAGAGCTGCGCTTAGCCTTTGGCCAGACCGGCAAAAGCCTGGAACAGCTGCAGCAGAAAAGAAACCAGATGTGCCAGATGCGGAATGAACGAGTGGAAAATTTCATCAAACGTTACGCAGACCTAGAAAGGCAAATACAGAGGGCGATTGACGTATAACCAGCTGAGTACAGGAAAATGAAGAGACAAGAAGAAAGGCAAGCAGGTGTGAAGAAGTTTATCAGGTGTTTGCGACCAGAGATAAAAACAGAAGTGCACTGTACAATGACAGTGACATTGAACGAAGCCTATCAAAAGGCATTAGAGGAGGAAAAAGAGTTCTTCGACAAGGAAAGGGAACGCTCACGTCTGATGGAACAACTGAAGAAAAAGAAAAAAACTGAAGAAGAAAGGCCTTGCGATTGGAACCTTTATGGACATCGAAGGAGCCTTCAATAACACCTCTTGAGGGGTGATCAGGGCGGCCATGATTACACACGTGTGCTTACTGCAGTCGTGGAATGGACGTGCCACATGTTGGCCCACAGGAATCTAACCACGACTAAGGGTGATGTCACTCTAAGCGGAACCATTGATTAGGGATGTCCACAGGGGGGAGTTTTATCGCCCTTGCTGTGGTGCCTGATAGTGGATGGATTACTTCATCTACTCTCGAGTCGGGGTCTTCACGTCACAGGCAATGCGGACGATATATTGGTTATCGTGCACGGCCAGCATCTGGATGTGCTCTTCGGAGTAATGCAGCAAGCACTGATGATAGTAGATTCATGGTGTAAGAAAACTGGATTATTGGTTAATCCTAGTAAGACAGATGCGGTTGTTTTCACCAGAAGGTACAAGTGGGGAACTACGAGTATGTTGAAACTTGGAGGACAACAACTGGAAATCAAAGAACGAGCTAAATATCTAGGAGTAATTTTGGATAAGAAGCTGTCATGGAATGAGCACCTGAAAAACAAGTGCAAGAAGTTAGTAGCGACCCTATGACTTTGTAGGAGAGCCATAGGGTCATTGGGAAAAGCTGGGGCTTGAAACCGGAGACACTTATGTGGATTTATACAGCGATCGTGGTCGCGACCGTAGTCTATGCGGCGGTAGTCTGGTGTAGCAGGGTCGAGCTGTCCACTGTGAAGTCTCGACTGGAAAGGATCAGGGGACTGATCTCGAGAGGCGTCACTGGTGCCTCGAAGTCGACACCCACGATGGCACTGGGGGTACAAATTGGCTTAGAGCCCCTCCATCTTACCATCAAGGCCGTGGCTGCGAAAGCGGCTTGGAGGCTAAATTTGGTGAATGACGGGAGGATCTTGACACCAGTGAAGATCCCAGTCGACATCGCGAGATGGCCGACCCTGAACATGCCCAGGGACAAAATCTTCACTCGCCACCTCTTCGACAAGAAGTATCGAGTTAGCCTATCCACGAAGGAAGAATGGGTTAACGGCGACGCATACCTGCCCTGTGATGGAGATAACTGGTTTACAGACGGCTCCAGGAACGAGGAGAATGCAGGAGCCGGTGTATATAGTAGAAGGAGTGGAATGGGCTTCACAATTGAGATGGGGTCCTACGCGACAGTTGTACAATCTGAGATTATGGCTATGCTCCAGTGTGCCTACAAGGCAAGGGAGCACGGCAATAAAAAGATCATCCGTATCTGCTCAGACAGCAGGGCTGCTATAATGGCCTTGAATGGAATAACGACTACGTCGCTATTAGTATGGGAATGCTTTGAGGCACTAAATACGTCAGCGACCGAAAACCGAGTCACTCTGCTATGGATCCCTGGACACAGTGTTTTCAAGGGCAATGAGATATCAGATAGGCTAGCCAAGCTAGCAGCAGGAAGGAATTTTACTGGACCCGAGCCAGTGGTAGGTATTTCCAGCAGGTCAGTCACCAAAGTAATTAACAGTTGGCTGACTGAGGAACATCAGAATGAGTGGGACTTGGTCTCTGGTTGCAGACAGGCCAAAACACTCTTGGGCTCAAAACTTAACTCCAACCGAGCCAGGGAAATACTCAAGCTCGGGAGGAGTGAAATCAAAATCCTAACAGAACTATTCATAGGACATGGGAAGTTAGGATGTCACAGACATAAAATAGGGCTTGCAGAAAGTCCCCTCTGTTGTGTGTGCGGAAAGGATAATGAGACATCTACTCACATCCTTTGTTACTGCCCTGCGATTGCGGGGAAACGTCTAACACTCACAGGTAATTACTTTATCAGTGAGTCAGAGATATCAGCCAATAGCGTGGCTATGGTGTCACGCTTAGGCTCACAAGGGGACGCAACGGCTGCTAAGGTCTCAACTCAGAATTAATAATAATAGAAGCATCTTGAACGTTCGCTATTCTCAGAAAACCACGGTAGTTCGAAAAAGGGGCATCTTACCGGTTTTTAAACATTTTACCTTGATTTTTGACCTTTCTAAGATCACAAAAGCAAATTTCTTACAGGATGTTTTTGAAGTGAAATTTCCCGTTTTTTTTAAATCTGCAGTAAAAAAAGGGGTCGTCATTTTAGAAAATCTTTTTGACCCTCAAATGACCTTGAACATTGACCTCAAGGTCAAAATTAACAGTACCGTTAAATCTGTGTTACTATTTAACACAGCCAACATGTGTAAATTTATTCGATTTGGCGATGTAGCTGGTATCGTTGCTGATTGAAGAAACGGCTTGACAGCACAGCGAGCCGCGAGGAACAAAGAGTAGAAGTGTCTTGCGCTGGAGTAGAGGAATCTTTCTCTAAATCCTATTTTAAGTCCTTTTGCTTACTTTGCGTTCACTGGGCAGGTTTCTGGGGTCACTCTTCTTAAACTGAGTTCGGTGTCATAATATTACAGAGTTCCTATAAGGCCTCGCAGATAGAAAATTTTATATGTCCGAAGACTCATGAGAATTCAGCCTCGAACTCGAATTTGAGTTTGTTGAAAAAAATCGCACATTGAGATTGTCTCTGAGCGGAGAGAAGGAATCTTCCTTCTCATCTAATTTTGAGTTGTTCCCTGTGCGATTCTATGTGAAATAGCGAAAGAGATTTTCGCAGAAATTGTCTCGGGGTTGAAATAAGGAATTTTCATTTCCTTCTAATTCTGAGTCGTTTCTGGAAGATTAGAAAGGAAAACTAGGAGAAATTTTTTTTTACATAAAAATAATGAACTCTCCTGCGCTAACTCAGCGTGCGAACGATTATCCGTAGACTTTAGATTGAGAAAATATATGAAAATGAATTCAAAAATATAAAAATTATATATAAGATTTATTTGACTTAGAAATAGCGAAATTTATTTTGTATCACCTGTTTGAAGGATTGGATGATTATATGATGTATTATTTTCATAATAATTAGAGAAATTGTGTTTAAACATTTTAATCTAAAAGAAACCAAAACTTCTTTGAAGTATCCTTCGGGATTTGAGAGATTGACAAGAGAATTAATCATACAGAGATAACACAGAATTAAAAG
>CAKNXH010062040.1:122548-133981 GCA_932178445.1 Andricus quercusramuli | reverse complement strand
ATGCGGGCAAAAACGAGTTAAGAAGAAACAAGAATAACGAAGATTGTATCGTATATTATAATATAACGATATTATAGTACTGTAGATTATATCATAGTCTATCATTGTATTACACTTTAATGTTATAATATACGATACAATCCTCGTTATTCTTGTCTCTTTTTAACTCTTTTTTGCCCGCATTATTCTTAACTCGTTTTTGCTCCGACGATTTTTCTACTCCGCTTTTGCTATCAGCCCCTCATATATTTTGTAGAGGTATAAAGTTTTTAAATAATTCCAATAGATATTAGGAAACATTTCTTGAAACGTATATATTAAACATAAGTCCGATGCAGCAATTAGAAAAAAATTTGCCAAATTGATCAATTACCAAAAAAGAGATGGGGAATTTTAAAAATCAGGGTTCTAAAATTGTGTATATTTTTGAAAACTTGTATGTTGATGCATTTTAATGCGCTGCTTATAGCCTTGAAGTTACTCCCAAATTTTTTTGTCAAAAACCACGATTTTTAAAGTTTTTGCAAGTTTTAACCTTGAAAATGACCTTTGCGGATATTTTCATGGACATTTTCTTTAAAAAGGTAGGGTTGAGTGTGCACTCACCCCTACCCGCTTTCCAGTACTTCCTTTTTACCTCTGCCCCCCCTCCCCTCCATTTAACGATTTACACACCGGGTGGGTATTGAAATTGGGAAACAACAAGTTTTGAAAAGAGATTGATCCGAACAAAACTTGCAGTTGGTATAAGTAAAAGACTATTCTTTTACCTGTACCAACTACTAGTTTTGTTTGGATCAATTTTTGTCGTTGTTCCCCATTTTCAATACCCACCCGTTGTTTTTAGTTGGAACAGGTACAAAAAAAATTGTCCAACTTGAATAGTTACTAAATTAATTTTGTAGTTCCTGCAAAGTCAGGAAGAAATATAACTTTTTACACGAGATTATACAATCATAATTTTTCTCATGAATAAGTGGAACCAAAAATTAATTTTGTTGGTGAAATAGTTATTAAATTACTGTTGTGCCTGTTCCAACTACAGAATTAGTCAAATTAGTTTTTGCATTTGTTCTATTCTTGTACACTAATTCCTAATGATTCCTCAAACAGTTTTGCAATTGAAGCCTTTCGTCGAAAAGGGGCCTAAGTAGTATTTTGGCGAAAATCAAACTAAATACGTAAAAATATAAATTAAATTGAATTAAATAATTTATTACATTTAAAAATCGTCGAAAACGGATCTAAGTATCATAAAAACACAGAAAAAGGATAATCGTCACTCGAAAATGAAGTAAAAATAAGGTTCAAAAGTTTCATGTATTCTGTAATAGTTATTATATTATGAGTCTTAAGTAAGAAATAAGTCGAGGGGCATTATTCAGTAATAAAGACTAGTTACTGAAAGCTAGGCTTAATTTCCCGAAAAGACAGATAGAATATCAATCGAGGAAAAAAGACGGAGCCTAGCAAAAAAATTAGTTATACCTTTTGCCTGTGTAAGGAATGCTTTTCTGAATTCAGTTAAAAAAGAAACTAATGTATACCTGATTATTAATTCAAATTTACTCTAATTAACCTTTTTTAAGTTTTCTCGAAATCGAGATTTTAGTAGTGAGGCCTCTCTCTGAAAAATGGCTTTAATTCAATAATTAAAAACTTATTTTTTATTAAGGATTATCATTTCATTACTACGACTAATTCATTTCAATACAAATCTAATATGTAAAATGAAATCCTAGCCCAACCGAAAAAATTATACCTCGGCATTTATAAAAATCGCAAAGTTTAGGAAAATTTTTTTAATTAATTAAATGTTTATAGTCGCATCGACTGCCAGGGTCATTAGCGACTGTACTATAGGGTTAATTATCAACTGTAGGGTATCTGTGGGGTAGTATACCAAGGGACAAAAGCGAAGCTTTCCGAAAACACATCCAGCGTCGCTTCCTGCTTCGGGAATCGAACCCGCGCCATCGTGGCTGCCAAGGCTGCAGTGTTGGAACATGAGACAAGCACGATACCATCTGAGCCACGATAACTCCCTGTTTAGGAAAATTGTTTAAAAAAGAAAATTCTAGAATTTTGAATCAAACAAATGATCATTTTTATGAAACAATGTTTGTTTTATTTCATTTTCAAAGCTGCTGTGATGGGGCAAGCTCAAATTTTAACTGCTTGGCAAGGAAAAATTAAGAATGTTCAAATTTTACAAAAATTGCTCCTTTTTTACAGATAAATGATGATATTAAAAGTTAATCCATTGAAATCTAAAGTATTTGGAATTCTACCATTCTAAGTAGGTACAATGGAACCATTTTTGAATGAAAAATTCATCAAATCTATATTTAACTAAGCGAGATCTTAAAAATTCGTATTTAATTGTGCGAATTTAAATACATCAACTGAAAGTCTTTGAATCTCGAAAATTTGAAATAAAACGTTCAATCAACAATTTCAGTTTTATAATCTACGATATAAAGTTAAACAACTTGCAAATTGTGAATAAAGGGAAATTTTCAAATTGCAACTAATGAGCAGTTCTTAAATCGTAATCGTAACATGTAGAAAGTTTAAAATTGAAAGTAAACTACAAACCTGAGAAGTAGGATTTCACTGCAAATCATTGACATATTCTTCAAATTTTCAAGACATAAATTTGTCAAAATTCATAAAAATTGCAATTGCTCTTCATTGAGTCTATAGCAGAGATCACAACCTATCTCATCTCTTTTACCTAGCCTCGTTTTCTCCTCCTTAAGTACCTAAAAAAAAGTATTCTGAGTATTTTCATTTACTTTTCAAGAATCATGAACAGAAATTTAATTCATTAGAATAAAAAACGCCTTCGAAGAGATTCTCTTCGATGATACCTATTTCCAGTATTTTCTAAACGATTTATCTGTTAATTTTGTTGATTTAAGGGACTTCGACAGCGGATAAATGGCTAAAGGTTCAATAGAGAGACTAAACACGAAAGATAAATTAATTCTTTAGTTGACAAACAAAAACATCATGTACCTCCAAAAGTTACATTGAAAAAATGCTTATTTTCATAATTTTGTTATTTTGGTGAATGAGATTTTTGTTAAATTTCGGTTTTTCTATACTACCTATAATCTTTTGTTAGTTAACATTAAAAATGCTTTGAACGTCACAAAGTTTTTAACTGATAAAAATAGATTAGAAAAACAATGGTAAAGCCGTAGGAAAACACAAACAGAAAAGTAGGAGGTTTTTCAAACAGTCATTTTTTTTCTTTTTCAAATTATTTCTTTCTAGCTTACTTAGAAATATATTTTTAAAAACTTAGGATTCTGTAATGAAAAAAATACACTCTATTGTTAGTTTATTCTGGCAAATTATGATACACTCATATGAAACAACAAATTTTTTATTAATAGATGAAATCTCCTTTTAATCCCCTTTTCTCGGAACAAAATCCCCTTTTTCACTTAAAATTGGACGACTGAACCGCTGTGTATTAGTCAAAGTAAGATTGAAATTTTTACTTTACGCTATTGAAACCTAAGTAATTTTTCCAATTGTCAGAAAGCAGAGAATGATTATTAGAATTTTTGTGATTTTTAATTATTTTCAGTAGATTTGTATTAATTTAAGTTTTGAAACATGCGTCACTAATTCTTACTAAAGTTCCGCTAATTTAAATTCAGAAAATAATTCTACGTCTATATTCTTCAGAGTCCAGGCAAAATAATATACATTTGTCATTTTTCTTAAACTTTCATTACTTCGGTGACTTTAAAAATATTAAGTTGTATTTTTTTTAAATTATTTATAATAAGACGCAGTAAACAAAAAATATTTTGTGGATAAAATTTTAATACATTTTTGGATTTTTTGAAAACATATGATTAAACTCAATTTTTAATAATAAACCAGTATTGATTTTCTTTAAATTTTTAAAAATATAGTTTCTAATGTGCTCTTAAAGCCCTGTAAGTATAAAAATGGGATTTCCCTCATAGTTTTCAAGAAATAATTACAAAAGCATTGCAATTTTTTTCAATTTTCATTTGTACAAATACGAATCAGAACCTATTTTTTAAATAAAACCCCAGAAGTCTATTTTATATGGTTCCAAAAAATCCCATAAGTGAAACATTGGATTTTGCGAGCTTTTCGCGCTATTTATAATTTTTTTTGCTATTTTCTATTGATAATATTGTATGTTTATACACATTATTTAAGCAATTTATTATTATTTTTAAGAATTTTCACATAGAATAGAGTTCGGAAGTCGCGGGTTTTCGGATTTTTCCAACTTATTTTTAACTTCTCAATTAGAGTGAGGTTATAATTAATAATTTGTTTCGATTTGTATTTTATGACTGATTGTGAAGAATAATCTTGAATTTCAACTCGATTTATCTAATATTAACGATTCTGAATAAAATTTACAAAAATGTATTTTTTCTTACGGAAATCCGTCCTAAACTTCATGATTTGACATGGAATTGCTTATTTCACAAATTGCCCAGGCATTGTTAGCATAATGTCAGTCCTAACTCAGGTAATGAATATATATTATTCCAATGTGAATTTAGTAAACTCTGAATTTTCAATTTAATCTAAATTAGTTTCAAATTGGTATGGAATTAAACTCGAAGCTGTCATACAAAGCCGTCGAGACGTATAGGTATAAATTAAGACCTTTTTTTTATAAATCTGAGATACTTAAAAAGCAAATGTATTTGCTTCGTCATAGAGGAAGCATTAGTTATTTTTTTTAAATAATGGAAAAACCAAAGTCTTCAGTTTACTCAATTTAAAAATAGAAATTTACAACAACAAAAAATCACAGAATAATACAAAAAATGTTTTAAATGCAAAGACAAATCAGCCAAATAAAATCTTGTATTCGAAATGATAATTTTTCGAGCTGGAAAAGGGGAAGGAAAAGTTCAGTTGCACCCTTTCCCTTTCCCAGCTTTATGATTCCATTACAAAAATTGTCAGAATGACTCTATTTGAAAATTTATGAACAAAACGTCTTTTCTATTCATGCGTCAACTTTGAATTATGTCGGTAAAAAAGTTCTTCTGTTCAAAACTGATGATTTAGATATTATAAATGAGCATAACTTCTCTAATCTTCAATAAAATGTATTAATATTGTAGGTCAATCGATTCGTCTCGAACCAAGGAATCTTTTATATTCTTGCATCAATTTTCAATTATGTTAGTTAAAAAAGTTTTACTATAAAAAACGATTTTCAATATATATAATATTGCCATAACTTCCCTACTCTTCAATAAAATGTATTAATGTTGTAGGTCAATCGTTTCGCTTCGAACCAAGGAATCTTTTATATTCTTGCATCAACTTTGAATTATGTTGAAGAAAAAAGTTTTACTATAAAAAACCGTATTTTCAAATATTATGCATTACCATAGCTTTCTTTCAATTTAATGAAATGTATTAATATTATAGGTCAATCGATTCGTCTCGAATCAACACATCTTTTCTGTTCTTGCATCAACTTTGAATTATGCTAATGAAAAAAGTTTTACTACAAAAAACCGATTTTCAAAATACATAAATTACCATAACTTCCCTACTCTTCAATAAAATGTTTTAATATCATAGGTCAATCGATTCATCTCTAACCAAGGAATCTTTTATATAGTCCTGCATCAACTTTGAATTAGGCTAATGAAAAAAAGTTTTACTATAAGAAACCGATTTTTAAAATATTATTGAGTCCTAAAAAAACGCAGTGAATATTTTTGGAAATCCTTCAGTCAGTTTCAAGATATTATTGAGGAAAATAAGCCCTTCAAATTTTATCAATTTATCTGCAACCGTTTTCTAGTTATCGTGTTCACAAAAAAACGTGACATCAACACATCCACACACACACATCCGGACAATTGCTTAGAACATTGTATTAGACATTATTAAACTAGGGAGGGTTTAATTAAATGAATTAAAATTTTTTTTAAATGTTACCATTACAAAGCTTCCTCTATGAGGAAGCAAAATGGCACAAATCTCTTTAAAATTCAATAAGCTTTTATTTTTAAAAAGTCAAAATCTGATGAAAATTGTAAATTAAAAATTGATGATACTATTCAAGATTTTCTTTAATGTTCCTGCAAAACAAAGCGTCAAATCAATCATTTTTTATGCGAAAAAAACAAAGTTCAGAGTCAATAAAAATGTTATTCCAGTATGCCTTATTGTAGTAAATAGCGAGTTAATGTGTCTTCAATTCTATAAGTGCTCTTCAAATTATCATGTCCTTCTTTGAATGCATCATTATATTCAAAATCAAGATTATATACTTTATCTATCTCGTGCCGGTCATTATATGGAATAGACAATGTATATAATAAGTATTGGATTACATACTTTATACGCCGCAGGCATTATTCGGGCGTATTACGTGCCTGTTTTCAGGAACTTAAGTAGCCCTTTATGGGGCAGTGGTGGGAGCAGTACAATAATGGCCTCATTATTGTACTGTACAATAATGGGGCCATTATTGTACTGCTCCCACCACTATCCACTATCCATTATAGTCCGCGTATCATTGAAGGATTGAAGAAATACTTATCGTACATGATAAACCTACAGATAAAGGGGGACGTACAGAGGGGTGTCGGGTGTGGGAGGGGGTGATGAGGGGGGGGGGGGGGGTAAATTAATTGAAAATCTGAGAATTTGGAAATTTTTTGAAAATTTTGGAAATTTTCGCACACGCGGCGTATAATGACCGACTTAAGTTCCTTGGCGCACAATGTACTATTGTCTGAAATGTTCAGGTATTATGTACAATACCAAGGGGTTATATGTATATAATGCCTGGATTTTATATTATTTTGTCTGTAACACATACACTACTACAGGTAACAAACAAATTAATGATACAGGAATAAGATTTCTGGGAAAATGTGGAAAGATTCAGGTTGCATTTTAAAGTATTTATTTTAAGTTTTAAAGCTTTTAGAAAATTATAAAAATATAATTTTTTTGAATTTGTGAAATTGATTGGTTCTTGTTATTAAAATGGATTATAATGTAATAGATCGAAATTGGGGTAATGGTATATTGATGTGATAGGTGCACCTGTGAAAAATATCAAACAATTTTACCTAATTAATAAAAAATTGAGATGAACAATTTTATAACAAGACTTTTTGATCAAATGCAAAATTCATGGGGTTTTTCCTAAAAAAATGTATGACATCAATAAAAATGTTAGTTTTGATTTTAATAACAAAAGAAATAGAGAAAAATTTGATATAAATACTGAGAAATATAAAATATCTATTGAATTTGGTTATAAAGGAATGCCATTCACAGATACATTCTTTGAATATTAAGATTAAACAAATTATTGAGAAATTAAATCAACAAGTTCCCTCCTTTATCATTAAAGAATGTTTTGAAAGGGAAACAAAACTTAATAAAAATGCCCTTAAAGATAATATTAAACATGATCGAAAATTTGTGAATATCCTTAAGGAGCAAGGTGACGTACAAAAATTACATTAAGATTAAAAAATACTTGAGAATAAAATTTTAGAGTTTAAATCAAATTTTATGGGTTTATCGAATAATTTTTTAAACAATGATAATCCAAAAACTTTGTTAGAAAAGGAACTTAATGAGGGTTTGATTGAAACAAATTTTTTTTTAAATCATCCTGAATTAATGATCACGAAATCAGACAAAGGAGGTATCAAAGTGACCATCAATAGGGGCATATTCAAAAATAGTTGCACATCTTTAATGATGATAATAGTTTTCAATTGATTCCTAATAATCCCACCATAATGCTTCAAGAAGTAACTTTTAAAATTTTAGACAGAATGAGAACTAATAAATACTTAGGTAATAATATTGAAAGATGTGATATTGATACTAGTACTAATCTCCCCTTAGCCTATGGTCTTGTTAAAGCTCACAAAGATGATTACCCTCTATGACCAGTTATTTCAACAATAGGTTCTCCAACTAGAAAATTAGAAGAATAATTGAGTCAAATTATTTTAAAATCCATAGCAATACCGTTAGAGCACATATTTGTCTCTTTTGATGTAATAGCTATGTTTCCAAATATCCCTTACGAAAGAGTTGAAATGGCCATACAGAAACGTTGGGATTTGATTGAAATTCATACCAAAATTCCGAAAAACAATTTCTTGATGCTACAAAATAAGTTTTTTATTCGGTATTTTTCAAATTCAATGATAATTCTTATAAACAAAAGTTTGGAACTCCTATTGGATCAGTTTTATCGCTTATTTTAGCTGAAATTGTTATGGAGGATTTAGAGAATGAAGTTTTTCAAAAAATTGATTTTAATATTGATTCTCATGCAAGATATGTTGATGATTCAGTACTTAGTGTACATAAAAATAATGTTAACACTCTTCTTAATGCTTTTAATAGTATACAACCAAGATTACAGACAGTTGAAATTGAAACTGAAGGAAAATTAAATTTTCTAGATTTGACTTTAATTAAAACAGATGAAAGACATATTGTAACTGACTGGCATCGAAAAAAGATTTGTTCAGGTAGAACACTTAGTTTTCTCTTAAATCACTCTATTCAGAATAAGATAGGAATCATCACAAATTTGATTGATAGAGCCCTTAAATTATCACATCCAGTATTCCATGAGAAAAATATAGAACTATGTAAACAAATTCTTTTTCTTAACCATTAACCTTTTGAATTAAATTGAAAAACATACGCAGAGCAAAATAAATTATATCAAAAACAAAAATAATGATCAAAATATAAAAAACAGAGGTGATTATAATACATTTAACACTGTTGTTCTTCCATACTTTGACAAATTTTGAAGATTTTGAAATCAATGTTGGGAAAATTAGGTTTACATACTATTGATAGAGTTCCATTTAAGAGCAATATGATTGTAAAATTGGAAAAAGATAGATATGAAAAGCTAGACAAAAAATATGTTATTTAGAAAATTAATTGCAATGATTGCAATGCAAGTTATATAGGGCAGACAAAAAGGGCACATGGGATAACTTTTACAGAAGTTCTAGGTATGACTCAGTCCTTTCAAAACATAAGATTACACATGGACATGATTTTAATTGGAATGATATTAAAATTCTTTATCATGAAAAAAACCAGAAAAAGAGAGAATTTATGGAAATGTTATTTATAAAGAGAGAAGGTAAAACAGCTATCAATTTAAAGAAGGATATAACAAAGTTTGGGATAGAGTAATTAATTGGTTAAAGTAATTTTCTTTGACTAGATAATAGAAAAAATTCCATTCCATTGAACAATAAATTTCTTAATGGTACATTTTTTTGTTTTACATTAAACTTAATTAATTTATATTTCACACTAAATGGAAAAAATGATTTATTTACATGTATATTAATTATTCATACCTTTAGTTATCCCTATAAATAATCCCTGATGAGGAGGTTTAAATTGACCTCGAAACATGATGGTTCCCTTGTTGTATAAAAAGGACGGAAAAAGTGAGAGGTTGGTTTTCGGTTGAATTTTTTCCCTTCTCACCGTCTTTTTTCATTATGTTATTTTTGTCTCTAATGAGCCGAAAAGTTAGATTGTTTTTGAATTTTATTTTTTGATTATGAATCTTTTTCGAGCTTTTTTGCGAAAATTATTCATGATAAAATGAACTTAATTTCAATCTGAATTAAAAAATTTTTCAATAGAGACACTAAACTCATGATTCTTTCCAATCTGCAGGGTTGCTTATAAATAATATAAGATTTCTTTGAATTGAGCTTTCATATTTTTACCTCAATTTTATTGTAAGAAATATTTCTTTTTTATTAAAATATTTTTCGTAAAAAATAATATATTGAATTTTAGTTATTTTATAGATACTTTTGAATATTTTGGATTGTTTTCTTTTCCTATGAAAAATTGAATAATCTGAATAGATTGGTATAAGAATCACCCACAAAAAAAAATTCCCGTACATTTACCATACAATGCCCGCAAGCTTTTTTAACGTATTCGTATACATTTGATTTTTCGCCTTTTGTTGGCAATTAAATGATTTCCTCAAACCTTAAAAGGCTTTTATCATTTATTTTATTCTCTATAATCAAATTTTGTTGTAACGACTTTTTATCAGCAAAAAGTCCTCAAGTCTACAAAAAAAAAACCTGTTGCCATTTCTAAGATTTGGTAAAACTTTTCTTAAGATTCATGGGAAAACATAAATGATTTTTTATTTTGAAAAATCGACAAAAATCTGGAAACAATTGTTTTCTTGAAAATTAATTTTCATTGTTTAAGGATTCAAGTATTCTGTTGAAAATTTGTCTTTTTTCTATTGAATTTAACAGTAACGGTTTAAAAATTACTTTTCCAGTTGGAAACAATTCAACTATTTTGTTTAAAAAATCGTTCTTTTTGGTTGGCAATTACCTTTTTTCCCGAAAAATTGAACTCTTTTCTTTTTCGTTGAAAAAGTACGTTTTTGATTGAAAATTCAACTTTTCTGTAGTATATTGAATTACATACTTGGTTGAAAAAGGTTTTCTTTTTTATTCATATTATATTCATATTATAATACATTCATATTATATTCATCCTTTATATTCATAAAGGAAAATGTTAATCGTACTCGCTGCTACGAAATCGTTCGATGAGAGCGCTTGCTGCCCGCTTCATAAATGGATTTTTGAGAATATGCCCATGAAAATATCCGCAGTTGAAAAATCGTGGTTCTTGACAATGATGTTTGCGGGTATGTTCAAGGCCACAATCAGCGCATCAAAATCCATAAACGTACCAGGTTTCAAAAATATGCAAAATTTTTGAACCTATATTACAAAAAAAAACCCTACCTCTTTTTTAATAATTGATAGTTTTAATAATTTTCTAAACCTCTGCGTCCAAGTTCTGTGCATTTTTTCGAGGAATTTTAGTATACAAAAAAAATATATACCTTTAAAAAAAATAAATACTTCCTAAAAAGTGTTTCTTAATATCTTTCGGCGATGTTGAAAAAGTTTCAGTAAACAAATTTTATTATTTTAAAATTTTATAAATAAAAAAGAAATAATGAACTTGTTTTAAACATATTCTTAATCTCTCTCAAAGTCGTGAGCTTGATCCTTTTTTTTTTAATGGCTGCATCGTAATTCTGTGCATCTTTCCGAAGAAATTTATAGTATACAGTAAAAGTTTCTACCTCAAAATAATATAGGCGTTTTAAAAAGTGCTTCTTAATATCTTTAGGCATTATTAAGATTATTAGTAAACAATTTTTGTTATTAAAAAAAGTCAAAAATATAAAATTTTCATGAACTTGTATTTGAAAAATTTTCGGTTTCTGCCAAAGTCGTGAATATGATAATTTTAAAATTACTGCCTCGGAGTTTTTGGTATAAGTTTTTTTTATTATTTTTTCACTATATATATATATATATA
>CAKNXH010062040.1:92972-121346 GCA_932178445.1 Andricus quercusramuli | reverse complement strand
AAAAAAAAAAAAAAAAAAAAAAAAAAAAAAAAAAAAAAAAAATGAGGATTTTTACTGGTGCTGCTCTCTCGGCCACTGCCATTCTTCTCCTGAGTTTCATGGGTAAGTAGTATAAAAATATACGTACTCTAATATTATATATATATATATATATATATATATATAATTATTTTAGGTCGTAGCTAATAGTCCAGAATTTCTGGACAAATAACGAATATCTTACACAATTTATTCGCGAATCTGGAAGAAGGAAGTGGGAGCAGTTCGTCCCGCCAGAGCTATTTGTCGGAAAGTCTGGATGAATAGACACTGCGCAATTTTGAAGGACTTAAATTTATTTCATTGGTTTGTTTCCTCATTACAGAATCAGGTGTCGAAGGAGGTAAAAAGCCGCCCCCTCCAAATAAACCTCCACCCGGAGGACTAGGAATTAGAAGTTAAACATCCCGCATGATGCAGAAACAATCGGGGGGCTAGTCACTCGGAAATCTCAGATTGCCGCGCTGGAAGCCTTGAGAGAACTCTGAGAAACTTTCGGAACTTTCGGAACTCTTAAAAATCTTGGAAATCTTTCGCCAATTGTGGCGTATTCACCACGAAGCATTCGCATACTCACACCATCCTGATGCACATACTACTTCGGCGAGCTGAAATAACAGCCGACTCCATCCGAACGACGACGAGTTCAGCCAAATCTGTTTTCTCCTGGAGGGTCCAGATTGCGAGAAGTTTTGGAAATCTCTGTACCCTCGGCAATCTTAAAGAAATCTTGGAACTCGATATACGAGTTTAATTATGACTACCGCATTTATAGTTTTAAGATTTTCAAATTACTCAGTGAGTAGCCCCTCGAAAACAATTTAAAAAATATGTATTTCTCTTGTAGTAAACATATTTTAGCTGCAGCAATAAAATTAAATACAAAATTATTATGTCTAATGTAATATTATACACACCTACCTACAAAGTGCGTAATTTTGTGCATTTGGTTCAGTATTCAGTAAAAAAAATTTGATAATCATCGCCCTTGTTCTAACTCAAGGTCCGTATAAGTTCATACAGAGGTCATATAAATGCGTCGCCTATAAACATTACGTATATGTCAACAAAATTTACTTCATAATGTTTTACAAAGATAATTTGAAGATTGAAGGAGAGACAATGGTGCGGCCTTCAAATTCAGAATGGGTTCAAATGAGCTAACTGAGGGGTGGGTGACATTCCCCAATAAAATTTCCAATCTTTTGACAATTTTTCAGGATACAACAATGCTGAATTGAAATTTGAGACGTCGGATAGGAAAATATCACTGCACAGTAAAAACTAGGCATACATTTTTCTCTGGGATCCTTTTTTGGGGGTTCTAATATGATCTCGAAAATAGTCTTATTTTAGTACCAGTTTCTGTCTTGTTTAGTTTGCTAACTTCAGATTGTTAAATGATCCGAGATAGCGAACTGAATTGTTCCAAATAATTGTTCCAAACTTCACTCTTACAAAAAAACAAAAAATAGATGAAATTAAAAATTCGTAAGTATTAGTGTTGAACCGTCACACTCAGACGTCGCGAACTTCAGCCCTATGGGTTACGTTGGTTTCTAAACTTGACAGATTAGAATTTGTTTTATTAGATTTAGTTATTGACATATGATCCTCATTTCGAGCCTATTTCAATCCACAATTCGACCTTATTTTATTAGATTGGCGAATCAAACTGAAGTGCGATTGTTTTGTTGCGTGAACTGTTTTAATACCGAATTAAGTTCTAAATCGAATCCTAGTTGAAACTGGGTTTGAAACTTTATATTCTTGGTTGAAAATCGAAGTATTTTGTTGGAAGTTTCTTTTTTGTTTTCAAAACTAATTTTTTAAATTTCAAATATAACTATTTGTCTTGTATAGAAAAATCGTCTTTTTGTCTTGAAAATTCTATAGTTTGGTAGAAAATTCAACTGTTTTGTAGAAGATTCGTTTTTTTATACGCTATATCTATGGTTAAGGAACTTTTCGTAACTCTAACCCCTTTTCCAGCTCGTTCAGGGCTAACGTTACGGAAAATTCCGTAACCATAGACAGCGCCTTATTTATATTAAATTTTTTTTTTCTAATAAATATTTTACTGTTCCATTTTTGTTTGAAAGTTTATATTTTTGGTTTAAAAATTAAACTATTTAGTTGAAAATTTATGAAATTCGTTGAAAATTTGTCCTTTTTGGTGATCAAAATAATCTTCTGAGTTGAAAATTGAACTATTTGGTTGAAAATACATTTACTTTGCTGAAATTCGTATTTTTTAGTATACAATTCATCTTCTTGGTTGAAGATGTTCCTTTGTGGTTTAAATTTGATTATTTATTTGAAAATTCAACTGTTCTAAAGAAAACTCATATTTTTCGCTTAAAAATTTCACTATTGAAAAAAAATTGATTAGCAGTTCGAACTCGAAAGTTCATTGCCTCACTACCCGATTCGGGTAGTGTTTCCAGGTGGATAAATACTACCAGTGTGGGTCCACCACACCCACGACGGGCCAACACCACGCAGTATTCTCGAACGGTCACCCATCCAAGTACTAACCGCGCCCAACGCTGCTTAACTTCAGTGATCTTACGGGAACTGGTGTTTTCAGCGCCGCATCGCCGTTGGCTCAAAATTGATATATTTTGTTAAACATACATTCTTTACAGTAGAAAAATAATCTTCTTATTAAAAAAAATATCAACTACTATATTTTTCTATTTCATCTTTTCTGTTTGAAAAATCACAACTACTTGTTTGAAAGTTGAACTACTTTATTAATTCATTAGAAACACTAAGATTTGATCAAACCCCCTTGTCGCTAAATCGTCTTATATTTTTTTTGATGGACTCTAAATAAATTTACGAAAAAAATGTTGTCGGCAAAAATTACGCTAGATAGGTGGCTGGAGGGTAGGGGTCAAAACTTACGGATCCTAACAAAGTCCTTGGACTTGGAGAACCTATAAAATTGCAAATCTCTGGAAATAATTTGAAATTCCATGAATTATCTTAAAATTACTAAAATCTCTTAAAATTTATACAAAACTTTTGCAAACTTTGAATTACTTTAAAGTCTTCCAAATTATAAAAACTTTTGAAAATTTGTTTTTGAAATTGCGGATAAATTATTTTATTCAATCAGCGAAAAAAATGTGAAAATACGTTTAAGGGCAATTTGAAAAAGTAGTAGCTTCAGTCTTATTTTTTTTCAAAATATTTGACAAAAATAGTTACATCGTTAAAAAAAGTGTGACAAAGAGTCAATATTGTCATTAGTTTGAGGCCTAAAATGGTAATATTTTCATTTGAAATTCAAAATTTCCACATTTTTAGGTAATTTATTTGTGTAATTCCGCCCCCTTGTCACGGATCTGCACGTGTCTTTTTTACGATTACGTTTTTTTTATTTAATATGCGAGTTTTTAAGAGTATAAAAAATCTACAGACTTTTTAAAAAAAGCGTCATCTTGACCAAAATCACGAGTTTTATTATTTTTAGCAGCAAAGGTTTATCAACTTTTTTTACGATTAGGTTTTTATTATTTAATATGCAAGTTTTCAAGAAAACAAAACATTTATAGATTTAAAAAAAAGCCTAATCTTTACCGAAATCATGAGTTTTATTATTTTTAGCAGTAATTTTTAAATGATCAAACTCACGACCTCGGTAGAGAATGCGAATGTTGTCCATAAAAATTTATCAATCTTTTTACGATTAGGTTTAAAAAAAACAGAGCAATTTAACTTTGTACCAATTATTTCAATTTTTAATGAAAAAGGATGAATTTTCAACAACAAAAATTGATATAGTTGATATTTCAAACGAAACAAGATTCGAATTTTAAATTAAAAAAAGTTTAATTTAACCAAGAAGATGCATTCTCAACGAAAAATGTAACAATAGTTGATATTTCAAACAAACAAAAAATTTAATTTGTAATCAAGAACAGTTAACTTCAATAAAAAAAGATGAATTCTCGACAAAAAATGTAACAGCTGATAATTAAAAAAAAATAAGATTTTAATTTTGAGTCATGAACAGTCGAATTCAAGAAAACCAGATGAATGTTCAACAGAGTAGCTGAAATTTCAACCAAGAAAGATTTGTCAGTTAAGAGAGAAATAAATTTCAACCGAATTGTTAAATTTTTACGCCGAAACGGGCGATTCTCTACAAAACAGTTACATTTTCATAAAAAAAGTTCATTTTAAGTCAGATAGAGACAGAGGGAAATTATTCCACAATAATAAAGACTACGGGATGATCGGTTTTATCTCCCAAAAAGGTGTATAGAACATGAATCGTGGAAAAGGGATATTAGCAAAAAAATAGTTATATCCCTTTTCCTGAGTAAGAAATGTTTCTATAAATTTGAAGTAAATCAAGCTAATCTTCAATTAACGCGATATATAAAAGTATATTAGACTTAATAACAAATATTTACGTGATTAATAAATCAGATTTACGCCAATTCATTTATTTTTCACGAAGTTGAAATTCTAGAAGTCGGCCCCTTTTTGATCAACAGTTTCAATTCAATAAATAGAGACTAATTTTGTTATTAATGAATATTATTCGAAAAATATGGAAAGTTCATTTTCTTAAAAATTTGATAAATGAAATGAAGACCTAATTTCTGGGGATTAGCCTAACCGACAAAATTATACCTCATTTCTAAAAATCTCAAAATTTCTGAAAATTTTGTAAGGGAGACAATGCTAGAATTTTGACATAAACAAATTATTATCAATAATGGAAAAACTTTTGTTTCATTTGATTTTAAAGCTGCTATAATTGAAGAAGCTCAATTTTTAACTGCTTGGCGATGGAAAATGAAAAATTTTTAAACTTTACAAAAATTATTTTATTTTTGCAGATAAATAAAAATATTAAGAACCCCTCACAACAAAATGATATCCTTGACATATCCCTAGGATATCTCGGCAGGATATGTGATATCCTGAAAAATGTCCCAAAAATCTCCCGGGATATCCGTGGCATATTCCAGGGATATCGAGATTTCCGCTCCTGAGGATATCGTGACAGAATATCCTAACGATATCCCGCAAGAATGTCCACATGATATCTCAATACTATAGGAAAATGTCCCACGAATATCCAGATATTATAATAAAAAATTCTGCTGATATTCTAATTAATTACTAGGGGATTAAAAATTCAAGAAATAAAAAGGAATATACATATAAGAACAACCATTTTATTGCTTTTAATAAATTTTTTATGTATATTTTACATGTATTAGGTATATGGAGGCTCGCTAAATAAATTCATTGAGGTTTATAAATTTTGTGCACTTTTGAGGTTAAGTTAACTGTAATGAAGAAAAAGCCGGTAGGCTTTTCGAAACTTCTGATCTTTTTAAACCTACAGCTTGCACTGCTTGCATGCATGATTAATTGAATTTGGTATACCTACTAATGTAAAATTTGTTTACCTTTTTTCATGATTTTGCCAAATTTTGATTATACGGTCAACAACATGTCATAAGTGTTGAAAAAGACTAGACTGAAAAGTTATGAAGACGGCTCTACATACTATCTTCGATTCTTATTTTTTGTAGTTTCGGGGAAATATATATATTTTTTAAGTAATGCTGAGTTTGTTTATTCAAAGCACAGTGAGTATAAATTATTTGCAAAGGGTACATATATGAATTTTTTATAATATTATAAAAAATTATATTATATTAGGATATCTTGGGACATCTTGGGGACATCCTTGGCATATCCTGCATTTTAAATACGGGACATCGTAAGAATATCCTAGGATGTCCCGAATTATGGAATTTGAGATATCCCGGACTTAAAAAATTGGGACATTAATGGGATATCCTCAGCATATTCTGAGATATCCTTGGGACATTCCAAGGATATCGAGATTTCCGCCCCGTAGGATATCATTCGTGATGTCCCTGGAATCTCCTGGGATATGCCTGCGATATCGTGGGAGATAAATGGGATATTCCACCGATATCCCTTGCTGTGAGGGACTATTCTATTTCAATTTAAAGTGTCCAGAATTTTACAATTCCAAGTAGGTACATTTGAACCATTTTTGAGTGCACAATTCATCAATTCTGTATTTTACCAAGCGAAATTGGAAAGATGCATACATACTTAATTGTATATGATTTGAAGTAGGGGAGCGGCGGCGAATGCGGCGCATATAAAGAAAAATGTACGATTAAAATTCAAATATAAAGTAAAATATTGTAATAAAATATGTTTTGTTCAGGCTAATATCTTACCAATGCTATAAGCATGAAGATAATTCAATTGAAGTTAATTAAGACAGTTAATTAATGTGTTTTCCAAAAAGAGCATCTGCGCCAACTTGTCCTCCCTTGTTTGGTAATGTGGCGCGCTCCGATTTCAGTTCATAATTATTGAATAAAAAACAAATTATGGAGAAAAATTAGTAAAATTTAATACAAATAAGATAAGTGTATCAACGTTTAATATTATTAACATATTCAAGGGATTATATCTGCCGAAACTTCAAGAAAAAATGTTTCTTCAACAGAGCAGATTGTCTCACAATAATTTGAGGAGTACTCAAAATTGTGTATTTTAACATAAGCTTAGAGACGTTTTATAAACAATACATCAAAATTATATTAATAATAAGTGAAATTTATTCTTTTCAAAAACAGTTATAATGATTCAACATTCAAATAATATCACTACTCTAAACCTTCTAAGTATTTATTCTGTCAGAACAAACCTAACCCGAAAACTGGTGAAACGATTTCAAAATACAATTATTCTAAGACAACTCTAAAATACACGATAATTATTAGAATAAAACTTTTTTATGCATATTGGAAACGAAAAACTATTACTTTGAGTAAATATTTCTTACCTTCTAACCAAAAACCGGCATTTTGTTACTACAAAATTCTCCGAGCAAAACAAACCACAAATTTGTGCGCCAAGTTATCTGCCGATTTTATTTTCCAATGCGCCATATTAGTCGCATGTGAAAAGTATTAAATGAAGATTTTTTGCATAAGAGTTCATCAATTTTACTCAAAATGTTGAACTTTAAAGCATTCAAGAAACTCGGAACAGTATATTTGTAAAAAATTTTATAAGTTTACACGAAACTTCTGTAATTTTTTACTTGTTTTTAGCTACTTTGACAATACAAGCGAAAGAACTAAAATTAACTTTTCGTCGTAAATATCAGGCAATTAATTTAATTATCCCAATTTTTCAATAATGTAACGCTGAAAACATATATACATGTAATGAAACTACCTCTACAGGCAGAAAATGCGTTAAGGGTATGTGACACAGCCAAATACCTACATTGCCGACCTCACTTTTTCAATTTTCCGAATTTTTTTTTGAATCTAAGAACTTTTTTTGAAAATAAAATTTCGGGCTGAAACTTTGGAAAATGTATTAGAATACAATAAAGTACGTTAAAGTACTTCATTTGGGTAGGAACTTCACTAAAAATTATTTCCGAACAAATTAAAACTGGGAGACTATTGTCACATTTTTTTTCTGAACCTCGAAATTTTTCGAACGTTCAAACTTTTTTTATACGTAAAATATCGGCCTCAAACTTTTAGAAATGCAAGAGCCGACAGGAAACTACGTTAAATGCCGTCATTCAATAATAAAAGATATAAAAAAAATTATTTCAACTAAATCACATCCGACTCTAGGACGAGCCAGCTGTTAGAGTCTCGTGTAGTGGCCGCCAGAGGTCGCCTTTTCCTAGATCATGTGGGAAATATGTATGTGGTTGTTAATTGTGGAAACCTTCCACGTATTTGTAATCTGACTCCATAAGATTAAATTGCATCCCGACCGGTAAGATAATGAAATGAAGGATATAGCTTCTGTTAAAACTCAACAACTTTACTTTATTGTACTGGAATTACATTGTGCATGAGAGCACGAGTCAAAAGATGCGGACGGCAGATCGAGCCGGTACCAACTGACGAGACGAGTGCCAAGCGCGGCTGGCTAGCGTCTACGAGTATGCGAGTCGCAATAGAGTGGAAACTCTACGGTCAAATACCTGCCTAAAAGTTACTGTACAAACTACTAGAAGTAACTAGCCGTGACTAAGCCATATTGCAATGGTGATTCCCTACAGTACTCCCTCCTGAGTGACAACGATACATAAAAGAAGGAAGCAAGTTCGCATAGTTTAAATTGAGATGTACCTTAAACACGATCATTCAATTTCATTCACACCACACTTAAGTTAACGAGATAATATTTTTTATATAAAATTATCGCTATAAACGATGACTAGATAAATTTTCTGTATATACAGCGAGGTGACCTTAAAGTCGTTGGTCACTAAATATAAGACCTAATTTATTATATTTACATGATATAAGGTCTAAAATCAATAACATAAGGTATAAAAGACCTAAAATCGTATTTTGACAGAGTATAAGGTCTGAACTTACTAGAATAAAATATACAAGACCTAAAATCGTATTTTAAAACGTTTTATATGGCGATGTAGCCGTTGTCAGTCTTTTTGGTAGTCTTTTGACATTAAAAAATTGTTATCTAAGTCTTCGCGAGAGACAGTAGTGCACATAATATTTACAGGATCCTTTAAAAACAGATAGTAATAATAATGATATCATATATATTTATACATGTCATGACAGTTTAGAAGCGACATACAATACATGAGATGGTCGCAAAAGCTTTTAAATTACACAAGATATCCGTAAAAATGACAGAAATCGCATCTGTATTAATTCCCCAAATTTACAATTTGAAGGATACCTTTTTATTTTGCCGCGAGTAAGTGCGAACAGGCGGATTCACTAATGAAGACGCGAGTTCGCCCTCATTCGGTTGTGGTAAGTGGTCGACGTCCTCACTCGTAAAATACGCTGGCTTGATGTTTTCAACAGAAACTTGTTGAGGTACGCCATTAACCTCAATTTCGTAAACGCGTTCGGACGTTCTATTTAAAATTTTATGAGGACCAGTATATGGTCGCTCCAAAGATTTTTTAGCGTGAACACGCAAAAATACGTGAGAACAAGAATTAAGCTCTTTAAATACAAAAGGATTACGCTTGTACTTCTGAGCCACCGGGATAGGTTTCACTTTGCGCATGTACTCGCGAAATTCCTCCAAGAAGGCGTGCGGATCCGGCGAAAAATCCTCAGGTAGGACGAATTCACCGGGTATACGAAGGGTGGCACCGAAAACAAATTCGGCAGCAGAGGCGCCGATGTCCATGACGTTAGATCTTAAGCCGAGTAAGACGGTTGATAAAGATCGGGACCACTCGTGGTCAGCGTGACACATGATGGCTGCTTTCAATGTTCGGTGCCATCTTTCCACCATGCCGTTAGATGCCGGGTGGTACGCGGTGGTGTGGATGCGATTACATCCAATTAATTGCAAAAGAGCTGCAAAAACTTGTGACTCAAATTGAGTACCTCTATCAGTGGTTAAAGTCTCGGGACAACCGTAACGAGAAATCCACTGATCAACGAAAGCCCTGCAAATCGTTAAGGCCTCAATGTTTTGAAGAGGAACAGCCTCTGGCCAGCGCGAAAATCTGTCCACCATAGTAAGGCAATATTTAAAGCCATGACTATCAGGAAGAGGACCTATTATGTCCATGTGGACATGGCGAAACCGATCTTCCGGTGCCACAAATTTCGCGGGCAAGAGTTGGTTGTGCCGAGTTATTTTAGATTGCTGGCATGCCACACACTCTTTGCACCAAGCAGTAATGTTACGATTCATCGAAGGCCACACATAACGCTTCCGAATGATACGATCGGTAACTTTGGCGCTAGGGTGTGCCGGATTATGAAAAAGTTCGAACACCTGCTTGCGGAGTGAGAGTGGTATGTAAGGACGTAAAGCCTCTTCAGTTAGGTCGCAGTACACAGTAGTGTGTTCTGCACCCCACTGAACCTTTCTGAAGTTTAACGAGCACTTCTTATCGTCTATTAATTGTTTGAGTTCGTTGTCGGAAGCCTGAGCTTCGGCGAGTTCTATGAGGCTAAACTCGGTAGGCAAACGTATGGTTTCCACTCGTGACAGCGAATCAGCGACGACGTTGTCGGTACCAGGAAGATACTCTATGGTCGTTGTCAACTGCGATATGAAAGAAAGTTGTCTTTGTTGACGCTGTGAAGCCTTTTCCGAGCGCTGTGTAAAAGCGAAAATTAGTGGCTTATGATCGGTGACAATCTTGAATGTTTGGCCCTCAAGAAAGTACCGAAAGTACTTAACCGCCTCATAGACCGCAGTTAACTCACGGTCATACGCGCTGTATTTGCATTGAGCAGGCGAAAACTTTCGTGAGAAGAATGCCAATGGCTTCCAGATGCCGTTGAGCTTCTGCTCTAGCGACGCTCCCATGCCGAAATTCGATGCATCCGTAACTAGACGGGTCTCGGCATCGTTGGCTGGATGAGCTAATAGCGCTGCGTTGGCGAGGTCACTCTGAACTCGTTCAAACGCAGTCCTAGTTTGGTCGCTCCACGGTATTTCACGTTTATCGTTCTTGCGCGAATCGCACATGTATTGATGGAGTGGAGCTTGAGCTTCCGCAGCATGCGGGAGGCAGCGACGGTAAAAATTGATCATTCCCAGGAAACGTCTCAAATCTACCACTGTTTTTGGGAGTGGGAACTGCGTAATTGCCCGAACCTTTTCGGACGTTGGCGCGCAACCGTCTCGATTGATTTTATATCCAAGAAATTCCAGCTCGGGTTTCCCAAATTCGCACTTGCTCGTATTGATGCGAAGTCCATATTCTTTTAACCGTTGGAAAACAGTCTTGAGATGCGCCTCATGCTCTTCAGTATTAGAGGACGCAATGAGAATGTCATCTATGTATGAAAATGTGAAATTTAGATCCCCTAGGGCACGGTTAATGTAACGCTGAAATGACTGACCTGCGTTACGAAGGCCAAAAGTCATAGCGGTATACTCGAATAGCCCAAAAGGCGTAATAACCGCGGTCTTGGCTATGTCGTCAGAAGCTATGGGTATTTGGTGGTAAGCCATTTGGAGGTCTAATTTAGTAAAGACTTCTTTACCGTGCAACAAAGCAGTGAAATCATGGAGATGAGGGACCGGATATTTATCTGGTATAGTGATTGCGTTAAGGCGACGAAAATCTCCGCAAACGCGCCACTCCCCGTTTTTCTTCTTCATCATGTGTATGGGCGATGCCCATGCACTGCTTGAAGGTCGGCATATGCCATCGGCCATCATTTGCTGGAAAATTGCTTTAGCAGCAATCAACTTATCCGGAGGCAAACGACGTGCACGCTCGGCGACGGGCGGACCATTGGTCAGGATGTGATGTTGAACATCACAAGCTGAAGGCTTATCGAATTGCTGCATGGAAGTTATTTCCGGGAAATCGGCTAGGATATTTGAATACGAAGCAGATCTGTCTATGGCACTTAATGCAAACTGAGGAACCTTTTTTAAGAAACCGCGGGAATGGCGTCCGGTCGTCGTATCGACCAAGGACGATTCGTGGAGGTAAGGAACCAATTTGTAGTGAGCAAGCAGATCGGCTCCAATAATAGGATTCGGCACTGCTGCTACACAAAAGTTCCACGAAAATTCGCGACTAAGATTCAAATTAAGGTTGAGACGTTTTTCCCCGAAGGTTAACACACGGGAGTCGTTTGCAGCAAAGAGAGTCAGAGAGTTAGGCTTCGCCTTCAAAGTTCGTGAATCCGCCGGGATCAGAGAAATATCTGAACCGCTGTCGATAAGGAAAATGAGACCAGATTGCAAATCTCTAATGTGGAGACGTTTAGTTAAAGGCAAACCTGAATCGGTCGTCTCCGTTCGGACAGGTTTTTTTAGTTTTCCTGAGGCGAATTCTCTTTCCAAGAACACGGCGAGACGCACTTATGTGCTTTTTTACCGTATTTACGATGATAATAGCATCGTCTATCGGTACTTTTACTTCGCGCACGACCATTTTTGTTATCATGAAAATTTTGCGGATTACGCGGGCGTCTATTCAATGACTGTGACAGAGCCTTTATCTGTTTTCCGAATTCTTCCATCATTGTGGTAAGACCGTCTATAGCTACTCTGGAAGAGTCAGAGGACAAAGAAGACGCGGAATTAGAATTTTTATTTTCAATTGCGGCAACGTTAAACTCCGACGGCCTAGTGGCCTCGGCGATTCTATCCGCGGTTTGAGCGAGTGATGGCAGATCTAGCGTATCGAGACTCGAAAGAATTTGCCGTGTGGCAGCAGGCATCTGTTCCATAAAAATGCTTTTAATGACGTTATCGCTACAGCCTGCGGTATTTAGAGCGCGTAATCGGTTCAATAAGAGAGAGGGTTTCCCGTCGGAGATTACCTCCCCCCTAAGCAGTTGTCGAAGCTGAGCTTCCTTAGAAACAGCGAAACTCGAAATTAATCTAAGTTTAATTTGCGAATAAATGTCCTCCGGTTCCGGGACTTTCGTCACAATGTCCTTTACGTGCGCGATTAAATTAACATCAAGATGAGCAAGCAAAAATTGAGCCTTAGAGCTCTCTTTTGAAAAACCTGCGCGTTTTATTCCCGCCTCTGCCAGGATGAACCAACATTCAGGGTCATCCCGGTAGAATGGGGGTAGCTTAGGCAAAGCGGCTGCATCCACACGGCTATTTTGTATTTCGATAAGCGTATTAGCCAATTGACTGAGACTGTCCGGTAATTGTGCGTTCTCGTCGAGAGGCATGACGCGAGCAAAACTCCAAGAGACCGAGAAGTACGATTTTTGAAAAAGGAAAAGTAGTCAAATTGAACCTTTCGTAAAAAAAAATAAATAAATAAACTTACAGGATAAAGTAAGTAATCAAAATGCCAAAAGATCTAAGGAGGCTGACTGGATGTTGTAAAAAGTGGAAATGCCTCAGTTGAAAATTGATGTCAGCGTTTGGCGGGAGGACGTCGACCACCACAGCATAATATTTAAATTTTTGCGTTTATATACTACCCAAGCAGGTTCCTGCTGCTCAGCCGATGCATCCATGGAAAATTCAAATTTGAAGTTGAAATCGGCGTGGCGTGGGTAGAGATCCTAGCGTGGCGTCCTTCTCGAAGTTATGGATTTTCGTCAAAATTTCCAAATTTAATTATTCCAAAGAATGCGTAGATTGGATATCCAGGAGCTGGTAGAGTTTAAGCCAGCTCGACCTGCTGATTGAGTCCGTGAAATTCCATGAGTGTTGAGAGATCGCCAAGTTGGAAGCGTGGCGTCAATTTTTGAATCAGAATGTCCTTAGTCGAGGGTCACCAATGTGGGAAATATGTATGTGGTTGTTAATTGTGGAAACCTTCCACGTATTTGTAATCTGACTCCATAAGATTAAATTGCATCCCGACCGGTAAGATAATGAAATGAAGGATATAGCTTCTGTTAAAACTCAACAACTTTACTTTATTGTACTGGAATTACATTGTGCATGAGAGCACGAGTCAAAAGATGCGGACGGCAGATCGAGCCGGTACCAACTGACGAGACGAGTGCCAAGCGCGGCTGGCTAGCGTCTACGAGTATGCGAGTCGCAATAGAGTGGAAACTCTACGGTCAAATACCTGCCTAAAAGTTACTGTACAAACTACTAGAAGTAACTAGCCGTGACTAAGCCATATTGCAATGGTGATTCCCTACAATCAGCTTTTTCAATTTAGCAATCTACGATATGGAGTAAAAAAACTTGGAAATTGTGAAAAAAGAAACATTTTCAAATTGCAACTGTTCAATTTGAACAATTCTCAAATCTTAATCGTAAAATGTAGAAAGTTTTTGAATTAAGTACATTACAAACCTAAAGAGTGGAATTTCACTGCAAACTACAAATCACTGACGTATTTCTCAAGATTTAAATTATTAAAAATGCGAAGAAATTTCAATGGCTTTCCATTGGTTCTGCAGCAGAGCTTACAGCCTGTCCCCTTTTCACCTGAACCCTTTTTCTCTCCCTTAAATTAAAAAAATTCTAAATAGAGAATTCTGACATTTTTTCAGTCTCTTTTACAAAGATTGGATTCATTTTCAAGCAGCATGAACAGAAATTGAATTCATTATAAAACAAGACCCCTTCGAAGAGACTCTCTGTGAGAATATTGACTTTCAGTATTTCCGAAACTATTCATCTGCTCATTTTGTCGAATAAATGGCTAAAGTTTTAATCAAGAGACTAAGACTAAAAGATGAGTTAATTCTGTAGCTGAAAATCAAAAACATCTTACACTCTGAAAAGTACACTTTTTAAAATTGGAATTTTGGAGTTTTTCTTGCATAATACGGAGAGGATACGATGTGGATTCTATAAGAATACGCTGTAGCGTATCCGGAACGCTCATTCGGTCCGCCAGGGAATAGGAAGAATTCTCAACAAACCGTCATCGCTAAAACGTACAATATTTTTCCAAGAAAACATAGAGAAACAATCGAAATATTGAAACATCCTAATAACATCAATAGGGGCAATGTATATATAATACCAATCCGATTTGGCTTTCCGTCCTCTCGGGTTTTTCAAAAAAGACTTGATTGGCCAATCAAATTCGACCAGTCCCCACCATAGGGCGCTCTGGCCAATCATAGGCATCGTAGAGAATGCATATATAAGAACAACATAACCTGAAACTTCAGTTTTCAGGTCATCCCTGAAGAAGTGAACTGCAATGTTCACGAAACGTCGGCAACATTCATATAGTTTCGCACTCGATTGAAACCCGAAGAATCTTCAAATTTTAAATTAAATTTAATGTATTACAATGAATCATCGTGAAAGTATTAAATCTATTTTTACATTCTCATTCTAATGAGAAGGTATTGGTTTTATGTAAAATTTGACTTGGTCGGTTTTCATCAAATCTCCACGTTTTGAGACCCCCTGAGCCAGAAAAAAAGGTTTTTACCAAGGTGTCTGTCTGTAGGCACGATAACTTTCGAAAAAATAATCACATTGGGTTGTGCTTTGGCACACTTTTTTAGGGCCTAAAAAGAAAGAACAAGTTCGTTAACCAGCTATTTCGGATGAAAATTCAAAAAGTGAGCACATTTTGAAAATTTTTTAGAACACTTTTTTTGAAGATTTGGAAATTGTATGGACGGCTGTTAGTAGTAAGCAAAAAGAGCAAAAAAATATCCTAATGACTTTTTCAGATAAAAAAAAATTACCAGAGTTATAGCATTTTCAAAATTCCAAAAAACAAACGAAAATGAACATTTTAAGCCGAAAAACGCACGTTATGAAAAAAAGTCAAGAGAAGAAAAACGTTGATTTTTGAACAACTTACAATATTTTAATAATAACTTTTTGAATTTTTCAAAAAAATAAAAAATTTAAATTCTGATCGCACAACAAAATAATGAGAAATCAAAAATTCCATTTTGCTGTGAAACTATGCAAGATACGACAAAAGATGACTGGACCAAAATTATGCATCTAAAAAAGATCTACAAATTTGTTATTATTCACTTTTTGATATGACGCGTAGTTTTTGTTTTATTCATAAAAAACAGCATTGAAAATAGAAAAAATAAATTTTTAGACGAATAACACAAGCTACGAAAAACATGACGAAGACAACATTTGTTCATTCAAAGAAGAGGTACAAATTTTTTATCCATCATGTTTCGATAGGACGCGTAGTTTTTATTTTATTCGTGAAAATAACATTGACAGTAAAAGAAATCAAATTTTTGGAAAACTTTGGAAAAATCCATTTTCGTTGTAAGAATATATTCAAAATGAAAAAAATAACTTTTTTGAAAAACGGAAAATCTAAAATAACATTTTAACTAATAAAATTTGTCGCTTAATTTATATAATTATTCTTGATTTGAAATCAAATACAAATCGCGAAGCGCGACGCCCAAATCGCGCGCCGTAAGTGCGCTCAAACTTTTTTGTTTCTATTATACGGTGCACAGAACCGAGCGTGGAACGCAAGGTTCAAATGAATTTGAAATCAAATATCGAGCGCGAAGCGCGAGTATCTGGATGAGAATGTGTTCCTTAAGGTCGATAGAACCTTGAGTAAATAAATTTCCTTTTCAGTCTAAAATAAAAACAAATTTAACAATCACTTCATATGTAGAGGTTTTGATAATTTTCTAATATTTAGAAATAAACTTTTTCTTTCATCGAAGTCGAACACGAAGTTCAAAGATCTAGAGGAATCGAGCGTAAAGCGCGATGTGAATACGCCCGAGCGCGTAGCGCGAGGTGAATACATAATCGAGCGCGAAGCGCGAGATAAATATATGATCGAGCGCGAAGCGCGAGATCCAACAGTCGCGCGCCCTAGGCGCGCTCAAACTTGCGAGCGAAGCGAGCCGCGCGCGATGAGAATGTGCCCGCGAAGCGGGCAGATTTTTTTTTGTCGAAAGATTCATCTTATTGATGGAAAATTCAACTATTTTGTTGCAATTTCGTTTTTTTTTTATTGAAAATTAATTTTTCAGACTGAAAATTTGACTATTCCATTTAAAGTTGAAAATTTATTTGCTTTAGTTCAAAATTCACTTCTATAGTTTTATACGTATAGCAACTTCGTTTGTACTTGTAAACGATTCAAATTTGTTGGCCTTCAATATTCAAAAGTTGTTTCAAATAAAATTGAATGTCGGAACTAATCATTTTACCTCGGAAAACAACGAATTTCGAGCAAACTGCTCGTGTATTTTGATTTTGTCTCAATTATTCAGCTTTCCCAAAAATGTTTGGTTTATTTATTTTTATTATTTATTTATTTTACTCTTTTTATTTTTCATCCAGAATTAGTATCTCGAAATGGTTGAAATTTTTTATTTGTAAAAAGCTATACCTAATTTTATATTCAGTATCTATTAGTTCGATATTTTCTATCCAGCTCATTGTGGCTAAAAGTTTTTTTAATCTCATTTTTGAAATTTGAATGCTTTCAAGAATTTTCTTTAGCTCTTCCAAGTTTTTGAAACTTTTTTTCATTTTTTGCAACTGAACACTTAGCGCTTCAACTCACAAGGAAGGTATCCCAGGTGTCCCTCGCCGATTTGATTCTCCCTGATATGTGTTGTAGTACTCGAAAAACTAAGCGTCACGTATTTTTTTTATCGGCGGAAAAACACTTTAAGGGGGTGAAACAACCCCTCAAAGATAGGGATCGCAAGTGTCGATTGTACAGTTTTGTGTATAAAAACAAAATTGATTTCGACCAAACCTACTGGGAAAGTTTCATCGTGATGAAAGATGACTAACGTAATATTCTCAAAAAAAAATTGAAAATTTAAGGGGGTGAACCACCCCTACATATTTTTAAAGTTGTGCTGAAAATTCATAAATTCACAGAAAAAATTTGGGAAAAATATATTTTGCACTTGAGCAAAAATAAAGTTGACGTGTTTCGCCAAAAAAAAAATTTGTAAACAAATTAATGGGGGAAGCTACCCCTAAACACGTTTTATTTTGTGTCTATGATAATATAAACTTTTCATACACAAAAAAAAATTAGGGAAATTATTTTTATAACGAAGGAAGTGAAATAGAGTCCATCCAGGATGAATAAAAAAATTACGCGGGGGTAAACCACCCCTACACATTTTTAAAAATGTGCTGAAAATTGCTAAATTCACAGGAAAAAATTTGAAAAAAATATATTTTGCACTTGAGACAAAAATAAAGTTGACGTGTTTCGCCAAAAAAAATTTGTAAACAAATTAATGGGGGTAGCTAGCCCTAAACACTTTTTATTTTGTGTCTATGATAATATAAACTTTTCATACACAAAAAAAATTAGGGAAATTATTTTTATAACGAAGGAAGCGAAATAAAATCCATCCAAAATGAATAAAAAAATTACGCGGGGGTGAACCATCCACTAATTATGTAGAAAATAGCAAAATAAGTCTAAAATCAAGCAAAAAAATCATAAGAAAATACATATTGCACACAATGTAAGTCCCCGTTCCGGAACTTCACAGAATTTTCGAATTCACTTTACGCACGCAGGATTTTTTGAGTGAAGAAATTGGTTTAAATTTGAACCGAGTGCAGCAAAATTCTAAATATGAATAAAAATTGTATATTCACCCTTTAATAGCATGTGACAAAGCTGTAACCTTTATGTGTCACCAGTGTTAGTGTATGAAAAAAAGTAGCAAAAGGGGAAATGAGTATAGCGGCTCACAATTACAAAATCATGCATTTTCGAAATATTTAATTTCGTTATATTGGTCCCAATATTGCTAAACTTGATATTTTTCTGTCAGATTTCAATTTTTCGAGCTGGAAACCATAAACATAGACGTTTACATAAAAATGCACTTACTTTCAAAACTTTTCATCCGCCATATTGGATCCGCCATTTTGAATTTCGGAATTCTGTTGCAAAATTTGGATTCAGCGACCCCAAAAACCCCCGTATACACAGTCTTATCCAAATCGCAGGTCGCGTATATGCATATTTATGATAAAGTTTGTTTAGGGGTAGCTACCCCATAAAATATGATTTTTGGAAAAAATGCGAAAACAGGTCAACTTTCTCTAGTACTGTCCTGTGATATATGTTTTCTTCAGAATTTTTCCTTGAATTTTCCCTTACTTTTAATCATTTTCGTCGTATGTAGGGGGTGGTTTACCCCCTTAAAATTTTTTTAATGACATCGAGAAAATCGCGTTTATCATCCCTTATTGTGACGAAACTTTTCCGGTTGGTTTGATTCCACAATATTGTCTTCTTAAATGTGAACCACTCAAACAGTCACTTATTACCCCTATCTTTGAGGGGCTGTTTCACCCCCTTAAACTGTTTTTCCGCTGATATAAAAAAATACGTGTCCTCTACAACATATTTCAAGCTCATAAAAATCGGCGACGGACAGCTGGGTCAGTCTAGTTTTTAACGCCGTTACTCTGCCCTAATTCGCTTATAATTAGTTCAGTCCAGTCCAGTCTTTAACACTGTTGATTTGCCCGAGTTCTATGAAACCGTTCACTTCAAGTTGCAATTGTTGCACTCTGTTAAAATTTAAACCGACTTCTGCAGTCAAAAAATCCTGCGTGCGTAAAGTGACTTCGAAAATTCTGTGAAGTTCCGGAACGGGGTCTTACATTGCGTGCAACATGTATTTTCTTCTGATTTTTTTGCTTGATTTTAGACTTATTTTGCTATTTTCTACATAATTAGTGGATGTTTCACCCCCGCGTAATTTTTTTATTCATGTTGGATGGATTTTATTTCACTTCCTTCGTTATAAAAATAATTTCCCTATTTTTTTTTGTGTATGAAAAGTTTATATTATCATAGACACAAAATAAAAAGTGTTTAGGGCTAGCTGCCCCCATTAATTTGTTTACAAATTTTTTTTGTCGGAACACGTCAACTTTATTTTTGTCTCAAGTGCAAAACATATTTTTTTCAAATTTTTTCCTGTGAATTTAGCAATTTTCAGCACATTTTTAAAAATATGTAGGGGTGGTTTACCCCCGCGTAATTTTTTTATTCATCCTGGATGGACTCTATTTTACTTCCTTGGTTATAAAACTAATTTCCCAATTTTTTTGTGTATGGAAACTATATATTATCATAAACACAAAATAAAAAGTGATTAGGGGTAGTTACCCCCATTAATTTTTTCACAATTTTTTTTTTGGCGAAACACGTCAAATTTATTTTCGTCTCAAGTACAAAATATATTTTTTCCAAATTTTTTCTGTGAATTTATGAATTTTCAGCACAACTTTAAAAATATGTAGGGGTGGTTCACCCCCTTAATTTTTCAATTTTTTTTGAGAAAATTACGTTAGTCATCTTTCATCACGAGGAAACTTTCCCAGTAGGTTTGGTCGAAATCAATTTTGTTTTTATACACAAAACTATACAATCGACACTTGCGACCCCTATCTTTGAGGGGCTGTTTCACCCCCTTAAAGTGTTTTTCCGCCGATAAAAAACAATACGTGTCGCTTAGTTTTTCGAGTACTACAACATATATCAGGGAGAATCAAATCGGCGAGGGACACCTGGGATACCTTCCTTGTCAGCATTCATGATCTCGAAAGTTTTCCATTTTCTCTTCCCCAATTAAAATTTTTCTTTAGAAAATTAATAATTGAATTTTGTGTACAATTACGTAATTTTTAAATTTTTAATTTGTGAAATTGATTAAATTTTCAAATCTTGAAATTGAAATTGGCGGCGCATTTATATGACCTGTGTATAAACTTGTACCGTACTTGAGTAATACATTTTCCTTTTAGAATCCATGTTTTTTGGTTGAAGATTCAACGAATTGTTCGAAAGTGAAACTATTTTGTTAATAATGCACTGTTTTGGCTGAAAATTCGTCATTTTAGTTGATAATTCATCTTCTTGCTCGAAAATGTGAATATTTCGTCGAAAATTCATCTTTATTGGTTTGTTTTATGTTATTGAAAAGCAACTCTGTTTCCTTTTTTTAAGAGAATTTTGTGGTGCGATACCTGATGTTAGAAAATAGTAGAAACTACTGGGAGGTGTTTAAATGATACTTTAGAGGACAAATATCTATGAAGTTGATACATAATAATTAGTTTAGTTTCTAGACAAGTACGTAAGCCTTTTAAAATAAAAAATCTTAACTAACAATAAAAGTGTGAAAATAGTCCAGCGAGATTCCCAACAATACGAGCGACAGTATCGAGATTCTCAAATATGATATAATACAAATCCTTTAATACTGAATTTGAAAATACTTTCATTTGATATCGGTCAAGGAAATAATTTTATTCAGTCATATTATTGTAATGTATAATTAATTATGTATAATTGTAGAAAAAGAATGTAGAAGATTTTAAAGCAAAAATTTTCAATTTTCGAAGATAAAAAAGTTCACAAAAAATTTAGAGCAAAAGTTTACGAGATCTTTAGAAGTATTCGAAGGATTGAAGAATAATTAAAAACATTTCGAGTTTTTAAAATTGTTGTTAGAAAATGTAGATTTTTGAAGATTTAGCGAAAATAAGGTTTTTAAATATGTCGAAAGGTTTGAAGAGGATACGGAAAATTTTTGAAGATTTCTGGGAAATTTTCAAATGATTTTTAATCTTAAAAATTAATTTCAAAAGAAAATTGATAAAACTTCTGAAACTCATGTGATTTCTTGATATTTTGAAAAAGTGTACAAAAGATTTCTAATAGAAAAATTTTATTTTTGCAAGATCACAACATTGAAAGAAATCGATTAAGTTTAAAAGATATTCAGAAGTTTTGAAAAGATTTGAATATAATTGAAAACACGAAGAGATTTCAAAAAATGTTGAAAAATTTGAATAATTTTGAAACATATTTAGGAGTTCTAGATATTTTGAAGAGATTAAAAATATTGAAAAGCTTGAAATGATGTCTGAACATTTTTTCTGCTTGAAGAATGTAATAATCGGAATAGATTGATTCAGAATTAACCAGGAATATGAAACATATTTTCATTTCTTCTAAACTTCTAGAAGTCCTAAATATCTTTGAAACTGGCTGGAATTTTTCATAATGTGTTGTAAAATCCTACAAAATAAGAAATGTCTCAAAAATTTTCTATATTCTTTTTTGAAATATCTGCAATCTTAAAACATCTTTTTAAATTTTCTTAAGAATCTTAGGAAAATTATGTCGACATAAATTTATAAACAGACGGATAATACTTATTTTCTTGCTCTCAGATATCGGAATCTAATTTTAGCCTGAAGTTAAGTGTTTGAAGCCTTTTAACAAATAAATACTTTTCCGGGATATTTTGTTTTTGTATTAAAATTATTTTTCCCTTCAAATCGAAAAACTGCACGCGCGCGTATTGCGCGACTGCTACTGATAGAGCTTCCAAATTATTAAGTCTTTAAGGAATGAATCGACAAATTTAAATTAGTTCTTTCTATTTCAGCATAGAAACTATAAAGCAAAAAGGCTATTTCAAGGGTAGAAATGCAAAAGGAGTCAAGCGCCAAATTTTCGAAATCGGGTTTATTAGCACAAAGAATCAGATAAATTCTGTTACACATGCCTGCCAAAGGATTTTCTTGGGGCATCATTTTTCAAAATTTGTGTTCTTGTGTTCACAGTCCGAGAAGCTTTTCTAACCACAAAGTAAAAAATCAAATTTCATTTTTCTCGAGACTGGCTAATTGTTTTTAATTACTATTGGGTCCCTTCCGTTCAGCACTGAATAGTCTCATTCCTCATTTTTTTGAAATATGCAAAATTATTACTGCTATCGTCATTATTTCGAAGTTGAGATGTCAGTTTTACACCATTTCGAAGTCATAATTGGATTTTAAAATTTCGCGAAACTGCATGCTTTTTTTAAAACAAACTTTTTGGAAATTAATTCGTCCATTCAATAGCTAGAATTCGAATTTTTAGTTTTTTCTTAAACTGCAAATTGACTCCACAATTAATTTTCAAAGATGTTAAAAGTCGATACGGACCCAAAATCTAACCTCGAAACGTGACCTGTTTCATTCAATTTCTCGAAACCGGATAGCTTTTTGTGAGCAAACTGTTTTTAGTTCGATACAGCATGAAAGTATCTCGAAAGTACCTTTTTATTTTTTTCTTAAATGGCCCCGCTGAATTTACAACATGTTTTTAGTCTCTCCTGAAAAAAGTGAAAAATGGCGCTAGACTCCTTTTGCATTTCTACCCTTCATTTCTTCGTAAGAAATTCAATAATTTAATTTCAAACTAATAAATAATCATTCTGGCCTAATGATTTCTCGATGTGTGATAGTTAAATAATGCGATATCTTCGCAGCTCCCCCAATTATTTGAACACGAAAGTTCACGGAAAGTGCCTTTCCAAATTGATCAGTATGATCAATTTCATAAACTTTATCCATCCCATAACGTCTTCTTTTCTTGACATCAATTGGAAGCACTGCCTCATCTTCGGATTCTAATTCGACTGATACATTCACCGATGTGTTGCTGCAGGCACTCTGTGACTGTTATTTATTTACAGTAAATTTGAATTGAAAATATATATGGCTGTTTAGAAATAAAGAGAAATTAAACAGAAAAATTTTGAAATGCGTTCTCATTTCGATTTTGGAACATATTTTGATGCTGGTATTTTTTCGGTGATTTCCCACTATCCGAAACCTCTGATGAGGCATCCTTCATTTTTGAGATGTTCCGAGAATACTGCTCGAAACCGTTCGGTATTCAACACAAGTGCCGATGTGACACTTGACAAAAGAATACACGAGAAGTTTGCTTCCTAAATTGATTTTCAAAGCAACCGACATGTATCAAAACCTTTGAAATTCTCGTATCGCAGTGCAACATTAGCGACGATTATCAAAACTTTTTTTCACTTAACTAGATGTGCAAAATTCCGCACTATATAACTAGATGTGTACAATATTACATTAGAAATAATGATTTTGTTTTTCATTTTATTACTGCAGCCCTCATATGTTTATTACAAGAGAAACACATATGGTATTACTTATTTTTAGTTTATGTATTCCTCAGATTGTTTCTTCATTTTGCGCATGGTGGTGCTCCAGGATGACAATCCGGGGGTTTGCTCGGCGAGGAACCGGGAACTGGCTTATATCCATCAATACCTGACTCTGTAACAAGAAAAAAAGTAAATGAAATTAATTTCAATCCTTAACAATTTTGCAGGATCTATTCATCCAGATTTTCCGACGAATAGCACTGACGGAACGGACAGGTCCTGCTTCCCTTTTCCAGCTTTGCGAATCAATTTTGTAAGATTTTCGCTATTCGACTTAAAAATCTGAACTATTAGCCAAGACCTAAAAGTAATATTATATATATATATATATATATATAATATCAGATTAGGTATATTTTTATAGTTCTCACGTATTAAACTCAGGAAAAGAATGACAAAGGCCAAAAGGCCACCAACAGTAAAAATTCTCATTTTATATATAGTATGTCACAATAGGTTCTCCTGCTCATATATATAATGCAAAAATAATAAAAAATCTTATACTATAATCTCCGACGTCGCAATTTTAATAATGATCAAACTCACGACTTCGAAAGATATTTGAAATTTTTTGAATACAAGTTCATACATTTTTTATATTTTCGAAATTTTTGAATAATAAAATTTGTTTACTGAAACTTTGTTAATAACACCGCTAGACATTTAGAACCATTTTTTAAAACGCAAATCTTTTTTACAGGTATATAGTTTTATTTTATACTAAATTTTCTCGGAAAGATGCACAGTATTGCGATGCAGCACTTTAACAAAATAATCAAACTCACGACTTCGGTAGAGATGACGAATTTTTCAAATACAAGTTCATAAATCTCCACATATTTTGAAAATTATTGGATAATAAAATTTGTTTACTAAAACTTTTTCAATAACCTCGAAAGATATTCAGAAATATTTTTCAGAACGTATATATTTTTTAGAAGCATCTACTTTTATTGTAATACTAAAGTTCCTCGTGAAGATGCACAGAATCCCGACGCAGCAGTAAAAAATGATCAAAATCATTAATTATTAAAAAAGAGATGTAGAATTTTTCAAATACAAATTTGGTTTATTTTTTAAATCTGATATGTTGACGTATTTTGATGCGTTGATTATGATCTTGAAAATACCCGCAATTGTCACCGTCAAAAACTACGATTTTTCAACTTTTTCAGCATTTTAACCTTCAAAATGACCTTTGCGGATATTTATATATATATATATATATATATATATATCTTGTTTAAAAAAGTAAGGTTGGGTTTTGTTCACTTACCCCTACCCCTTTCCAGTAACCCCCTTTTTACCCTCTCGAACATTATAGAAATGGGTATTATATGACCTAGCGTTATGATAAAAGGGTGATATTATAAACAAGGTAGAGGGGCGTAAGAACACAGAACCACCTATTTTCTAATCCTCCCTTATATTTAAAGATGAAACAGTGCACCCTCTGGGTAGGTATAGGTGAAGGAGGTACAAGAAAAAATGATGACACAAAAATAATTTTCCAGCTGGAATAGTTACAAAATTAATTTTGTAGTTGCAATAGCGACAAAAGATATGTTGTATTTGAGAGAGAGATAAATAATGTTCTTCTTGCAACATCAGGAACAAATTTAACTTTTCACGTGAGACTGTACAATCATAATTTTTTCATGGATACGTGGAACCAAGAATTAATTTTATAGTAGAGATATAGTTATACAATTACTTTCATGCCTACTCTAACTACAAACTCAGTAAACTTACTGAAGCCGTTTGTTAAAATGAATACACAGAAAGAGATCCTACTACATATCCTCTACTGAATTTTTCAATAAAAGGTATCAATGATCTCTAATTAACCTTAAAGTTGATTAGAAAGTATGATGATACTCGAAAAGGGATCTACGTCATTTAAAAAATATCCGCTGTTATCAGAATTTTAAATATAACTTAAATACGTGAAACGAAAAAAATTTTGTGGAATACAAAAATACAATTAATCCCTTCAGTAGAAAAAAATATCAGCGTAATCATGACTTGTATCTCATTGTCAAAAACGGATCCAAGTATCATAAAGCGAATAAAAAGGATTAACATCACGCGAAAACGAAGTTGAATCACTGCAAACAAGAACAATAAGTTCTTTTTGTCCCTTCTTGGAAAAGTTGGTAAACGCTGTAGTCCGGAGAATAGTGAATATTTTTTAAGTGAATGATGCAAATCATGTCACAAGCAATCATGAATTTGTTTAGGTATATGAACTCTCCAAAAAATTTTGACGATGAGAGGCATCCGAATGGGATTCAAAATATAAAATTATATCTTTCGTTTAAACTATGCGAGTTACGAAAAAATGAGAGGAACCAAAATTCTTCATGTAAAAAATATCTATGAATTTATATTGAATATTATGCACGTATATGTATAAATATTTTTTTTTCTTCGAAAAACAATATATAAACTTGGGTTTTTACTTTAATCAAATATCAGTTGTAAATATTTAACATTGTAAAAAATAATTATATTCAAAAGCATTAGATAACAAATCGAACCATATAGGATGCGAAAAAAAGTTCGCAAATAGCTAGTTAATTCCTATTAGAATAGTTCATAGATTAAGCTTTAAGCTTTTATCTGAGCTTTCTTGTAAAATATTTTGCATTGTCATCAGTAGTCCAGAAGATGACGTGAACAATTATGTATTTCGTGTCACAGACGGAGGTATTTTCAAAAATTTGTTGAAGCTGCGGCTTTTTCTGAGATATTATCTTATTATTATTGAAAGTCGGCATATTGCGCGGGCATTTTATCATAATCTTGAAATTTGAATGTCTTTCTTTACACGTGAATAATTTTATATCCGAACATTTTTTCGTATATTGCATAGTTCCCGCTATGCAGTAGCGAGTCGAGCGCTCGAGCGCACTCAAACCTCGATATCTCGGAAACTAAGGCCCATTAGATCGAAAAAAAGAATACGCCCCTAATGGATTTTGATGTACTTTCATCCTGCAAAGCCCCAGTCAAATCGGTGATGTCCATATTCGGACATATTTCTGAGAAAAATTATTACTTTATAATCAAATATAAAAAGCTATATTCGTTTCTGATGTTGCATTAAAAAATTATTTATCTATGTCTTTCAATTATAACATTTATTTTGTTCCTGTGCCAAATGCAATATAAATTTTGTATTTATTTTAGCTAGAATACTATTTTTGTACCTGTTCCAGCTAAAGAATTGATCTTGTATTTGTGCCAACTGCAAATTTCGTTCGGATCAATCTCTTTTCGAAACCTGTTATCATTTTCTATGCCCACCTGAAGGGTACATCGTTACATAGTAAAGGGGTTACATGGGTTTTGAAGGCTGAGAAGAGGCATATTAGTCAGAATTAATTTTTTATTTGTAATAGGAACAACAAAATTTTATATCTAAAAGAGATGAATAAATCATTTCCTTCTTGTGACATCAGTATCAAATGTAGCTTTTGTCATATACTGAATTCCTTAATAAAAAGAATCAATAATCGACTCCTGCTCGTCTCCATATTGAGATGGAGCCAGACTTCAATTTTCATCTTGGAGACAAGTTTCTATGTCTTGAAGACATATACTCATATCTTGAGTCGAATTTTTGACATCAAGGCCAGCGGTTTATCATTTCGAGTCTATGTCTGCCCTGACAAAAAGGGTAATTCTGACTGTCGCAAAAGCTATAGGGGAAACCACCCTACAGTAGATAATGTTAATTAACTGGAAAACTGGGAAACATTGTTCATTACTTTTGTTACTATGACGTTTCAGCAAGGATATTATATCTTCTGACGAAGTTTTATTGGAATTTTATAATTAATTAATGAGTGGAAGCAAAAAATTTATTTTTGACCAGAAGACAAAATTCACCTCTTCTTTAATCATACTTTTTAACTTAATTAAACATTTTAATGACTTGTTTATAGATTAGAATAAAAGCTTGAAATTTTAATGAGCAATATTTATTAACACAAAGTGTTATTTCTCTAATATTTATAAATATTTAAGGACTTTTTATTGGATATTACATTTTCCAACAGTATATCACCAACAGCAGATAATCGGAAAATTACAAAAAATGTCCCTGTCAAAATTGGCAGCTCTGCGACTGTCTCGCAGTTGTTTTAACATAAAGGTTGTGTTTGTTTATGTTGATTCGTGAAGTTTTGAAATTCAAATTATTGTAAATAATAAACTAAGAAAATAGTGTACATTATGAATGATTAAAAGGTTTATCAATTTTAATTGCAACGGCCATACCACGCTGGAAACACCAGTTCTCGTTAGATCTCTGAAGTTAAGCAGTGTTGGGCCCGGTTAGTACTTGGATGGGTGACCATTCAGGAATAATACTACTGCGTTACTGTTGGCGGTCGTGGGTGTGGTGATCCCATACTTGTAGTTATTCTACTACAAGAAACTATCCACCTAGAAACACTACCCGAATCGGGTAGTGTCACGCCTACCCCTAGAGGCTCGCCGAAAGGAAAACGGCTTAATGGTATAACACAAAATTGTGTTCTAAGGAGCCTTTCGGAAATGATATAATTTTTAGGATTAAGTTATGTAAAAAAGCTGCACTTTTCTGTCATCGCAAGTCACGTTAAACTGTATAAAGATTAAAGATCTCGTACCACTCGTACCAATCTTACGAAATATCAGAGATAAAAAAAATGTCAATAATTTAAACTTTTACGTTTTTTGTGAAATAATTATAGTTTCAACTATTATTTCCTCAATAAATTGATTTCAATTGTAATTACACTAATGATAAATTATAATTATCCAGAAATGCGTATTCTGACTTGCCCAGGAGCAATACCAGAAACGATTATCTATT
>CAKNXH010062040.1:28372-92872 GCA_932178445.1 Andricus quercusramuli | reverse complement strand
ATATATTGAATCAATTCATTTATAGATTTTCATTTGTATTATACTTGTTTGACGACGATACCGAAAATGTTGTTTGTTTTTACGTATTTTTGACGACTTAGGAGATATTTATAGAAAATCACAATTTTAATTTTTCTGAAGAAAATTTTTCAGTGTTATACTTGTTCAGACCCACAGATTCTAAATTATTCAATTGGAAATAACTAATTTAATGATTACAAATTTTTTATTCTTCAATTTTAATCCTTCGCATCTGTTAACAGTCTCATTTCTGAGTCCAAAAACGTTCGCCTGGAGACCAGTTTACATCGACTTGAAATCCACAGACATCGATGTCTTGGAGAGGAACTCAAGATATCGCCAAGTCGAACTCAAGTCGAAGCATTTTTACTCGGGTTACAACTTACGATACAAAATGGGGTAAACCTAATCCCCGACCTAATCGAAAGGCTGAGAATAATTTCAACCATACGGAATAGCACGACCGATACAATTATACCTCATTTATAGAAGTCACAAAGTTTTTCAAACTTCGGTAAGAAAGAAAATACTTAAATTATGACACACAAAATGTTATTATTATTAACGAAACAATTTACAAATGAAAATTTGAAGACATTAAAACTCCACAAAAACTTGTTCATTTTTGCAGAGGAATTAAAATATCAAAAATTGATATATTTAAATGTATGGTATTAGAACGTTATGCGCGCTAGGCGCGCACTCTTTACCCTTTCCTTAGAGAGAAACTAGGTTTATTTTCCAACAATATGTCATTGGTTATTAAGCCATTTCCCTTTCGGGGCAGGCGTGACACTATACCCGATTCGGGTAGTGTTTCTAGGTGGATAGTTTCTTGTAGTAAATAACTACAAGTGTGGGCTCACCACACCCACGACTAGCCAACAGCAACGCAGTAGTATTATTCCTGAATGGTCACCCATCCAAGTACTAACCGGGCCCAACACTGCTTAACTTCAGAGATCTAACGAGAACTGGTTTTTTCAGCGTGGTATGGCCGTTGACTGATAATATATACCGAGACAACCCGGTACAAATTATTTAAAAGAAGAAAATCGAACAACAAAAAATGCTCTTAGATTCAGCCAGGTTTTATTCGGCTGACTCTTCAATGAAACGAAATATGCGGATACGTCACCAGTATCGCTCAGTGCCACCCGCAATAGGCCTCTCCCAGATGGAGGCCATAGAATATGCTCATAGTATTCTCAGTATATTAGAGAACAGGTATCCCTTTTGCGCAAAAATGGATATAAAGCTCCTTATCAGCAAGAAGAAAAGCAACATCCTCCAGCGAACAAACAACTCGTTCCAGCAAGACCACCTTTGCAGATAGCCGATAACGCAAATATGAGAAGTGAGAGATCAAAAATCCACCAAAAAGTCTTTCTCAGGATGAACAAATTAGGTGAGGCTCATACTACACTCCCCGATTTGTAACGATACTTCAGTGCACCTGATTAAGACTCGCGAGCGTATTGCACAGTTTCAGATTAAAATTAAAACGGGGAGACGGCATGCATCAAACATTCAGTACATGATTAGCTACATAACATCAAATAAAAAATGCACTCGAAAAGTTATGCCATTTGCTCGAAACATACGGGGAGAAAATCACACGCTGAACAAGTGTAAACTGTTGACCATCAAGCAGCACTGGAAACAAAAGATCAAATCTCTTTCAACAGCAAAACAGCATCTTCAACAGCCAGTGAAGTGGATTCAGAAAAATTCCACCTTTTCTACTCATCCTTCTCGTCTGTTCAATAAAACGTCACGTGCCGTTAAAAATCCACCTAGTCGAGAATAGAATGCTCATTAATTACTGCTGAAGAAGTAGCCAACAACTTTTGGCGGAAGAAGTTCACTTCTACGCACCATTATCTAGCTCGTATATTTATTGCTTTCTCAAATGGAGAACAAGCCATCCCACAGTGGTTAGTGGAAGGACGCACGATAGTGGTCCCTAAGACCGGAGATTATCGACTCCAAAGAACTACAGGTCCATAGTTTGTTCAAACACCAGCTACAAGCTATTCACTGACATCATTAAAGACAGGATACTAACATCTATCGATCCGGTATAGAGTGAAATAGTTGAACAACGTGGATGCAAGAGAGGGCTGGCAGGTTGCAGGGAGAACCTGTTAATAGACAGGTGTATTGACCAGGTATCGACGCAATCTGTTCATGGCTTGGATTGACTACCGTAAGGCATTCGATAACACGAACCATGACCTATATATTGAGCTTCTTGAGTGCCCGGAGATGCATCCAAAAATAGTGAGATTCATAAAAGAGCTTATGCTCATGTGGCGGACAAGATTTGTCATAACATCTGACATAAGACAAGTGATTACTAGCTATATCACATATAAAAGGAGGGTCATCTAAGGAGACTCTCTGAGTCCGATACTTTTCTGTATCTCCCTCTTCCCTCTATCTATTGTGCACTGAGGCAAAAGCTCTGGATATCTATGTGGCCTGCTAAGCAGAAGAGAATATAAGGTCAACCACCTTTTATACATGCACGACCTGAAACTCTTTACGTCTTCAAAAGAGAACCTTAACATCCTCGTGTCGGCGGTAAATAGGTATGTACTCTGAAGCGAGTGGCATGAGCTATGAACTGGACAAGTGTTTCTGTGTCCACCTACAACAAAGAAGGCTATAAACAACATCATCGCGTGACGATCAGGATGTTCAACTCATAGGCGGACATACCATTCAACATCTTGGTAATGAAGAAACATATACAAGTCTTGGAATACCACAAACGGAAACCCAAGATGTGCGTGTGTTGAAGACTGCTCTCGCTCTTTTACTCTCTCTTTTGACTGAAAAATCCTTCTTGGATGAAAATGAAACCTTTTTGTTGGTAATTCGGCTTTTTGAGTTGAAAATTCATCTCTTTTGGCTGAGTATTTAAATTTTCGTTGAAAATTCGTTTTTTTTGTTGAATTGGACTGTTTTGATTAAAGAAACATTAATATTCTTTGCTATCGAAAAATCAGCCTATTTTCCTAGTTTTATAACAACAAAATCATGGACCTTCTTACTGACGATACATATAAGAAACTTAAAAAAGACACCATAGAAACAATAGTCAGAAGAAAACCCTTCTGAAATACTCAAATCTTGACAGCGAAACAATATCTAAATTAAAACCTACTAATCCCATCACTCCAAAACTTTACGGACTCCCAAAAATCCACAAAACCAACATTCCACTCAGACAGATCGTCAGCGCAATAAACTCACCAACTTACAACCTAGCATGCTTTCTCGCCAAAAAACTGAATCTTTTCACAGGAAACTCCATCACGTCCGTACAAAACTCTTTTGACTTCATCAGGAAAATAAAACAGATTCACATTCAACCCCAAGATATCCTAGTGAGTTTTGACATAGTATCTCTCTTTATGAAAGTATCAATCTCTGATACAATGGATATTATTAAATGCTTTGCGTAAAAAAATTTTGGTATGGGATTGATCTAGGAAAACATCTGTGAAATCGTATGGGAGTGATCTCTCAGATAGTATATTGAAAGTATGGCATTTGAGACGATCCCATACTTCATGTATGTTTGAATGAAGTATAGTGGATGTATAGCCCAAATATAGCTGAAGTATAGCGATGTATAGTTGAAGTATAGGGGAAGTATTTTTGAAGTATATCTGAGAAGTATAGCTGCAGTATAGATAAAGTATATCTGATGTTCAGTCAAAGTATGGCTAAAGTATATCTTATAAGTATAGCTCAAGTATGTGGATTATGTCTGAAGTATAGGAAAAGTATGGCGATAGGTATAGTCGTATCATTGCTGATGAGAAATAATCAGTTATCTGAAATACATGAAAATAGAGATCCAGAATCATAATTTTCATAATGTCAAAGAATATTGTTTGTAAATTCTAAAATAAGTAGAATGCAAATAAGAAAAATGTCAATTGTAACATAAATTTATTAACTTTATGAAATTTAACACTAAACATTTCACCTAAGTAACAATTTTATTGAACCTTTTTATGCTATTGATATTATGTTTAGGAATCAAAGATTCTGGATCTCTTACCAATATATATGACATAACAGTCACATAAGTAGTTCATTGTATATCCGCTGCATATTGTATATCCTCACGAACAATATTTAAAGTATAGTTGACTCACGAAATCACTCCAAACGCGAACTTTTAACATTTTTGGAGGAGCTGTCATTTATGATATATTATGTTTTATCAGGTTGCTAGGGTATCTTTGAAGAACAAATGAGTACAATTCTATGTCCGATACTTCTGCCATACTTAAGTATAGATGTAATATATCCCATACTTCAGCTATACTTAAGTATAGATGAAGTATATCCCATACTTCAGCTATACTTAAGTATAGATGAAGTATATCCCATACTTCAGCTATACTTCAGCTATACTTTAGCTATACTTCAGCCATACTTCAGCTATACTTTAGATATACTTTATCGATACTATTTCAATATACTTGAAGTATGGGATCGTCTCATTTACCATACATTTTTTATACTTTGGAAAGTCAATGATTGATCACTCCCATACCTATGATTTTTACTCGGGTTTGAAAGAACACTGTCTCACTAATACCGATTTCTCTTTCAATAACCAATTCTACGAACAAACCTCAGGAGCAGCAGTGGGATCTCCAATCTCACCTATAATAGCCAACATCTTTATGGAAAATCTAGAAACTAAAATCTTTAACAAATCCAAGCTTAAACTGGAATTTTGGTGCCGTTACGTTGACGACACTCTTGTCATCTAGGGACATGGACTAGATGAACTACACAAATTTTTCGATTTCATCAATCAAATACAACTTAATATCCAGTTCACCACGGAAATTGAACAAAACGGAAAATTACCTTTCTTGGACATATTAGTTTACAAAAGATCTGATAACACATTAGGACATGTAGTTTACAGGAAACCTACCCATACAAACATATACCTACATGCCTCCTCCCACCACCATCCATCTCAAAAGCAATCGGTCATGAACTCCCTTGGATACAGAGCTGTCTCCATAACAGATAATGAAAACTCACAAAAGGAACTACAAAATGTTAAACAAATCCTAATACAAAACGGTTACGCAAACAAACAAATTAATAAAGCAATAAGAAAATACACTAAAAAAAACAAGTCAATGCAAACAACTGAAGAAAGGGAGAAAGAAACGAGCACCATCCTACCCTACATTCAAGGTATGACAGAACAAATAGGAAGAATTCTCAACAAACAGAACATCCAAACTATGTTTAAGCCACCTGCAAAAATAGGAGAACTTCTAAACGACCCTAAAGATAAAAAGAAACCTTTCAGTGATCCGGGGGTATATAAACTCCCTTGTTCTTGTGGCAAAGTCAATTTTGGAGAAACCGGGAGGGCGGTAAGTCAACGTGTAAAGAAACATGAGAGTAAAGTCAGGCTAAAACATTTCACACAATCAGCAGCAGCTGAGCATCATATCGAAACAGGACAAGTATTTTATTCGACAAAATAAACGTCATCGCTAAAACGTACAATATTTTTCCAAGACAACATACAGAAGCAATCGAAATCTTAAAACACCATAATAACATCAATAGGGACAATGTATATAATACCAATCCGATTTGGCTTTCCGTCCTCCCGGGTTTTTCGAAAAAGACTTGATTGGCCAATCAACTTCGACCAGTCCCCACCATGGGGAGCTCTGGCCAATTACAAGCATCGTAGGGAATACATATATAAGAAGAACATAACCTGAAACTTCAGTTTCAGGTCACCCTGAAGAAGTGAACAGCAATGTTCACGAAACGTTGGCAACATTCATATAGTTCCGCACACGATTGAAACCCGAAAAATCTTCAAATTTTAAATTAAACTTAAATTTATTATAATGAATCATGGTGAAAGTATTAAATCTACTTTTTTTTTTGTCGAAAGATTCATCTTACTGATGAAAAATTCACTATTTCGTTGAAATTTGTTTCTTTTTTTAATTGAAAATTAATTTTTTAGACTGAAAATTTAACTATTCTATTTAAAGTTGAAAATTTATTTGCCTTAGTTTAAAATTCACTTCTATAGTTTCATACGTATAGCAACTTCGTTTGGAGTTGTATACGATTTAAACTTGTTGACCTTCAAAATTAAGAAGTTGTTTTAAATAAAATTTAAGGTCGGAGACTAATCATTTCACCTCGGAAAACAACGAATTTCGAGCAAACTACTCGTGTATTTTCATCTTGTCTCCATTATTCAGCTTTCCCAAAAATGTTTGGTTTATTTATTTTTATTATTTATTTATTTTACTCTTTTTATTTTCCATTCAGAATTAATATCTCGAAATGGTTGAAATTTTTTATTTGTAAAAAATCTATACCTAATTTTCTATTTAGTACCTATTAGTTCGATATTTTCTATCCAGCTCATTGTGGCTAAAAGTTTTTTTTTAATTTCATTTTTTAAATTTGATTGCTTTCAAAAATTTTATTCAGCTCTTTCAATTTTTGAAACTTTTTTTCATTCTTTGCAACTGAACACTCAATACTTAATTTAGCGCTTTAACTTAGCATTGATGATCTTGAAAGTTTTCCATTTTCTCTTCCCCAATTAAATTTTTTCTGTAGGAAATTATTAATTGAATTTCGTGTACAATTACGTAATTTTTACATTTTCAATTTGTGAAATTGATTAAATTTTCAAATCTTTAAATTGAAATTGGCGGCGCATTTATATTATCTGTGTATAAACTTGGATCGTACTTGAGTTATACTTTTTTCTTTTAGAATACATGTTTTTTGGTTGAAAATTCAACGAATTGTTCGAAACTTAAACTATTTTGATAATAAAGCACTGTTTTGGCTGAAGATTCGTGATTTTAGTTGTTAATTCATCTTCATGCTCGAAAATGTAAATATTTCGTGAAAATTCATCTTTATTGGTAAGAAATTGTAAAAAATAAAAAATTTTGGTTAAAAATTGATCGTTTCCAGTAGGAGATTTGACTATTTAGTCAAAACTTCGTCTATTTTACTTTAAAGTTCAACTATTTGGTACTACATAAATGCAAATATTTGGTCTAAACCTCATATTTTTTTGTTTTTTGTTATTGAAAAGCAACTCTATTTCCCTTGTTTTAAGAGAATTTCGTGGTGCGATGTCTGATGTTAGAAAATAGTAGAAATTACTGGGAGGTGGTTGAATGGTATTTTAGAGTACAAATATCTATGAAGTTGATACATAATAATTTTTTAAATTGTATATGTAATTGAAAACCAGAGACCCTTGGAAATAAAAATTTACAATTGAAACCTTCTTCAATTCAGAAAATTAGTTTAGTTTCTAGGCAAGTACGTGAGCCTTTATAAATTGAAAAATCTTAACTAACAATAAAAGTATCGGAATAGTCCAGCGAGATTCCTAACAATACGAGCGGCAGTATCGAGATTCTCAAATATGATATAATACAAATCCTTCAATACTGAATTTGAAAATACTGTTATTTGATATTCGTCAAGAAAATTACTTTATTTAGTCATATTATTGTAATATATAATTAATTATCTATACTTGTATAAAAATAATGTAGAAGACTTTAAAGCGAAAATTTTCAATTTTCAAAGATAAAGAAGTTCACAAAAAAGTTAGAGCGAAATATTGGAAGGATTGAAAAATGATTAAAAACATTTTGAGTTTTTGAAATGTTTGTTAGAAAATGTTGATTTTTGAAGATTTTGCGAAAATGAGGTTTTTAAGAATGTCGAAAGGTTTGAAGAGGATAAGGAAATTTTTTGAAGATTCCTGGGAAAGTTTCGAATAATTCTTTATTTGGAAAGTTAGTTTAGAGAAAAAATTCTAAAACCTATGTGCTTTTCTAAAAGTTCGACATTCTATTGTATGATTTTGAAGAAAACAATTTCAATTTTCCAAGATTACAAAGTTTAAAAAGGTTCGACTCAATTTGAAAGATATTTAGATGTTTTCAAATAATTGAAAAAAAATAATAATTAAAAACTTGAGAAATTAAAAAAAAAAGTATATTTCTCAAGATTTTGAAAAAAAAGTTTAGAAGCTTTTTAAGAATTTTGAAAGTTTTCAAAATATTTATTTTCAGATTCATTTTTTCAGATAGTCAGAAGTTTTGAAAAGATTCGAATATAATTGAAAACATGAAGACATTTCAAAAAATTTTGAAAAATTTGAATGATGTTGAAACATATTTAGGAGTTCTAGATATTATTGTTGAAAAGCTTGAAATGATGTCTGAACATTTTTTCTGCTTGAAGAATGTAATAATCGGAATAGATTGATTCAGAATCAACCAGGAATATTAAACATATTTTCATTTCTTCTCAACTTCTAGAAGTCCTAAATATCTTTGAAACTGACTGGAATTTTTCATAATATCTTATAAAATCCTACGAAATGAAAAATTTTCTATATTTATTTTTAAAATATCTGCCATCTTAAAACATCTTTTTGAATGTTCTTAAGAATCTTAGGAAAATTATATCCACATAAATTTATAAACAGACGGATAATACTTATTTTCTTGCTCTCAGATATCTTAATCTAATTTTAGCCTGAAGTTAAGTGTTTGAAGCCTTTTAACAAATCAATAGTTTTCCGGAATATTTTGTTTTTGTATCAAAATTATTTTTCCCTTAAAATCGAAAAACTGCACGCGCGCGTATTGCGCGACTGCTACTGATAGAGCTACCAAATTATTAAGTCTTTAAGGAATAAATCGACAAATTTAAATTAATTCTTTCTATTTCAGCAGGAAAACTAAAAAGCAAAAAGTCTATTTCTTCGTAAGAAAGTCAATAATTTAATTTCAAACTAATAAATAATCATTCTGGCCTAATGATTTCTCGATGTGTGATAGTTAAATAATGCGATATCTTCGCAGCTTCCCCAATTATTTGAACACGAAATTTCACGGAAAGTGCCTTTCCAAATTGATCAGTATGATCAATTTCATAAACTTTATCCATCCCATAACGTCTTCTTTTCTTGACATCAATTGGAAGCACTGCCTCATCTTCGGATTCTAATTCGACTGATACATTCACTGATTTGTTGCTGCAGGCACTGTGACTGTTATTTATTTACAGTCAATTTGAATTGAAAATATATATGGCTGTTTAGAAATAAAGAGAAATTAAAAAGAAAAATTTTGAAATGCGTTCTGATTTCGATTTTGGAACATATTTTGATGCTGGTCTTTTGTTCGGTGATTTCCCACTATCCGAAACCTCTGATAGTAGATAGGTAGGGGCAGTTCTGGACCACTTTTTTCCGTACGATTAGCAACTTGCGGCTAGACTGTAGAATGCTGTGAGATTGGTTTCGCTCCTTGTGCTGACTTGCGAACCACAGTGTTGAAGTATCCAATATCGATATTGAAAATCAATACTTGAATTGGAAATCAATACTTGAATCCGGGGAATGGAACTTTTTTAACTAAAAGTATGGAATGGGATATCTGACGTCACAATATTAAGTTCTTAATATCTGCTATCCCCGGAATTGAAGTTTTTCGCCCAAAATAATATAATTTATATAGCGTGTGAGTGTGTGTGTGTGCCTGTGTGAGGGAAGTTAAGAGTGCTAGAAGATGAGTCATCATCCCTCGTGAGCCGGCGCTCGGGAGATAAGGTGATGACGTAGACGGTGGTGTTGCATTTCAACCCCCGTATATAATTGCTTGTTATTGTACAGATAATTCTGAGAAAAAATAGTCGGTGCCTTTGAAGTCGGGGTGCGTATGTGATATGATTATTTTTAGGGCGTAAATACTTTCAAGGTTATATTTTGCAAGTTTAAACAGGTTTCAGCAGACGAGTGCATGAACATATTTGATGCGCCATAGCATAATATTGCCAGCCGAAATAAATATTTAATTAAAATCACCCTTTGGCATTTACCGACATCATGCGTCAGACGTCTCACATTTCATATAATATTAAACAATTCCTGGTAAACAAAATTCCATTCTGATGACATCATCCTATTTCCCAGAATTATTGCATGATATAGCGTAATACTGCGCAAAAGTTTTTAGAAATTTGGTAAGGGTGGGGGTAAGTGCAAACAATTCCTGGTAAAGAAAATTCCATTCTGATGACGTCATCCTCGTTCCAGGAATTATTGCATCATATAGCGTAATACTGCGCAAGTCTTTAGAAATTTGCTAAGGGTGGGGGGTAAGTGTCTATAAAAGGAAGGTCAGCTCTTCTCTCTCAACAGTTTGTTGGTACATGCCAGATTGTAAAGAAGAAAAGCAGCAGGAGCTAAAAAGTCGCTTAAACGTATTTCTAAAGAACATTCGAGAACTAAAGCAAGCGATACAAGTGCGAACAGATTTACAAAATCTTGCGAGAAAATTTAATACACTGAATATTAAAGATTGAAGATGGACTTCTCAAAACTCAACAAAATCGCAGTCAACAACGATTTCCTATCAACCAGGAAGCTCAAGGACCTAGAACTCAATAAAAACTACGAAATCACAAACATCAGGAAAGCAACAACGCAGTTTGGAGTGCGGTTCATTGTTACTGTGGAGAAGAAATTTGCCGTTTTTCTACCAGCGAGGATGGTCAATTTGCTCAATGAAGATGAAAATCTGCTGTTGGGAATGAAGAAATCCTGTGAAGATGGCGATCTAGGCATGCGGTATTTGGGTGGATGCTACAATTCCATCGAATTCATCAAGACAAATATATAAAGTGTGCAGTTTTCAATTAGTGCTCAGTGCCTGAAAGCCTTCAGTGCAATCAACATGTCTTATACGCCTCGAAATCAAATGCTACATTCCACCACATACAATCTAAATTCATCGTTCACAAAGCAAGTTATCGTCGGTGCTGAATTTAGAAAAGATGGAAAGCTCGCCTCATCAGTGAAACTGCAGGCCAGTCATCCCCGTGCAAGCATAACCCTAAATCCTGAAGAGTGGAAATTATTTAAAAGTTACTTCAGTCTCATTTCACTGTTCTTCGATGGTGAAGAGAAGCTGCAATGCATCGACTGTGGAAATTTCCGTATACACATGACTATATCTTTTGGAGATTATGTAGTGACTTTGGAGCAAATTGAAGAAACGCAAAAAAATTATCCATTTGTACTACGAGAAACGACGTTTGCTGTTCTCCAGGAAGTCAGTGCTTGTATCGACCGGTATCTTCTGGAACAGAGTGTTATGCCGTTCCAGCTGACAAAGGACGCCATCATTGAAACCATCGCTGAAAGTGCCTGGTGTAATTTGGCATCACCTTGTGTGAAAAGTGTAAAATCTTATATTAGAGAAAATTATATAAGTTTAAAGAGTAAGGCAATGAAGAAACTTGTATTCACGAATCTCATGCAATTTGAAAGTCTGTTTCTTGAAATGATTACTTTCTACAATCGAAATGTGTGTGAGGAAGTGATTGAGAAATGCCATCTTTATACATTAAAATTGTATCTATGTTGAGAGTGAGGAAAAAAAAATCTGAATAAAAAATGTAATTTAAAACCAAATTCGTCTTTTTTTTCATTTACTAGATTAAGGGTAGGGTAGATGTGTAAGAAAAAAGATATATATATGTTTGAAAATAATCAACTTTATTCAGAAAAACTTAATATTAATACAAAAGATACTTATAAACTAGATTTATCTATCCAACTATTGTGAGAGTCGTCGAAACCTAGCCATTTTACAAATAGCTTATTTCCCCGCTTTTTCAGTACTTTTTCCACTAGATAAATGTCTGGATGCCTAACTTTGCCAAGTTCTTGTTCATAAAAGCTACCTGCAATAGCTTTATCTTTATAATCTTTAAGTATATACGTCACAGGTTCGGTATTCTTAACATTACTTATAGTAAATATTTCAGTTGTCCAATTCGGTGTGTAGCCTTTCTCAAAAACATGCTTAAACTTACTTATACGTACTCTATCGCCAACTTTAAATTTCGTTTTCTTAACTGCTTGTTTCACACTGCCATCTGTTTTGTAAACATCGAACAACCATTTTTTCTCATTCTGCTTAGTAACATCGTTCGGCCTCATTCTAATAGTCTGATGTTTAGCATCGTTGTAAGACAAAATTAAATCTTTCAAAATATCTATCCACTTATAATTACCCTGCAAACTAAATTGCATCCACATTTTATTTTTCAGGGTACGATTAAATCGCTCGCAAATTGATGCTTTTAAATTGCTAAATGTCGAGTACAAATTTATCTTATATCGCTTCATAAGATTTTCAAAATGCGAGTTGTAAAATTCCGTACCTCTATCAACTTGTAAATTTTTTGGTACGCGTTCTTTATCAAGTACAGATTCCATGGCTGCAGCTACATCTTCGCCCTTCTTCGATTTAACGGGAACAGCCCAAGCAAATTTTGAAAATACATCAATCACAGTCAAGATGTACTTGTATCCTTTGTTTACTCTCTCGTATGGTTGCATTTCAACAAGATCAGCTTGCCAGGTCTCATCAATGCCACGGATATCGAAATGTCGACGTTGGTAATTTCTTCTAGCCGGCTTGTGCAGCTCCTTCACCAACTGCAGCTTCTCAATGTCCATTTTTGAGTGCATTCAGTCTGGTGTCTACTTGACTAATTAGCTCTGAATTTCGATACACCAGGTTTTGAATTGATTCAACATCAATTTTTACAGTTTTAAAATGTTTATCTATGGAATTTTCCAAACTTTCAATCATCATATTATTATTGACTACTTCAGTTCGCAAGGAAGCTATAACATCGTAGATAGTCTGAAGTTCACGCTGTATGATATGTTGCACCATATTCAGATTAACAGCATCATTCTGCTCTTGAGCATCAGCCACTTTACACAGCCTTTTATTATTCATGTCATAATCTCCATCAGATGTGACTTTGAAACCAAGTCTAGGAGGGCCACGACTTGTACTCTCTGCTCGCTTGGAATGACGTCCGAATACATCGATGCTCATCTTGCAAATGACGAAAATCTCGATAACACACTCATTAATATATAATTCCAGCTTCTCGCAGCTCTTCAATAATTGATACAATTTCATTTGAGTGACTTGGATTTCCAGCTACTTGAGATGCTAGCAGTAAGCGTAATCGATCGACCAATTCATTCGGGTCATCCCAGTAAATGTAGTCCATCAGACTTCCCTCTCTAGCAATCATGTGTTGCGGGATCAAACCTTTACCTGATAATGATTTCCTGTTTTTACTCCGTCTCTCTATATTTTTTGCTACGGGAATCAATTTCTTTATAAAATTTTTATATTTAAAGGTGTTATTGTCACGAATTTCGCCATCTGGTTTATAATTCTTTTTATACGCGTTTGTTGCAACGATAATTTGCCTATAATTTTCAAGATCACTGGAAGTTATAGAGGTCTCTTCGGGAAGCTTTTTGAATAAAAGCTCAAGCAAGCCTTTACTTTTTGAAAAATTCAAATTACGCACATGAATATAGTTTTGGCTGAAATTTATCGGAGAATCGCCAATCACTAATCTATCTCTCGTTAATTTTCTCACTCCATACACATTATCAAGTTCTCTACTTCTTTCGCCCAACAATATGAGATATTTGTTTGCATCATCATCAACAATCCATGAAGATGTAGGTATTTCTGAGTTATTTCCCGCTTCACTACGAGCTGACAGCTCCAAGTTACTGGAATCTTCAGTCCCATCTGCTTCATCAGTCTCGTCTGCTTCATCATACATTGATTTATATGATAAATCATCAATACTTTCTTCTACTTCACTCTTTGCTTCCTCTTTTTCTCCCCTTTTAATTGGCTTAACTTTTTTCATATTCTTCAGGCCACCAACAATTTTCTCTAGTGGATTAACAATGGGCTTAAAGGTGTCGCTTAATGTGCGCTCAACGGTTTCTTTTCCCAACTTTATTAACCTATGTTTCCGCCGAATTGATTCGCTAGCTCTAGCAATTTGACGCAAAATATCTTTTTGCTTTTGAAAATTCTCCTCACGTGAAGACATGTTAATACATCAACGTCTAAGGTGCGACTGTTTCTACATTGATCACTACACATGTATATATTACTTTTCAAGATTTATAAAACAATCAAAACCTTTCCTATATCTACCCAGGCTAAGATCTCTATCCCTGTCAATTACAACGAATCCATACTTGTCTTGATTCCAGCAAGCTAAACACATATGCTTAAATTGTGAAAAAGTCATATCAGTATTCACATGATCATCATAAATATGCTTTAGATTCATTTCATCTTGTTTAAATAACACAAGTAAATTAACGTTATCGCGTACAAGATGTTTAGGAATATGCGCATATGTCTGACTCAAGTAAAAACAGTCGACATCCTTGTGTCTACCCATGGAAAAAAATGCTCTCATATTATCTTGTTTCTCACAAGCCACGTCGTCGAATACAATGACTGAATTTGCTTTTGCTTCACTGGGCATTATAACCTCTTCATGCTCATTGAAAGGATAGTACTCAACACCATCTACTGATTGAAGGACTTTTTCCAAAAATTCATACTTTGGCTGTTTTAGCGATTTTGAGTAGATGTAAATATTTTCAAATCTTAAGCCATTTGGATGTATCAGTAGAGCCAGCAAAGCATTTGTCTTTCCACAGTTGGAAGGTCCACAAAATATTGCTCGTACACTGTTTGGCAGCAAATGCCCATGTCGTTTTTCCCTATTCTTCTTTTGAACAAGCGAATCAAAATTCTGGACAGGTAGTTTAACAAGTTGTGCTTCAAACTGCATCTCGACAAAGACTCACTGGAAAGCCTATAAATATCCTGGTTATATAGGTTGACCCTTCAGTCTGAAGGTATCCTTTGCATAGATATGATCGTTCACAGAGGCAAAAGAGTCAGTTGTAAACGAACTGTGGAGCAGGCAAGACGTGGAAGAGGTTTGCTCAACAGAATCATCAACAATTTGCCGTTTGAGTTGCACTTGCCCGGTTACCAGTACTGTGGACCAGGTACTAAACTAGCGAAACGATTAGCACGAGGTGATCCAGGCATCAATCCACTGGACGCTGCTTGCAAAGAGCACGATATAGCCTACTCACAGAATAGAGAAAATATAGAGGCCAGAAACTCAGCTGACCGTGTATTAGCTGAAAAAGCTTGGGAACGTGTCTTGGCTCAGGACGCAGGAATAGGTGAAAAGGCGGCTGCTTGGGGAATAACAAACACAATGAAGATGAAATCAAAATTGGGAATGGGCCTCATGAATAAAAAACCTACCGCTACACTGAGAAAAAGTATCGCTGCAGCTAAAAAGTCCATGGTTTCAAGCAATAATGCGCAAACTGCCATTAAATCAGCACTCAGAGGCGCACGCGCAGCTGTAATAAAGGCTGGTGGAAGAAGAAATGTGAACAAACCTCGTATTCTACCTGTACCAGGCAAAGTCGGAGGATTTTTACCCTTTCTCATACCCGCTTTTGCGGGTCTCAGTGCTGCCGGGGCGCTAGCTGGTGGAGCTGCAGGAATAGCTAAAGCTGTGAATGATGGAAATTCGGCAAAACAACAACTTTCAGAGAGTAAACGACACAATGAAACGATGGAAGCCATTTCTTTGGGAAAAGGCCTCTACTTGAAGCCACATAGGCAAGGATTGGGGCTTCATCTAAAACCGTATAAACAAGGAGCTGGACTTAAACGCAAGTCAAAAAACTCCAAGTGAAGCTACCTCATCGAGCCCTGACTGATGCGGATTTACTCAAATTCGCAAAATCTTTGAAGATTCCGTATTTTCGAGGTGTTTTCATGCGAAATGGATTACCAGAGGGTGGAGCGCGTAAATATGAATGTGCTATTGTTAATCTTGATGATGAAAAAGGACCAGGAACACACTGGTGTGCTTATAAAAAGATTGACAATAAAATAATGTATTTCGATAGCTTCGGTAATCTTCGGCCACCTTCGGATCTCTTCAAATATTTCGGTGTTGGTAGCATAAAGTATAATCACGAGAGATATCAAAATTACGATACATTCGTGTGTGGGCATTTATGTTTGCAATTTCTGTGCAATCAATTAAAATCTAAAAGTACGTTTAATCTATATAAGTGCTGATATTGGCAATATAAAGTCAGTTGAACGCTGGCAGCCATCATGGATGATTCATTGACACTAACATTGTCGGGAAGTTCTTCAATTCTGGAAACGAACTATTTTCCTCCGATTGAGTTGTCTCCTTATAAAAATTACACGCTTGGACTCGTTGAATTTCTAACCTTCAATTCGATACCCAATGTAGACATTGGTCAAAATAAATTGTATGTGGGCGATGAAATAATTGAAATACCTACAGGAAGTTATGAAATAAGTGACATAAAGCGCTATTTGCAGAATGCTTTAGTAAAAAAGGGCATTGAAATTCATATTAAACCAAACAATAATACGTTAAAAAGTGAAATTTATTGCAGTCACAATATAAATTTCGAACCTAAAGATTCTATTGGTCATTTGCTGGGTTTCTCTCCACGTAGACTAGAAGCTAAACAAGCTTATGAATCTGATCAACCAGTATCAATCATAAAAGTGAATTCTTTGAGTATTGAGTGTAGCATAACTACAGGTGCATACATTAATGGCCAGAAAGTACATACTATTCATGAATTTTTTCCTGTAGTGCCACCTGGATATAAGATAGTGGAAGTACCATCTCAAGTCATTTACCTGCCAGTCGCCGTGCAGACAATAGATCATATACAGCTCCGTATAGTTGATCAAGACGGACATTTGGTTAATTTTCGCGGAGAAGTTATAACAATTAGACTACACATCAAGTCTCTCTGATCATAATGGGTATCGTTTTCAACAAGAAGATTGGCTTTGGTTATAATAAACCAGCACAATGTCACAAACTAATCAGTCAGCGAAGAGCAGTCAAATGGTTAACACCTCAAAGCGCCCTCTTCCTAAAAAGTCAAGGTCTGAAGCTCAAAAGAAGAAGAGGAGAATAAAGAGATTCAAGATTTTTTGCACCTGCATCTGTGAATTTGTTTATCAGCGCCTGATCATCTGTCATGGAGGGGGAAATTTTAAATATTCAAGCACCAATCATCTTTGATGAGTCAATTGCGCACTGTGAAATTCATGCACATCAGCCTTATGCCTCATCGACCTTCAACAACAGTGATGAAATACGGATTGCTGTTCAAAATCAGGACCACTGTCTCCTGCCCAGCAAAAGTTCACTTCACGTGCATGGAAGAATCACAAGAATTGATGGAGCAGCAGTGACAAACACAGTTTTAGTTTCTAATGCCATCTGTCATTTGTTTGACGAAGCTAGATATGAAATCAACGCAATAGAAATTGATCGAAACAAAAATGTCGGACTCACTAGTCTAATGAAAAACTATGTATCTCTAAATCCTGGGCAATCACGCTACATACAGAATACTGGCTGGCTTGCAATAAATGATAATAATCAATCGCTAACCATCGATACTGGTTACTTTGATGTAGCCATACCGCTTAACATGATATTTGGTTTTGCCGAAGATTATCACAAAATCATTGTCAATGCTAAGCATGAACTTATTTTAACAAGATCAAAAAGTGATGCAAATGCCATCTTGCAAGCGGCTCCCGTTGAGCAGTGTAAAATTGAAATTAATAAAATGGAGTGGTTATTGCCTAGCGTTAGACTGTCAGATTCACGAAAATTTCAGTTACTAATATATATTGAAAAAGATCCACCCATTCCAATAAGTTTTCGAACTTGGGAACTGTATGAATATCCTCTACTTCCGACTACGTCAAACCATGTTTGGACTGTGAAAACCTCAACACAATTGGAAAAACCGAGATTTGTCATACTAGGATTTCAAACAAACAGAAAAAATAATACTGCTAGAAATTCTAGCAACTTTGATCATTGCAATCTGACTAATGTCAAACTACTTTTAAATGATCAGTGCCATCCTTATAGTAATTTGAATCTTGATATTAATCGAAATCAGTACGCTCTTCTCTATGAAATGTACACCAACTTTCAAGCTAATTACTATGGTAAAGAAGCGCAACCATTGCTATCGAGGGGGGAATTTATACAGTATGCACCTCTAGTAGTAATTGACTGTTCTAAGCAAAATGAGTCGCTGAAATACGGCCCAGTTGATGTTCGTTTGGAATTTCAAACTAGTGAAAATTTTCCCGCTCAAACGTCAGCATATTGCTTAATTTTGCATGATCGTATAGTTGAGTATAAGCCAATCAGTGGTGTGGTGAAAAAGTTAGTATAAAACTGCTGTAAGCACGAAGAAATAGCTTAGTTGCATTCAAGATGCAGTACTTGGTGGATATGCAGGGCTTCAAGTTGCCAGTTAATCAATTTGTCTTGAAAAAATTGGCAATATTACCAATCTGCGATGATACAGTCAAAAAGCCGTATTCTTTTCTCTTTCAATCACCCCGCAAGTGGAGCAACGTTCCGTCAAAATATAAATCTGTAAACATTTGGGCAGAGCGGAAACATCATGGAATACCTTGGAATTATGGTGATTTACCGTATTCTCTAGTGCATGTAGTACTCGAGAGTATTTTAAAAGATGCAACAAAAATTTATGTGAAAGGATTGGAGAAAAAGAATTGGTTGCAAGAATTTTCAGAAGTATCGAGTGAAATTGTTGATATGCTTGATTTGGAATGCCCCTCGCTACAGGGATTGCGTGAAATTTTTGCAACTAGCGATATTAAATGTACGAATCATATGAATTCAAATTACTTTAATTGCGCAAGTGAAAATGTACTCTTATTGAAAAACTGGATGTCTCAGGAAAAGCTCTGTTAGATTAGTTGTTTTAATTTATAGAGATAAGAAAAAGAAAAATATTTTCTATTTATATTTAATTGTAATCTACTTATTTTGTAAGTATAATGTACTGTGTTTTTGAGAATAAATAAAAAAGAAAATGAAAATGAAATTTTTGTGTTATTTTCTCAGAGTTCCTTGTTCTTATAATAATAAGTGCGAATAGTAGATAAGCAAATGGGCAGACAAGTGAGCATCGTTGACTTCATGGACTCGGCATTGGTACTCGTCTGACGGATCATGTTGCATCCAGCAGCTACATCAGCATTGAATTTTTCCAATTAGAAGAAAGTTTTTGCTTAAAAATATATGATTTTCAGGTTGTAATCAATAAAAAACATCAATTTTTCAGATTCAACTTGTATTTTAGACAAAAACAGGTGTACATTTTTTCAATTTACATGTACTAATTTCTATCTCTCACTCCTCCACTCATATATCGCTCATCGCCTCGCTTATTTCTACTCATATATCTTTTCTTCATTATATACGTCAATTAATGTAAATATGTCTTTCGTTAATACTTATGTACAAGTTTTAATCGTTGTACATAATATGAATTCTTCTTTGAGAATTAAATTCATTCATTGGAAAAAATGAACATTTACACAAGTTTTCTTAGAATCACTGTACATAATTTCAACTCTCCTTTGAGAATCAAATTCATTTATCACAAAATGAACATTTATACATGTTTTGGAAATCGCTGTACATATATATATTTTTTTTCAACACTTCTTTGAGAATTGGAATTCAATTATCGAAAAATGAATATTACTCTTTATCCACAGTCATTGCCTTCTGTGATTGAGTTTTATAGCCCCATGGAAGTGTGTCGGTTGTACGAGGAAGCAGCATCCTCTTATCATCTCGCCAGCTGAGAGCAATCTTGTTTTGTTCAATGGAGTGAACTTCATGTTTTCAGCTTCGAATCAACCGTTGAGGTCGAATAAGAGTTTCGTAATGTAACAAAGTTCGCTTGTAGTCTTCAAACGTTATTGTCCTTAATGTGGACCCTTTAATACCTTTAGCTCTCTTGTTTCCCTCGTCATTCCCCAAAACTTTATAGGCATACAATTTTGATCTTAGCCCAACAAATTCTGTTACAATTTTTCCGCTACATTCGTCTTTCATGAGCCCCAAGACTTTTTTGTTCAATAACTTAATATCATGGATATTATTTGGTGGATAGTCTGAGGTGTCAAATTTGGCCGAATCAATTTTAATATATTCATAAAAGTTTGGAACTGTAGTGTGGTAAATCAAGCTGTCTGTGTCAGTATAGAGTAATTTAGCCTTGTCATTGAAGGTGTACTTCATGTAATTGTAATGAAAGTCATAAATCATTATCTTTGATAGGTCGAGAACTGTGAATCCAATATAAATTGGTTTATTGAAAGTAATTTTGGTTTTATTCATTTCAATTATCACCATGTCTTCACCAAAGATAGTGCAGCTATGAAAGTTTGGCTTGGCAATCAGAGCTTTTGCACCCCATCTACCCTCCCACTTTGTTACTAACCTAACATCTTTATGCTTCCTTACGTTCTCCATGGTCTTGCCAAAGACTGAGTTATTCATGAGTTTGAAAAAATTGTTTTCAAACTCATTTTTTTCCTGCTTTCTCAACTCTGTATTCAAATCAATATAGTCTTTTAGCCAAGGTTTTTGCTCGAATTGTAAAACTCAATGAACTTTAACGAGTTTCATTCCCAACTTTAAATACTGTTTCAGATTTTGATAATGGAGAACGTATTTTGTCTTTGATTTCAAATTGGTTATTAGTTTAGGAATTTTAGATGTGGGAAGAGGAGGTACAAAATGCTCTGGGCATAATGGCAGGTCCTTATGCAGATCATGGAGTTCTTCAGGATATTCCAAATCTACTTCGAGAATATAGCCTATCTCTGAATCATCAGGAATATTGAAAAAATTTGGCTCGTTTTCAAAATTTGTAAACCATTTGAAATCACGATAGGGCAAACTTTGACTCATTGCTTGTCCGTACTGATTGTTTATATCAAAATACATTATGTAAGATTCGGGTTCCGATGGATTAAAATTCAAGCCCATGAATCTATTATTCGCCTTCGCATACCTATTGGAGCACTGAGACACATCACCTCTGATGGCACTTTCAATCAGTAATAACATTTCTACATCTGTCAATAGGTCGAGTTCAATCCCAGTATACTTTAGCATAGCATCGAAGGAAAGTCCAGGTGCTGTAAAGTAGTGCAGTGGGTCTAAATTATAAGTTTCAATACAACGACATCTAAAACTTTCGAAAATGTCTGCCAAAAGAAAAACATCATTTTTCAAGTACAAGTCTGAATATTCACCTAAAGTTTTTAAATTAAATTCATCCCAGACCTTGCAAGCATGACTATAATCCTCATCCGAAATACCCTCATCGTTTAATTTTGAATAAAATTCCTCTTTTGCAGGTAGACGATCTTCATCTAATTTCTGCCAGTTATCAACATAATCGTACGGAAATACACCTTTTCTCGTTAGTAATGCAAATTCCCCATCAGTTTTACAATATTTTCTTGTGATCAATTTTTCGTCATTGCTCAGGTTTGAAGCTAATTTTGACAAGCTACTTGGCATGAAGCGAAAAGAGTCAATAAATCTCAGTTTTACGTTTGTATTTTGCACACTCTTGGTAAAGGATATATATTTTTCCTTATTGATGGGTAATAATGAGATACCACCATCGAAGCTTGTGGCCAATTCTTTTATGAAAAAATGAGCGTCATAACCGGATAAATTGTGAAATACTATAGGAATTGTATGTGAGTCTTGGTAGTTTACGTTACACCTGTCGTGAGCAGGGCCACGGTATTTCCCCGTAAAATGACAGTGATCTCGATGTTTCACATCATCTTTGGCAAAATCTTGCTCACAAATATGACAAACTTTGGCATTTTTAAAATCATACTCTTGCTTTGCAGTTAAGGGTCCCATTGACACAGGATTCTTTAGGCAAGAATCTACTTTTTCAGCTAAGTCTTTCAACTCCTTGACGAACCACGTGATGCAGTCTTTTTCACGATAAACTTGTGGCTCAGATTGTGAATCGTCAAAACTGCATTTTGTGTAGTAAGCCACACTTGTAGGTATATGTTTTTGATATGCATTTCCTTGAATATTGGTAACTGGCTCTAACAAACACTCTATATCAGCGTATACTGCAAATTGAACTCTCTCTTTATATTTATGATTTTTAAACTTTAAAATGTTATCTTTTTCCGTGGGAAGTACTAGTGTGCAATTATTCAGGCTTTCACAAGCAACTTTATGTTTCTCCAGAGATTTCTCGAATTTAAAATGGCTCAAACACCTGTCGCAAAAGTAAGTGCTATGGTCAGATTTTGTTATTTGTGCCTTTACTAGTCGAGATAGATTTTTAATCAGACAAAAATGATGCACTTCGGTATCTGAATCAAATTCAGTATTTTCAATCATGAGAAGGTGAATAACTGGTTTCTCGGATTTCTCATGGCTTAGAAAAATTGGAACAATTTCCTCCTTCTTGCTATATTCATCAAACTCTAGACCATAGACATTTATACCGAGGCCATTCATTTTTTCAAATTTCGGAATATCCTCAAGAGTAATTGGAAACTCGATATCATTATATTTTAGTTCTGAACCATTAATCTGAGGATAAGAACTAGTTCGATCAGAATGAATTGTGGCAGGATAAAGAGCTGCCATTACTGACCAGAGAAAACAATATGAATCTTTATTTCTTATATTGATCACAGCTTTTTTTCTCTGAATAAAATCGGGTAATTCAACGAAAGTTGAAGACCCAACCTGAAAAGGGGCGTATCTATTGATATTTACCCTTAAGTTCACAATTTCTATCAAAGTCCAACCCGAATCTGTCGTTTTCAGTTTGTCAATTTTAGCTTGAACCTGTTCTCTCACATTTTCTTCAAACCATCCACCAACATTTTCCGTTGTTAGAATAGGGTAATTCTGAGTTGAAACACTTTTTTCGCCTATTTTTTCTTCACCAGCCACTATTGCCTTGAAAATCCCAGTGAAATCAATATAAACTTTGATATTGCCCAAACTATTCAAAGTATTTTTAATTCTAGGAATGAACATTCGTTTGCAGTCATCTAAAAATGCATTTAAATCCTTATGGATTAAATTGGATATCACTCCCGTTCTTATCCGCGATTTAAACGCACTCTCCACATCATCCCAAATTACTCTCTCTCGCAGTTTCATCGAAGCTTCACTCATGCCAGCTCTGGTTTTCACCAACTTCTTAAATCTTCTACTTGCTGTCTTCAGACTAGCAATCAATGCCATAATCGCCCGTTTTTGACCCAGAGATGTATTTTTGTTCTTCCTCAGCACTTTGTTCAGTATTCTTATGTTCCTCGTTCCTTCCCCCGTCCACCATCTAATTTCATCGTCTGATGGAGGTTGCTTCTCCAGTATTAGTTGATACCCCGCCTTCATGGTTTGTAGGAATTTTTTATATTCTTTGACATCCATTTTGCAAGTTATAGTCAGATCAGCAGAGGCTTATGAAAAAAAAAACACTTTAGATTTTCAAAGCTCACTACTGCTAAATCAGTTTTTGGGAAGCACAGAAAAATTCTGCTTCTAAGTAGTCCTCAACACACACTTTTTTATTCGATAAGCACACACACTTGATAGGTTTTGGTTTGCACTGACAAAATAAAGAGAAGAGCGCTCCCATATATAGTCTCAGAATTGATGAAAGATGGCAGCACCGTAGGTAGTCTCAAAATTGATGAAATATGGCAACACTGTAGGTAGTGTCAAAATTGATGAAAGATGGCAGCACTGTAGGCAGTCTCAAAATTGATGAAAGATGGCAGCACTGTAGGTAGTCTCAAAATTGATGAAATCTGGCAACGCTGTAGATAGTGTCAAAATTGATGAAATATGGCAACCCTGTAGATAAGGATTCCAGGAACTATGATGGCGTCATCAGAATTGAATTTCCAAATCCAATTTCAAATTAAACTGAAAAATCAGCAGACACTTATGAAAAACACTTTGCAGATTTCAAGTTCACTAGTGCACGTTTGTTATCAGTTCTTTTTCCGAAATCAAAGAGAAAATTTGCTTGTAAATAGGTATTGAACACACTTTTTCTTGCTATTCAACAAGCACTCTTGACTGTTGTCAGTATTGTACTGGTGAAATGAAGGGGAGAGCGCCCCCTTATATAGCCTCAATGTTGCATCATAGGGTAACCCCCTGTATATAAGGATTCCTGGAATTTTGTTTACTAGGAATTGTTTAATATTATATGAAATTTGATACCCCCTGACGCATGATGTCGGCAAAACTCAAAGGGGATTTCAATTAAATTAAAATGTTTTATCTAGAAGGAAGCAATAAATCAAATTTATATTGTCAAAACAGGATGTGACTGTAGATAAGGATTCCTGGAAATAGGATGATGTCATCAGAATGGAATTTTGTTTACCAGGAATTGTTTAATATTATATGAAATGTGAGACGTCTGACGCATGATGTCGGCAAATGCCAAAGGGTGATTTTAATTAAATATTTATTTCGGCTGGCAATATTATGCTATGGCGCATCAGGAATGTTCATGCACTCGTCTGCTGAAACCTGTTTAAACTTGCAAAATATAACCTTGAAAGTATTTACGCCCTAAAAATAATCATATCACATACGCACCCCGACTTCAAAGGCACCGACTATTTTTTCTCAGAATTATCTGTACAATAACAAGCAATTATATACGGGGGTTGAAATGCAACACCACCGTCTACGTCATCACCTTATCTCCCGAGCGCCGACTCACGAGGGATGATGACTCATCTTCTAGCACTCTTAACTTCCTTCACACAGGCACACACACACACTCACACACTATATAAATTATATTATTTTGGGCGAAAAACTTCAATTCCGGGGATAGCAGATATTAAGAACTTAATATTGTGACGTCAGATATCCCATTCCATACTTTTAGTTAAAAAAGTTCCATTCCCCGGATTCAAGTATTGATTTCCAATTCAAGTATTGATTTTCAATATCGATATTGGATACTTCAACACTGTGGTTCGCAAGTCAGCACAAGGAGCGAAACCAATCTCACAGCATTCTACAGTCTAGCCGCAAGTTGCTAATCGTACGGAAAAAAGTGGTCCAGAACTGCCCCTACCTATCTACTTCTGATGAGGCATCCTTCATTTTTGAGATGTTCCGAGAATACGGTTCGAAACCGTTCGGTATTCAACACAAGTGCCGATGTGACACTTGACAAAAGAATACACGAGAAGTTTGCTCCAAAATTGATTTTCAAACCAACCGACATGTATCAAAACCTTTGAAATTCTCATATCGCAGTGTAACATTAGCGACGATTATCAAAACTTTTTTTCACTTAACTAGATGTGCAAAATTCCGCACTATATAACTAGATGTGTACAATATTACATTAGAAATAATGATTTTGTTTTTCATTTTATTACTGCAGCCCTCATATGTTTATTACAAGAGTAACACATATGGTATTACTTATTTTTAGTTTATGTATTCCTCAAATTGTTTCTTCATTTTGCGCATGGTGGTGCTCCAGGATGACAATCCGGGGGTTTGCTCGGCGAGGAACCGGGAACTGGCTTCAATCCATCAATACCTGACTCTGTAACGAGGAAAAAAAATAAATTAAATTAATTTCAATCGTTAACAATTTTGCAGGGTCTATTCATCCAAATGTTCCGACGAATAGCACTGACGGGGCGGAGAGGTCCTGCTTCCCTTTTCCAGATTTGCGAATCAATTTTGTAAGATTTTCGCTATTCAACCTAAAAATCTGGGCTATTAGCCAAGACCTAAAAGTAATATTATATATATATAATATCAGATTAGGTATATTTTTATACTTCTCACCTATTAAACTCAGGAAAAGAATGACAAAAGCCAAAAGGCCACCAACAGTAAAAATTCTCATTTTATATATAGTATGTCACAATAGGTCCTCCTGCTCATATATATAATGCAAAAATAATAAAAAATCTTATACTAAAATTTGCGACGCAGCAATTTTAAAAATAATCAAACTCACGACTTCGACAGATATTAGAAATTTTTTGAATACAAATTCATACATTTTTTATATTTTCGAAATTTATGAATAATAACATTTGTTTACTGAAACTTTGTTAATAACACCGCTAGATATTTCCAACCATTATTTAAAACGCATATCTTTTTTAAAGGTATATAGTTTTATTGTATACTAAACTTTCTCGGAAAAATGCACAGTATTACGATGCAGCACTTAAACAAAATAATCAAACTCACGACTTCGGTAGAGATGACGAATTTTTCAAATACAAGTTCATAAATCTCCACATATTTTGAAAATTATTGGATAATAAAATTTGTTTACTAAAACTTTTTCAGTAACGTCGAAAGATATTCAGAAATATTTTTCAGAACGTATATAGTTTTTAGAAGTATCTACTTTTATTGTAATACTAAAGTTCCTCGGGAAGATGCACAGAATCCCGACGCAGCAGTAAAAAATAATCAAAATCATCAATTATTAAAAAAGAGATGTAGAATTTTTCAAATACAAATTTAGTTTATTTTTAAAATCTGATATGTTGATGTATTTTGATGCGTTGATTGTGATCTTGAAAATACCCGCAATTATCTCTGTAGAAACTACGATTTTTCAACTTTTTGAACATTGTAACCTTCGAAATGACCTTTGCGAATATTTTTATGTATATATTGTTTAAAAAAGTAGGGTTGAGTTTTGTTCACTTACCCCTACCCCTTTCCAGTAACCCTCTTTTTACCCTCTCGAACATTATAGAAATGGGTATTATATGACCTAGCGTTATGATAAAAGGGTGATATTATAAACAAGGTTGAGGGGCGTAAGAACACAGAACCACCTGTTTTCTAATCCTCCCTTATATTTGAAGATGAAACGGTGCAACCTCTGGGTGGGTATAGATGAAGGAGGTAAAAGAAAAAATGATGACACAAAAATAATTTTCCAGCTGGAATAGTTACAAAATTAATTTTGTAGTTGCAATAGCGACAAAAGATATGTTGTATTTGAGAGAGATAGATAAATAATGTTCTTCTTGCAACATCAGGAACAAATTTAACTTTTACGTGAGACTGTACAATCATAATTTTTCCATGGATACGTGGAACCAAGAATTAATTTTACAGTAGAGATAGTTATAAAATTATTTTCATGCCTACTCTAACTACAAACTTAGGAAACTTACTGAAGCCGTTTGTTAAAATAAATACACAGAAAGAGATCCTACTACATATCCTCTACTGAATTTTTCAATAAAAGGTATCAATGATCTCTAATTAACCTTAAAGTTGATTAGAAAGTATGATGATACTCAAAAAGGGATCTACGTCATTTAAAAAATATCCGCTGTTATTAGAATTTTAAATATAACTTAAATACGTGAAACGACAAAAATTTTATGGAAAACAAAAATACAATTAATCCCTTCAGTAGAGAAAAATATCAGCGTAATCATGACTTGTATCTCATTGTCAAAAACAGATCCAAGTATCATAAAGCGAATAAAAAGGATTAACATCACGCGGAAACGAAGTTGGATCACTACAAACAAAACAATAAGTTCTTTTCGTCCCTTCATGGAAAAGTTGGTAAACTCTGTAGTCCGGAGAATAGTGAATATTTTTTAAGTGAATAATGCAAATCATGTCACAAGCAATTATGTATTTGTCTAGGTATATATGAACCCTCCAAAACATTTTGACGATGAGAGGCATCCGAATGGGATTGAAAATATAAAATTATATGTTCTGTTTAAACTATGCGAGTTACGAAAAAATGTGAGGAACCCAAATTGTTCATGTAAAAAATATTGATGAATTTATATTATAGATTATACACGTATATGCATAAATATATTTTTTTTCTTCGAAAAACAATATATAAACTTGGTTTTTTACTTTAATCGAATATCGTTTGTAAATATTTAACATTGTAAAAAATAATTATATTCAAAAGCATTAGATAACTAATCAAACCATATAGGATACGAAAAAAAGTTCGCAAATAGCTATAGTTATTTCATATTAGAGTAGTTCATAGATTAAGCTTTAAGCTTTTATTTGTGCTTTCTTGTAAAATATTTTGCATTGTCATTAGTAGTCCAGCAGATGACGTGAACAATTATGTATTTCGTGTCACAGACGGAGGTATTTTCAAAAATTTGTTGAAGCTGAAAATATTCCTACGGCTTTTTCGGAGATATTATCTTATTATTATTGAAAGTCGGCCTATTGCGCGGGCATGTTCGCATAATTTTTTAATTTGAATGTTTTTCTTTACACGTGAATAATTTTATATTCAAACATTTTTTCGTATATTGCATAGACTGACTGTGAAATTGAATTTTTCAATTTTTAATAACATTCTTCACGACTAAAAAAAACTACGCATCTGGTAGAAAAATGGTTCTATAAAAATTTGTAGATATTTTTGAGATTACCAATTGCACTTTCGAGAATATTTCCGTCCCATGCACAGTTTTGCCGAAAATATAATTTTTTATTGTTAATTATATAAAGTAGATATTTACGGTCTGCACGGTCTCATCCATATCACATAATCCTCAACCAAGCTTTAGTTGAAGAAGATCATCTTCGCAGGATGAGATTTTGTGAGTGCAGTACAAAAGATTAATAATGACAATAATTTTTTTCAATACATGCTCTTCAGTGACGAGGCTACGTTTAAAAGTACTGGAGTATTAAGTCGACGTAATTCTCATTATTGGTCTCCGGTGAATCCTCATGGAATGCAAGATATTTACCATCAACATCGCTCGAGTGTAACTGTTTGGTGTGGTATCATTAATGGATATTTAGTAGGTCCATATTTTTTTGATCGCAGTGTCGATAGAGATAGTCATTTACAGTTATTCCGAGATCAACTTGCAATTTTACTTGAAAACGTTGACCTGTTCACACGAGCGAGAATGTGGCTACAACAGGATGGCGCGGCCCCACATTACGCTCTTCTCGTTAGAGATTTTCTGAAAGAAATTTTTCCAGGTCAGTGGATAGGTAGAGGAGGCCCCTTTGAATGTCCGCCAAGGTCGCCTGACCTTGCGACACCCGATTTTTACTTGTGGGGTTATCTACGAGATATATTTACCGCACGAGACCTACAACGAGAGAAAACATGATTGAAAGAATTAGGACAGCGTGCTTAAACATTCCACGTGAAGTGTTATTAAACACCATAAGACATTTCCATCGACGAATCGAACTTTTTCAACAAATAAATGGTGCAACTTCTAAACATCTTATGGATTGAGTAAGTTTACACGAAACCAGCCCTTTTCAGGGCTAAATGATACTCGAAATCCGACCAAGCAACCTGCTCGTGATGAGTATCGGGTAATGCTAATGCTGGCGATACAACACAAAGTTTGTTATCTTAGGGTTTGTGGGCTTGGGGTTTGTGACCTTAGAACTGAAGAATTGCGGCCTTCAAATGAAATTGGATATTGATCAAAAGGTCAAGGTTGTTATAACATTTTCACGATGAATCATTTTCTTTTTTGAATCCAATATCCAAATTAAAGTTTCCCTTCGAAGAACCATTCCCACCTTTGAATGACCTGTAAAAATGACCTCAAGGTCAACATTGTTGAGGTCGTTGTCTCACTTGAGGTATCTTCACAACGTTCATTCCGCCAGAAAACTTATATAAACAGCTACCAGGCAGTTTTTTAGCATTTGAACTTGAATTGACCTTACCAAGGTCACGACAAAATTTTTAAAATATCATTTCAGACGTAAACTTTTCCACTCTTTCCGAATCCGGTGTCAAAAATAGGGATTCCCAATTTCAAAAACATAGTTGACCTTGAAAACCCCTTCAAGGTCAAGTTCAAGGTCAATTTTGAGGTCATCATTAGATGTACCCCTTCAAACCCAATAACTTTTGTCTAGAACATATTTTTCGAAAAAGTCAAATTCATAAGTTATCTACGTGGGTTGATTAAAATGAGACACCTGGTATACTATATTTAATCAATTCATTTATAGATTTTCATTTGTATTATACTAGTTTGACGACGATACCGAAAATGTTCTTTGTTTGTACGTATTTCTCACGGCTTAGGAGATCCTTATAGAAAATCACTATTTTAATTTTTCTGAAGAAGATTTTTCAGTGTTATACTCGTTCAGACCCACAGATTCTAAATTTTTTAATTGGAAATAACTAATTTAATGATTACAAATTTTTCATTCATTACTTTTAACTCTTGGCACCTGTTAACAGTCTCATTTCTGAGTCCAAAAACATTCGCCTTGAGACCAGTTTACGTCGATTTGAAGTCAGCATACTAAGACCATAGGAGTAAGAAATTATGTTATGTCTTGTCTCAGTTTTGAGACGCAGCCAGACATCCACAGACATCGATGTCTTGGAGAGGAACTTAAGATATCGCCAAGTCGAACTCAAGTCGAGGCATTTTTACTCGGGTTACAACTTACGATACAAAATGGGGTAAACCTAATTCTCGACCTGATCAAAAGGCTGAAAATAATTTCAACCATAGGGAATAGCACAACCGATACAATTATACCTCATTTATAAAAGTCACAAAGTTTTTCAAACTTCGGTAAGAAAGAAAATACTTAAATTATGACACACAAAATGTTATTATTATTAACGAAACAATTTACAAATGAAAATTATAGATATTAAAACTCCACAAAACCACTTCATTTTTGCACAGGAATTAAAATATCAAAAATTGATATATTTAAATTTAAGGTATTAGAACGCTAAGCGCGCTAGGCGCGCACTCATTACCCTTACCTTAGAGAAAAACTAGGTTCATTTTCCAACATAAGTCTCACATAGTCTCACATAATATGAAGTTGAATCGTCTGGCGGTATATATACTGATGCTAAATGACGTAAATGATACTTTAGCAGCGAGGGTGACTTGTATGGACATCTGTTTCACCGGAGTTTCAAATAAAAAGGCATAGTGCAGCAGGTTTTGACTATTTGATTGCATTACAAAAATGTGACCGTGACTGATAATATATACCGGGATAGCCCGGTGCAGGTTATTTAAAAGAAAAAATCCAACTCTATCCAAAAATGCTCTTAGAGTCAGCCACGTTGCATTCGGCTGATTCTTCAATGAAACGAAATATGCGGATACGTCACCAGTACCGCGCAGTGCCACCCGCAATAGGCCTCTCTCAGATGGAGGTCATGGAATATGCTCATAGTATTCTCAGTATCTAAGAGAACAGGTATCCTTTTTGCGCAAAAATGGATATAAAGCTCCTTATCAGCAAGAAGAAAAGTAACATCCTCCAGCGAACATACAACTCGTTCCAGCGAGACCACCTTTGCAGATAGCCGATAACGCAAAAATGAGAAGTGAGAGATCAAAAATCCACCAAAAAGTCTTTCTCAGGATGAACAAATTAGCTGAAGCTTATACTGCATTCCCCGATTTGTAACGATACTTCAGTGCACCTGAGTAAGACTCGCGAGCGTATTGCACAGCTTCAGTTTAAAATTAAGATGAAGAGACGACATGCATCAAACATTCAGTACATGATTAGCTACATACATGACAATGTGCAACATTGTCCTAAATGATGAGAGATTAGAGCAAGTTGACAAGTACGTATATCTAGGTATTCCATTCACTAAGGACGGAAAAATAGATGGGGAGTTAGATAGGCGCATAAATAAGGGTAAGCAGGTTATCGGTAGATCACGGTCCATCCTCACAAATAAAAACATATCAAAAAAAGCTCTAAATGGCCATACATAATTCTATATTCGTACCGACTGTACCATACGGTAGTGAGACATGGAACTGTCAAGAAAAGGACAGGAGTGAAATTAACGCGATCGGCATGAAACCTCTGCGCATAATATCCGGGAAAACACTGATGGACAAAGTCCGAAACGAGACAATCCTCAAAGAATGTGGTACAGGAGAGACACTAGTTGGCATATGGGAAAGAAATCAGTTAAGATGGTTCGGACATCTTGAAAGAATGAAAGATGAACGACTGAACAAACAAGTGTATAAAGGTAAAGTAAATGGCAGAATGCACACATGTAGACCGCCGAAAGAATGATTAAAATCTGTAAATGAGACATTAATCCGAAAAGACATAAGAAGCCATAGAAACACAAGAGCGTGCATGAAAAAATGCATGGACGTGAAGGAAGCTAGAGTAGTATGCCAGGACAGAAAAGTGTGGCGACAAATAGTTTGTAAACAGAGTTACAATAGAATGAATGATGCCTGAAACAAAGACCTTGGATACTAATGGGCCCAAGTGGGGAACCATACATAACAATTTTGTGAGGCTCCCCACTTGGGGTGATCGCTAGATAGATTGATCAGCAACCTGGTTCCGAGCAGTGTTGCGTCATGATCGTGTCATGTAAATAAATAACACGAGAATTCCAGATCAATCTAAAACATCTATACCTAACACCTATATACCTATCTCCCTCATACCTATATACCGACCTACTTTATACCTATACAGGGTGCCCCAGACTCAAGTGTCGGGTCTTATGTGGCCGTATAAAATTAAAAAATAAATAAATAGAAAATTCCTTCTCCAAAAATCAGTTGAAATTTTAGTTTTTTAGTTATAAAATATTTAAGCTGGACCAATCAGGAGCGCCTTATAAACAGCCGTGTGTGCGTGAGCGGGATTTCAACGCAGTGTTATCGAAGCGAGTGCACAGGTGGGGTTAGCGACGGGAGTCTGGGACACCCTGTATACCTATTTACTATTTTCCAACCGAGCAAGTTACGCCTACCCCGAAAAGGAAATGGCTTAATTCTATAATAATAATAATACAAGCTATTCACTAACATCCTCAAAGAGAGGATACTAACATTTATTGAGTAATAGTTGATCAACGTGGATGCAAGCGAGGGCTCGCAGGTTGCAGGGAGAACCTGTTGATAGACTGGTGTATTGACCAGGTATCGACGCAATATGTCCATGGCGTGGATTGACTACCGTAAGGCATTCGATAACACGAACCATGACCTACCTATTGAGCTCCTTGAGTGCCCGGAGATGCATCCAAAAATAGTGAGATTCATAAAAGAGCTTAGGCTCTTGTGGCGGACATGATTTGTCATAACATCTGACATGAGACAAGTGATTATTAGCTATATCACATATAAAAGGAGGGTCTTTCAAGGAGACTCTCTGAGTCCGATACTTTCCTGCATCTCCCTCTTGCCTCTGTCTATTGTACTCTGAGGCAAAAGCTCTAGATATCTATGCGGCCTGCTAAGCAGAAGAGAACATAAGGTCAACCACCTTTTATACATGCACGACCTTAAACTCTCTACGTCTTCAAAAGAGGACCTTAACATCCTCGTGTCGGCGGTAAATAGGTATGTACTCTGAAGCGATTGGCATGAGCTATGAACTGGACAAGTGTTTCTGCGTCCACCTACACCAAGGAAGGCTATGAAGAACGTCATCGCGTGACGATCAGGATGTGCAACTCATAGGCGGACATACCATTCAACATCTTGGTAATGAAGAAACATATACAAATCTTGGAATACCACAAACGGAAACCTAAGATGTGCGTGTGTTGAAGACTGCTCTCGCCCTTTTACTCTCTCTGTTGACTGAAAAATCCTTCTTGGATGAAAATTAAACCTTTTTGTTGGAAATTCGGCTTTGTGAGTTGAAAATTCATCTCTTTTGGCTGAGGATTTAACTTTTCGTTGACAATTCGTCTTTTTTTTGTTGGATTGGACTGGTTTGATTAAAGAAACATTAATATTCTTAGCTATCGAAAAACTGAGCCTATTTTCTTAGTGTTCGGAGAATTTTTTTCTTCAAATAATACTTTTGAGGACGAATATCTATCAGGTTGATACACAATATTTTTTAAATTGCATGTGTAATTTTCATTCTGAGACAACTACTTAGTCCAAGAATGAACTAGTTTGCAGTCGCTCCCTCCAAAATCCTAAAAGAAGAAATCATCAGTAATTCGGAATCCACAATATATACCCTTCCACCCGAAAAAGCGAATGACACACGGCATAGGACGGCCAACATTTTACGCGAAGCTCAACTTCCCCCCTCAAACTTGACAAAACAAGAAAAAACAGCTATTAAAGAACTCAATCAGATTGAAGACATCATAATATTACCCGCATAAAAAGGCAACACAACAGTACTAATGAATAAAGAAGACTATAAAAACAAAATCATGGACCTTCTTACTGACGATGCATATAAAAAACTTAAAAAAGACCCCACAAAAACCATAGTCAGAAAAACAAAAACCTTTCTGAAGGACTCAAATCTTGACAGCAAAACAATATCTAAATTAAAACCTACTAACCCTATCTCTCCAAAACTTTACGGACTCCCAAAAATCCACAAAAGCAACATCCCACTCAGACCGATCGTCAGCGCAATAAACTCACCTGCACCTTTGCGCAGGTGCTTCACACCGAAAACTAATCCGATGTGAATAATTTCGAAATGATTTTTAGTACAAGTAAATGTATGATTTAGAAAAATGAATTTATTCAGTGAAAAATAGTAACAGAGTGACGTGCTCTAGACAGGGGTTCGAGCAAGACTATATTCCCTCCGTTAAAAGAGGTTCCTTATGTATCCTGTCGTTATCTACAGGGATGTTTAGGTTTCGGTACAATTGCTTAGAACATAGCGGTAGGTAAGATTCGCTAGCTATCAACGCTTTGGGATACATAACACTTGAAGGCTCATGCCGAAAAATTATCGAGAACTCGCCATTTGGAAATGTATATATTCCCTTATCTCATAGCCAATTCTATTTGTCGGCTGAGGCGACGTGAGAGAATGTCATACAAGACCCAAATATTTTTTGGAAATAAACATCTGCTGAGATGATTCGTTAGAATACGATATGCTATAAAAATCTAAATATTTCCTTTTGAAACTACACGTGCGCATGTTCATCACCAACTTCCAACCTAGCACGCTTTCTCGCCAAAAAACTGAATCCTTTCACAAGAAACTCTATCACACACGTCCAAAACTCTTCTGATTTTATCAGAAAAATACAACAGATTCACATTCAACCCCAAGATATCCTAGTGAGTTTTGACAGGCTTTATAAAAGTATAAATCTGTAACAAATCCAAGCTTAAACCGGAATTTTGGCGCCGTTACGTTGACGACACTTTTGTCATCTGGAGACATGGACTAGATGAACTACACACATTTTTCGATTTCATCAATCAAATACACCCTAATATCCAGTTCACCGTGGAAACGGAACAAAACGGAAAATTACTTTTCCTGGGCGTATTAGTTGACCAAAGATCCGATAACACATTAGGACATGAAGTTGACAGAAAACCCACGCATACAAACAGATACCTGCATGCCTCCTTCCACCACCACCCATCTCAAAAGCAATCGGTCATCAACCCCATTGTGTACAGAGCTATCTCCATAACAGATAAAAAAACTGACAGAAGGAACTACAAAATGTTGAACAGATATTAATACAAAACGGTTACACGAACAAACAAATTAATAAAGCAATAAGAAAATACACTATAAAAAACAAGTCAACAAAACCTACTAGAGAAAGAGAGAGAAATACGACCACCATCCTACCCAACATTCAAGGTATCACAGAACAAATAGGAAGAATTCTCAACAAACAGAACATCCAAACTATATTTAAGCCACCTGCAAAAATAGGACAACTTCTAAACAACCCTAAAGATAAAAAGGAACCTTTCAGTGATCCGGGGGTATATAAAATCCCTTGTTCTTGTGGCAAAGTCTATATTGGAGAAACCGGGAGAGCGGTAAGTCAACGTGTAAAGAAACATGAGAGTAAAGTCAGGCTAAAACATTTCACGCAATCAGCAGTAGCTGAGCATCGTATCGAAACGGGACATGCATTTTATTTGAAAAACAAACCGTCATCGCTAAAACTTACAATATTTTTCCAAGAAAACATAGAGAAGCAATCGAAATCTTAAAACACCCTAATATCATCAATAGGGGCAATGTATATAATACCAATCCGATTTGGCTTTCCGTCCTCTCGGGGTTTTAAAAAAAGACTTGATTGGTTAATCAAGTTCGACCAGTCCCCACCATGGGGCGCTCTGGCCAATCATAGGCATCGCAGAGAATACATATTTAAGAACAGCATAACCTGAAACTTCAGTTTTCAGGTCATCCCTGAAGAAGTGAACTGCAACGTTCACGAAATGTCGGCAAGATTCATATAGTTTCGCACACGATTGAGACCCGAAGAATCTTCAAATTTTAAATTCCATGTAAAGTTGAAAATTTATTTGCTTTAGTTTACAATTCACTTCTATAGTTTCATACGTCTAGCAACTTCGTTTGTACTTGTATACGATTTAAATCTATTGGCCTTCAGTATTCAGAGGTTGTTTCAAATAAAATTGAATGTCGGGACTAATGATTTTACCTCGGAAAACCACGAATTTCGAGCAAACCACTCGTGTATTTTGATTTTGTCTCAATTATTCAGCTTTCCAAAAAATGTTTGGTTTATTCATTTTTATTATTTATTTATTTTACTCTTTTTATTTTACATCCAGAATTAATATCTCGAAATGGTTGAAATTTTTTATTTGTAAACAATCTATACCTAATTTTATAGTCAGTATCTATTAGTTCGATATTTTCTATCCAGCTCATTGTGGATTAAAGTTTTTTTTTTATTTCATTTTTGAAATTTGATTGCTTTCAAAAATTTTATTTAGCTCTTTCAAGTTTTTGAAACTTTTTTTCATTTTTTGCAACTGAACACTTAATACTTAACTTAGCGCTTCAACTCAGCATTGATGATCTCGAAAGTTTTCCATTTTCCCTTTCCCAATTACAATTTTTCTTTAGAAAATTATGAATTGAATTTCGTGTACAATTACGTAATTTTTAATTTTTAATTTGTGAAATTGATTAAATTTTCAAATCTTGTAATTGCAATTGGCGGCTTATTAATATGACCTGTGTGTATAAACTTGTACCGTACTTGAGTTATACATTTTTCTTTTAGAATCCATGTTTTTTGGTTGAAGATTCAACGAATTGTTCGAAAGTTAAACTATTTTGTTAATAATGCACTGTTTTAGCTGAAGATTCATCATTTTAGTTGATAATTCATCTTCTTGCTCGAAAATGTGAATATTTCGTCGAAAATTCATCATTATTGGTAAGAAATTGTAAAAAGTAAAAAATTTTGTTTAAAAATTTATCGTCTTCAGTAGGAAATTCGACTATTCAAAAAAAACTTCATCTATTTTACTTGGAAGTTCAAATATTTGGTACAAAATAGTAGAAACTACTGGGAGGTGTTTAAATGATACTTTAGAGGACAAATATCTATGAAGTTGATACATAATAATTAGTTTAGTTTCTAAACAGGTACGTAAGCCTTATAAAATAAAAAATCTAAACTAACAATAAAAGTATCAGAATAGTCCAGCGAGATTCATAACAATACGAGCGACAGTATCGAGATTCTCAAATATGATATGATACAAATCCTTTAATGCTGAAATTGAAAATACTTTTATTTGATATTCGTCAAGGAAATAATTTTATTCAGTCATATTATTGTAATATATAATTATGTATAATTGTATAAAAAGAATGTAGAAGATTTTAAAGCGAAAATTTGCAATTTTCGAATATAAAAAAAGTTCACAAAAAATGGAAAATTTTTTAAGATTCCTGGGAAAGTTTCGAATAATTTTTTATTTGAAAACTTAATTTAGAGAACAAATTTGAAAAATTCTAAAGCCTATGTGCTTTTCTATAAGTTCGACATTTTATGATTTTGAAGAAAACAATTTCAATTTTCCAAGATTACAAAGTTTAAAAAGGTTCGAATCAATTTAAAAGATATTTAGATGTTTTGAAATAATTGAAAAAATAATTCAAAACTCAAGAAGTTAAAAAGAAGTCGATTTCTGAAGATTTTGAAAAAAAGGTTAGAAGCTTTTCAGGAATTTTGAAAGTTTTCAAGGGAATAAAAAAATTTTCATGAGAATTCTGGCAAATTTTCAAATGATTTTCAATCTTAAAAATTAATTTCAAAAGAAAATTGAAGAATCTTCTGAAACTCATATGATTTCTTGATATTTTGAAAAAGTATACAAAAGATTTCTAAGAGAAAAATTGTATTTTTGCAAGATCAAAAAATTGAAAGAAATCCATTAAATTTAAAAGATATTCAGAAGTTTTGAAAAGATTCGAATATAATTGGAAACACGAAGACATTTCAAAAAATTTTGAAAAATTTGAATGATTTTGAAAGATATTTAGGAGTTCTAGATATTAATGTTGAAAAGCTTGAAATGATGTCTGAACATTTTTTCTGCTTGAAGAATGTAATAATCGGAATAGATTGATTCAGAATCAACCAGGAATATTAAACATACTTTCATTTCTTCTAAACTTCTAGAAGTTCGAAATATCTTTGAAACTGACTGCAATTTTTCATAATATATTGTAAAATCCTACGAAATAAAACATTAATGAGTGTCCCCATGCAAGAACAAGACATAGATTTTTCTAGCGCGGTGGCGTTGGCCCCTGACGACTAAAAATCGAAATAGGAAATTTTGAATTCTAAAACATAGATTATTGTAGATAATTATATTCCGCGTCTTTTTTCCTTTGCAAAAAGATCATATCTTTTTCAGGTTTTTGAAAAATTGCAAAAAACTCTTTTTTTTTAAAGTCAATTTTTAATCCGATTTTTGTCTTCAACTCGTGCTCAAATCCACAATTTTTGGAATTTCTTTATAAAATTTGTAGGAAGCATTCCTAATAGTGTTCTTGTTATGACGGTTAGCGATAAAAATTTTCAACTTTATTCATAACAATATAAAAAATTTTCTATGCTATTGCATAATTCGTTCCACAAAACGTTTGAGCGTTTCGTTTATCGAAGAAAGTTTGAGCAATCAAAAGCTTCCTGTGGAGGAGTTGTTCAAAAAAGTACAGAGAAGTTTTCTGCGAAGGCTTTTTTCAAATAAATTAATAGGTAAAAAACTGTGAACGCTAAACTTTAAGCGCGCGACTGACCTTCTATGCGTGGATTATGCCGAGTCGGAACGTCTTGACGTTTAGGCGGGTTATAGAGAGTCAGGCTTAAATATAAATAATAATACTTCAATTGACATAAAATATGTTAAATTTTTTTTTCTACGTACTCTTCGTCCTGCGTTAAAAAATGTTGTTTTGAAAATCCTTATTACGGAATTATTATTGGAATTATTACCAAAGTTCAAAATATAAAAAACGGGAACCTCATTTTTTTCAACGTCTATCGAAAGAGAAAAAAACTAAATATTATACGTACTCTAATTCTGCATGTTTTCTTAACATTTCTATCCATCGCTTCTTCATTAGTTGTTCGTTTCCTCCTAGCAGAACCTTGAGATTCGCTTTTTCTCCATAGAAGCTTATCCAGCGCTTCGTGTGTGGAGGGGCGGGCCGAAAAAACTGGGAACGGGTATACCCTCGGATCGTAGTCCTACCTCAGTTCCCTGGGGCCCAGCCTTCGTTTAACCGGTCCCGGGATACAAGGACGGACCGGACTCGCCAGGAGCACTGCAGATTCCTACCTCTGCAGCCACCACGCACTTCCTGATCTGGGCCCGAAGGGGCTGGATTCCTGATAACCGACCGCGACTTACACCTCGGCAGAGGCACTATATAGCTAGATGTGTATAATATTGCATTAGAAATAATGTATTTGTTTTTCATTTTATTACTACAGCTCTCATATGTTTATTGCAGAAGAAACACATATTATTCATTTTTAGTTCATGTATTACTTAAATTGAATCGATGAATGTTAAAGGGGCAGTAGTCTAAGAAAGCGGACTTTTGGAAAAACGAAAAAAACTGTCCCGTTCCGAAAATATTGGCAAATTGCTTAATTAGGCCTTACGCATTTGTGGAACCAGTGGTCAGAGAGATATTTGAAGAGGAATGAGAATTTTAATACAATTTCCCTATTTTATAGAATTTTTTAAAGGTGGTGGACTACTGCCCTTTTAACATGCTACAACAAAATCAAGTCTTTTTTCGTTGGTTTTTTCGATAAATTGTTGAAAAGCCAAGGTAGTTATGACAAACAATCATTTTTCAAGTGAAACTGAATTAATACAGTCTTTCATCACTGTCTATATCTTGTTGGCCTTCCCGAGTGGGCATTCGGAAGGCGATTTCCTCAAAGAGTATTCTGGATTCCCCTGGAATGTAATCCAGCATTTTTTTCAGGTCTTCAAGTTTTTTGGGTTTAATGGGGACTTTTCCCGTGGAGTAAGAAGCCTCGGTAGGTAGACGAACGGTGTCTCTGAACGTTTTCTTCGTTTTTTTTCTTGGACTACTGCCCTTTTAACATGCTAACCACGGAAACTCATACTTTCCAACCGCCTCTACGCCTCTAAAATGTGGTAGACAGCGGTCCTTATAGCATGAAACGATGTGGCTGCACATTTAGAACCCGAAAATGCAAAAAAAAAACGAAAATCGATAAAAATGGACAACTGCTCCTTTAACGTTCACCGATTCAATTGTTTCTTCATTTTGCGCATGGTGGTGCTCTAGGGTGACAATCCGGGGGTTCGCTCGGCGTGGAATCGGGAACTTCCTTAAGTCAATCAATACCTGACTCTGTAACGAGAAAACAAATAAATGAAATTAATTTAAATCGTTAACAATTTTGCAGGGTCTATTCATGCAGATTTTCCGTTGAATAGCACTGACGGGACGGAGAGGTCCTACTTCCCTTTTCCAGCTTTGCGAATCAATTTTGTAAGATTTTCGCTATTCGACCTAAAAATCTGGTCTATTAGCCAAGGCCTCAAAGTAATATTATAAATATATCACGGTGCGCCTGAGTGACATTTAAATGAAAAGGTCAAATACTCCAGATCGAGTCGGAGGGATCGAAAGTATGTTACTTGTAGATCATAGAAACATAATTTTCAAAATAATCGCCGGAGCCCTTTTTAAAAATCACGCGTCGATCTATATCAATGCCGTAATAGGATATAAAAATATTTTTAAAAATTCCTTTTGCAACTTATATTTAATAATAAGATATATTACATCGTTCTCAATCATTATTTCTCAAATCGCATTATTCGTCTTGTGCTATTATACAGTTATTAACAAATTATAATCACCAAATTATAACTTTCACTCTTTTTAAACGTGCAATGCATTGTAACTACATACAGCACGTAGCAACTTGGTTGGATAGTCAGGGTGATTTTCGCCAACTTTATTCTTCAACCATACACTCTTGAAATCAAAATGCACCGACTCCATCGCCTGCTCACTGAAAAAACCAAGTGCCATTCCTGTTTTGTGGCAAAACTCTCTAACATGAAAAAAAACTGTATGAACTTTGGGTGTAACGCTGACACCTAAGGAAATGTAGCTCTTTTTGAAATTTTCTATGCATGTTGTATAATTGTTTTCGAGCACATTCCCGAAGCACGCAGAGACCACACTGTTGAAATCCTCATACACCTGTACATATTTTAGTACAGCAAGGTTTGAGGAACTGCGCAGGATGTCTATATTATGCAGAAGTGTTCTGCATGCATTTCCTTTGAATTCAGAACTTCCGTAGGTGATTTCACGCTGGACGTGACATGCCTTGGCCCAGTCTTCAGCTTCCTTTGCACATTCCTTTAGCATGTGTGTAAAGACCGTATTCACTACACCAAGCATGAGATGGAGTTCTGGAGGTGGAATAATGTCCAAAAATGATTTACCATCAGCTGTTGTAATAAGTGGGGGATGAATGCAATTGAAATATTTCTTTTCCACTCGCTGTGAGCCTCTTCCTTTCGTTAACCAGTCCTCTTAATTTTTCAAAACGTTTGCGGTAGTCCTTAGCTCCCTGCAGGTGTGAAGCTCATCATGTTTTGCATAGCAATAAGTGCACGGATATGCACTGCTGTGTGGCATAATGCCTATCAGAATGTTAGCCAATTTTAAATCTGTTGCTATTGTGCCATCGAAAGGAGTAATATTCAATGCAGAAAAAAGTTGCCCAACATTGTCATAATTTTCTTGAGCACTTGGAACAGCCGATAGTATAAACAATCGCTTCACCCCGGAATCTTTGAATTTGTTTGCAGCAATACCTACATAAAAAAATTAAAAACAATCATATAAATTTAGTTGAGAAAGAATGTTTGTTGTTTGTGCGAATAGAAAGTGCGATATGGTATTGTAAATGATACCTCTACTGTATTTAGTGCGCTTCTTGTCTTCTACTCCAAACTCAGGCTTCATATGAGAAGTTGCTTGCATTGAAAGGTATATTTTTAGGAAACCACCTCCTCCATCAATGCCTAATTTCAAGTGGTCTTTTGATACATTTGGCTCTTCTCTTACATGCTTTTGCTCTATATACGTATCTTCTTCACGTGCAACATAAAGCTGCGGGTAAATGGTCTTCATCACTATAATTTTCAACTGAATCTGTCATATCATCTTTCAACTTGTTTTTAATTACGTACATCACAGATTTTTTTTTTCAAACATAAATAACACACTTTGCATCGATTTTCACTATGGGTCAGAGTATTCTTAGGCATGTTTACTAATTTATTTTGTCAACTGAATATTCTCTTTAAATGTTAAATAGATTGTTTAGCAAATGCCAATCAACGTGTTGTAGCAAAGCGACTGAAAATGATACGAGCTCACACTGTACGAATTGTCCGGTCGACACTAAATACAAAAGTTTCCGGAAAAGAAAAGCGGCGAAAATTTTTCCGATTTTTGTTTGTACATCTGAGCGGACGGTCGCGAGTCGAGTAGTGTTGACACTTTTGTCTTCTTGGAATTAAAACGTAGAGCTTATTCTTACCAAACTATGATGTTTTTTGTGTACTTAAAATATATATAATGATTTTAAAAATCGAAAATTATAATTTGGTGATTATAATTTGCTAATAACTGTATAATAGCACAAGACGAATAATGCGATTTGAGAAATAATGATTGAGAACGATGTAATATATCTTATTATTAAATATAAGTTGCAAAAGGAATTTTTAAAAATATTTTTATATCCTATTTTGACATTGATATAGATCGACGCGTGATTTTTGAAAAGGGCTCCGGCGATGATTTTAAAAATTATGTTTCTATGATCTACAAGTACCATACTTTCGATCCCTCCGACTCGATCTGGAGTGTTTGACCTTTTCATTTAAATGTCACTCAGGCGCACCGTGTATATATATGTATAATATTAGATTGGGTATATTTTTATATTTCTCACCTATTAAACTGAGGAGAAGAATGACAAAAGGCCACCAACAGTAAAAATCCTCATTTTATGGTATTATGCTCTTCCCAACACAAATTGAAGAAAGTATGTCACAATAAGTCCTTCTGCGCATATATATATAATGCAAAAATAATAAAAAACCTTATACTAAAATCTCCGACGCAGCAATTTCAAAAATGATCAAACTCACGACTTTGACAGATATTAGAAACTTTTTGAATACACGTTCATACATTTTTTATATTTTTGAAATTTATGAATAATAAAATTTGTTTACTAAAACTTTTTCAATAACGTCGAAAGATATTCCGAAATATTTTTCACAACGTATATATTTTCTAGAAGTATCTACTTTTATTGTAACTAGAGTCTCATACGCGCGCTCCGCGCGTGACTACCTTATTTACATTTAATTATTTTATTTGGAAATAAAGTTCAATAAAATACCATAAAATTAATTTTTACTTCAATCATTTTGATTAGTACACGGCTTGGCATGGATACCCTCTCACGATGCAAAATAAAAAATTGTGCAACTCTAAACATTTGTATGCAACTTTGGAAAAAAACCTATAAAATGTCGGCGCATACAAATTTTCATAGTAATGCACAGTAAATGATTTCGACTCGACAAGAGTCCAGATGTCAAGCCATTTCGAGCGTGCATAGCACTCGGATGGATGATCATCTGCGACGTATACGACAGTGTTGTGTATTCGCTATGTTTTACCCTCGGTTTTAATTAATGTCGAGCAGGAGCTTTGACGGGAGGATTTTTTCGACAAACTGCCAAACTCTTAATTTGCTCATTAAAATATTTTAAATAATTAATAAATCTTGAAAACTTGAAGAGCATAATTATGTCATCGGTAAGATATTCTTAGTTAATTCTGTAAAAAATTTGGTTGAAAATAAAAAAAATATATTAATAATAAATAAAATAAAAATAAAATAATATAATAATAATATAAAAAAATATTCGTTGCAAAATAACCAAATTCTTATTTTTCTTATGAAATTTGGTTGAATATTTAATAATTCTTGTGAATTTACAAAACAACATAGAAAAGAGCATCGGAAAGACACTTTTAGTTAACTCCGTAAACAAATTGTGTCTCTTCCTTTTGAAAAATACCCAAACTTTGAATATGTTTATGAAAAATATTTAAATAATGAATAATTGTTGTGAATGTGGAAAGTAATGTACGAAATTCTTATTTGAAAGTAGAAAAACTCTGAATGTTTAGGAAAATTGTTTAAATTATTGATAATTATTATAAATTTGCAAAGTATGTTAGGAAATAGTCTTCGAAAAGACATTCTTAAACGAACATTAGGTAGGTGTCCCCCTCCGATTTTCTTCGGTCTCACATATGTTGTAGTACTCGTAAAAGTAAGCGACACGTATTTTTTCTTACCTGTTAAAAATGGTTTTAAGGGGGTAAAAACCACCCCCGAAAAGTGTGGTACCGAATACCCATTTAATTGTTTCACATATAGCAGCGGTATATTTCACAATGAAACCAACTTCAAAAATTTCCTCACAATGAAAGATGAAAAATGTGATATTCTCAAATTTGTCGATAATTTTTTAGGGTGGTGAACTACCCCAAAATTATTTTTGATTACACAAAAATTGCCCAAAAGGCATTATTTCAACCAAAAAAATCTGATAAAAATATATGTTGCACGCGATAATAAAATAAAGTTCATGTATTTTTGCATTTTCACGGTAAATGAATTTATGAGGGGTAACTACCCTTAAGTGCATTTTATTATATTTTTTTGCTAAATAAAGGAAGTTTCGCGTACAAAACCGAGCAAAAAAATTTCTTCACACAGAGGGTTGAAAAATGTACATTTTTCAATTTGGTCAGAATTTTACATGGGGGTAAACTACCCCAAAGGAATTTAAGAGTATACTATAAAATTACCAAATAAGTGTAAATTCAAGCTGAAAAATCGGAGAAAAATATATATTTGGACGCGATAATAAAATAAAGTTTACGTATTTTTGCATTTTGATGAGAAATCAATTTTTAAGGGGTGACTACCCCATAAGTGCATTTTATTATATTTCTGCTAAATAAAGGAAGTTTCGCGTATGAAACCGAGTAAAAAACTTTCTTTACACAGAGGGTTGAAACATGTAAATTTCTCAATTTAGTCAAAATTTTACATGGGGTGAACTAACCCAAAGGAATTTACGAGTACAGAATAAAGTTACCAAATGGCTGTAAATTCAAGCTGAAAATCTGGCAAAAATATATGTTGCATGTGATAAACAAAATAAAATTTACGTATTTTTCCATTTAAACCAAAAAATTACTTCATAGGGGATAACCACTCTTGAGGGTGTTTTATTATGTTTCTATACATTCAAGAAACTTATATCTGTCAGTTTATATTTTTGGAAATATATAAATTATATTTTTATCTAATGCAGAATGATGAACTGATCAAGTGGCTGTTTTCCTCGACCCATGCATCTTTACGAATACATTGAAATGTACATGAGGAAAGTTCTATTTTTAGGAAGAAGCTTGTTTGGAGATTTTGATTAATCGTTCAGTCTTGCTTTCATCGTTCTCGAGTTAAGAAGTCAATATCTTTGTGTCAAATTGAAAAACAGTGGACAGTTTATCTAGCCTTTTAAAGATGCTGATAAATCCCTTGAATTTAATAAACCTTTTGTTAGTTGCATTCCAAACCAGGAACATACCTGACAGTGAAGTTAATGATGCAGAACAACAACTGGCAGATCATTTTCAAGAAAAATTAATTCAGGCTATGAATGAGTTCAATGGCGTTGAGATTGTAGAAGAAAATACTTTAGACTTTTCAGAACCATACAAAGACTGGGAGGCTTCCGCTGTGGAAGACACTTATGCAGAGTGGACTCCTAAACTTGGTTCCAGAACAGATGAAGCTGTTTGTACGAGAGATGACGAAGATGTTGGCTTCGATTATAAACAAAGAGCAGTGGAGTTTTGGAGAAGCGGAACAAGAAAACGTAATCGTGAGTTAAGTGCTGTTTAAAATCGGTTCAGGAAAGTAACATCAGTACGTCAATTGAGACGATGGGCAGGACAAGTAAATAAAGGAGGTACATATATGGAAAAGTTGCACCGTATTGTGGAGTACACATTGAACAATTTTAAAAGTGCAATTGATGCTGGTATGATAGTTCACGATGCAGACTTACGGATGTGGGGTCTACATGCTAAAAAAATGCTTGATTTTGATGATACGCGATTTAAAGCATCTGACTGGTGGGTGTGGAGGTTTAAACGAACTCACCGAATAACTTCCAGAAAAGTCAACAAATTTATCACCAGAAAAACACTAGAAGATAAGGAAAAGTTAAAAGTAGATGCGGAGAATTTTGTGAGTGAAGTGAAGCCGTACGTCACTCAATATGGGAGAGAGAATGTTTATAACTTGGATCAAAGTGGATTCCAGTTAGAAATGCATTCTGGGAGAAGATTGGCAATTGAAGGTACACGACAAGTCGAATGTGTTGTCCAATCTGTTTCTTCTACAACTCACAGCTACACTATTCAACCCACGATTTCTGCGGATGGAAAGCTTCTGTCTTCACTTTATCTTGTGTTAAAAGAGCCAAGTGGGAAATTTGGACCCATTGTGCAAGAAACCATTTTTCAGCCTATGAATGTCTTTGTAGCTGCATCCAAATCTGGAAAACTTACGTCTGGTAAATTTGCCTATTTCTAATAGTTTTAGTCATACAGTAAAGTTATCAGCGTCATTAAATCTGACAAATTATTTTGCTTACAGAACATTTTCACAGCTGGTTGGAAAATGTTTTTTTCCCGAATGTAGGGCTGACAAGCGTGTTGCTCATAGACTCTTGGACTGGACATTGCCCAGAAGTTGTACGGCAAGCAGCACCTGCTGGAAAGAATATAATTCCTATGATTATACCAAAAGGAACTACTGGAAAAGTTCGAATAATATTATAAAGTTACAGTCTTTAGTAAATAATCAATTATCTTCGCCAAGGAATCACAGTCTTTTTAAGTACTCCTGGTTTAAAAGTGGTTACGTTGCAGAAAAACCAGGAGAATTTGAGAATCCGGTAGACTTTTCCTTTAAAAAATTTTCCAACACATTATGTGAAATTGAAGGATCACTACTGTACCACGTACAATGAATAAACAAGTCTAATGATGATTGTTAGTCTGCTAAATTTTATTTTGTTATCACATGCAACATATATTTTTGCCAGATTTTCAGCTTGAATTTACAGCCATTTGGTAATTTTATTCTATACTCGTGAATTCCTTCAGGGTAGTTCACCCCCATGTAAAATTTTGACTAAATTGAGAAATTTACATTTTTCAACCTTCTGTGTAAAGAAATTTTTTTGCTCGGTTTTGTAAGCGAAACTTCCTTTATTTAGCAGAAATATAATAAAATGCACTTAAGGGTAGTTACCCCTTATAAATTCATTTGTCGTTAAAATACAAAAATACGTGAGCTTTATTATATTATCGCGTGCAATATATGGGTGATTCTCCACAGACAGGGAACTTTTGGCAAGGGCAACTTTTTTTGGAAAAATGTTTCAAAATTTTTTTTTTCATAATGGTGAGGTTCATTGGCCTTTAAGAAAGGGGCCCTATAAATTATTCACGCTTAATTCTCACTTAAAGGACCTGTAGCACATAAAAACGTTTTCAATTTTTGATTTTGCAGGTGATTTTCTCTGATTATATGTAAAGTAAAACAATACTGTAAAATATTCACGCATTGAATGTAACATGGCAGGGAAGAATAGTTTTCTTTAAAAAATTCAAAGTTTTTCCAAAATTTTATATTTTTTCAAATTTGAAATTTTTTTTCAAATTATATATTTTTTTTTAGTTTTGTGTGCAGTGCTTGTAGGTAAAAATATTCTAATTCTCGATTTACGTTAATTTTTAATAAAATTATTTGGTAGAGGGGTTCGATTAGCTCCATTTCGTCCCTGACAGCGAAAAACAGGTTATGGTATCCGATGTTACGGTAACCGAAAACCATACAAAATTACTTTTCACGCTTTGAAAACAAAAGTAATTAATAAATCCTCCTGACAAAAACTCCTTTATTATTTGCTACACGGAATTGTCATCTTTTCATTGATATTTATTACGAAATATGAAAGTTCTTATCAGGTACGGTATCCGATACTAATAAAAATACGCTACATTTTCGGTTACATTTTTTCACTTTGCAAAAAAAGTTCTTACTTTTTTGTTATGAAGTTTCGACGAATGAGTAGTGTGACGTTTGTTCGAGATATTGTGAGAAGATAAGACTTTAAAAACTATCAAAAGTTGATGAAAGGTATGGGAGATTCGTTTACCGTAACCATCGAAAACATTTAGGAAGACATGTGTATAATTGAATGTTCTCTTCTAATATATCAAATAAATTAAAATATTTGTTATGAATTTGATAGATTTTGAGTCGAACTTTCGAACTATCAATTATAATTTCAAAGATAATTCACTATGTATTAAATACACGTCTCTAAACTTGATGCCGTGTACGTAGAGACATCCCAAAAAGGCATTTTTCGAGTATTTGGGAGCATTTTGCTAAGACATCTGATGATGTGACTTGATTTTTCTTTACGGAGGTCTCGTATCATCCTAAAATGAAAAAGTTAGCCAAGTCTTATAAAGAAACACTACTTAGTTTAGTTACTAGAGATCCGAGACACAAAAGTGCCCTGTATGTGGAGAATCACCCATATATTTTTCCCAGATTTTTCAGCTTGAATTTACATCCATTTGGTAATTTTATAGTATTATACTCGTAAATTCCTTTGGAGTAGTTTACCCCCATGCAAATTTTTCACTGAATTGAGAAATGTACATTTTTCAACCCTCTGTGTGAAGAAATTTTTTTGCTCGGTTTTGTACGCGAAACTTCCTTTATTTAGCAGAAATATAATTAAATGCACTTATGGGTAGTTACCCCTCATAAATTGATTTACCGTGAAAATGCAAAAATACGCAAACTTTATTTTATTATCGCGTGCAACATATATTTTTATCAGATTTTTTTGGTTGAAATAATGCCTTTTGGGCAATTTTTGTGTAATCAAAAATAATTTTGGGGTAGTTCACCACCTTAAAAAATTATCGACAAATTTGAGAATATCACATCTTTCATTGTGAGGAAATTTTTCCAGTTGGTTTCATTGTGAAATATACCGCTGCTATATGTGAAACAATTAAATGGGTATTCGGTACCACACTTTTCGGGGGTGGGTTTTACCCCCTTAAAACCATTTCTAGCAGTTAAGAAGAAATACGTGTCGCTTCCTTTTACGAGTACTACAACATATGTGAGACCGATGAAAATCGAAGGGGGACACCTATCCAATGTTCCTTTAACCGACCAAAAGAATTACAGGCCAATAACTTGTCTGAACACACTGTATAAGATCTTCACACTGCCGTGATTTGGAAGAACACCGTTAACTGCAATTCGGATAAGTCACCTGAACGCAGTTAACGGTAGGCGACTCAAGGGACTTATTCGAAATGCAGTTAACGGTGTTCTTCCAAATCACGGCAGCACAGCTATCCTAAATGATAGGATTGTTCGGACAATTGAACATGTGTGGCGAGAGATGTATGAACACCGCGGCTCAAAGAAAGGCGTGGCAGGATGTCGAGAGAACTTGCTCATCGATAGATGTGTTTGTAAAGAGGCAGCATCCTATCAGCGATTCCTATCGATGGCCTGGATTGATTACCGGAAAGCTTTCGATTCAACCTCCCATAGATTTATCACCTGTCTGTTGGAAAGCTTAAAGGTTCATCCACACATCGTGAGGTGCATATAGAGAGATTGACGCCGCTTTGGAAAACCAGATTTACTATCTCATCTGGAAAACATCGTGTGATCACTAACAGCGTCACCTTTCAGAGAGGTGTATTCCAGGGGGACACCATGAGCCCTCTTCTTTTTTGCCTCACATTATTGCCACTGTCTCTCGCACTTCGCCATTCCGAAGAAAACCTCTGTGGCAAACCTGGAGATCGAAAGCATAAGGTCACTCATATATTTTACATGGATGATTTTAAGGTCTATGCTAGAAATCAAGAGAAACTACATCTAGCTCTGAAAATCGTCAAAGAGTACACTCAAGAGATTGAAATGGAGTTCGGGAACTCCATTGGAACGGAGTGAGAAGAAGCCTCCAGTCGCCAAGCAAGTGAATCCTTAGAGTGGACTCACAGTTTTATCACTTTTACATTTCATTAACCAAAATTTTTAAAACATTTTAGCAAGCTGAAAAATTACTCTTTGAACGAAACAAAAAAATAGGCATATTCTGATTTTGCCTAGGCTATACGAATTTCCACGCGCCCATGAACATTTAAACAGTCGCTTTTTTGGACCACTCTAATTTGTATACCATTTAAACTTACAAGCCTTGAAAATTCAGCAGCTGTCTCAAATACCATTTCATTGTGCGACTAATATTTTTCCGTTGCAAAAGAAGAAATTCTTATCAAACTACTAGCATATTTTGATTTTGTGTGTGTTATTCCACTGGCTTAAAAAAATATTTGGTTTGTATTGTAGATTCTATCTCTTATTTAAAATAAGGGTTTATATCACCAGCTGAAGACTTGTCTTCTAAATTTTCTGTTAACTGGTTGACGTCTTTCAACATTCAGTCAAACATTTTGCGGCTCAATCCGAAGTTGAAAAAATGTGTCTTAAACGAAAAAAAAGCTTCTCTCTAAAATTTTTCGGAATTCAGTGATATTTTCCTATCCGGATTTTCAAACTTCAATTCAGCATCTTTGCATTTCGGAAGTGTGTTTTTATTTTTTTCTTAATAGAAAATTCGATATCCGGGAACGCTCTTCGTCGCCTGAAAAATTGTCAAAAGATTGGAAATTTCATTTTGGAATGTCACCCACCCTATAGTTAGCTTATTTGAACCTATTCTGGATTTGAAGGCCACTATTTTCTCTCCTTAAATCTTTAAATTATCTTTGTAAAAAATTATGAAGTAAATTTTGTTGACATATACGTAATATTTATAAGTTTTTGGAAAAATGCAGACTCAATTTTGAGTTTTTTAATTTGCTTGTGTGCTCTTTATTTTTCACAAATTAATTGCTTGCGTTTTCAAATCTGGAAATTGAAATTGGTGACGCATTTATACGACCTCTGTATGAGCTTCTACGGACCTTCAGTTAGAACAAGGGCGATGATGATCAAATTTTTGTTTACTGAATACTGAACCAAATGCCCAAAATTACGCACTGTGTGGGTAGGTGTGTATAATATTACATTAGACATAATGATTTTGTTTTTAATTTTATTACTGCAGCATACATATGTTTACGACAGGAGAAATACATATTTTTTAAATTGTTTCCGAGGGGCTACTCACTGAGTAATTTGGAAATCTTAAAACTATAAATGCGGTAGTCATAATCAAACTCGTATATCGAGGTCCAAGATTTCTTTGAGATTGCCGAGGGTGCCGAGATTTCCAAAACTTTTCGCAATCGGGACCCTCCAGGACAAATTAGATTTGGCTAAACTCGTCGTCGTTCGGATGGAGTCGGCTGTTATTTCGTCTCACCACATTTTAATACGCCACAATTGGCGAAAGATTTCCAAAATTTCTGAGAGTTCCAAGAGTTCCTCAGAGTTCTCTCAAGGCTTCCAGCGCGGCAATCTGCGATTTCTGAGTGACTAGCCCCCCGATTGGTTTTTCATCATGCGGGATGTTTAATGTTGAACTCCTAGTCCTAGAAGAATATTATTCTGTTGGGCTGAGGGGGATTTGCAGCTCCTTCGACACTTGATTCTGTAATGAGGAAACAAAAAAAGGAAATTAATTTCAGTCCTCCAAAATTGCGCAGTGTCGCTTCATCCAGATTTTCCGACGAATAGCCCCGCTATTCGTCCAGAAATACTGGACTATTAGCTACGACCTAATATATGTGTATATATATAATATTGAATTACGTATATTTTTAAACTTCATACCCATAAAAATCAGGAGAACAATGACAAAGGCCAAGAGGCCACCAATAGTAAAGATCCTCATTTTATGGTATTACGCTCTTCCGAACAAAAACTGAAGGAAGTATGTCACAATGTCTTTTCGCTCATATATATATATATATATATATATATATATATACGTCTGTCTCAAATACCATTTATTTATTTACTACATTAATAAAATAAATAAATAAAAATAAATAAATAAATATATAATATTAATTATAATATTTTTTTAAATTATTATTAATTATTATATTTTATTATATTATATTTTATTTTCATACTTTATTATATTATTTTATTATTTTTTATTATTATTATTTTATTTTATTTATAATTATTATTATATTATTTTTAAATTATAATATTAATATTATTATTATATATAATAAGAAAATAAATAAATAAATAAAAAATATATATATATATATATATAATGCAAAAATAATAAAAAAACTTGTACTAAAAACTCCGACGAAGCAATTTTAAAATTATCACATTCACGACAAGCTCACGACTTTGGTAGATTTCGAGAATATTATCAAAGCAAGATCATTTTTTTTTACATTTCTAACATTTTTAAATAATAAAATTTTTTTGATAACGCCGAAAGATATTAAAAAATACTTTCCGGGAAGTATAAATTTTTTAGAGTTATGTAGTTTTATTGCATACTAAAGTTCCTCGAAAAAATGCACAGAACTCGGACGCATATTTTGAAAATTATCAAACTTACGACTTCGATAGAAATTAAAATTTTTTCATATATAAGTTCGTAAATTTTTTTATTCTGGAAATTTATGAATGATAAAATTTATTTACTGAAATTTTTTTAATAACGCCAAAAAATATCCAGAAACATTTTCTAGAAGGAATATATTTTTTAAACGTATATATAATAGCTTTATTGCACACCATATTTCCTGGAAACATCATTAATTATTTAGATTAATGATGGTGTTAGAGCGATGTTGTTTGCCTGAGTAATATAAATTTATAAAAATAATATATATATAGGTGGTAAATTGACATACTTCAGACCAAAGAAAGTAGATTAGATGTTAAAAACCTTTATTCGCTGTCAACGTTTCGAAAACGCCGGTCGTTTTCCTCATCAGGACATAAAATTCAAGTTAACTTCCTTCAAAAACTCAAATTCTTTTTTTTTCAATTCTTCAAATTCATACTATCAAACAAAAGTTGCAAAATTTTATTTATTCCTAGAGCCTTGTATGTTGACGTATTTTTATATGATGATTATGGCCTTGAAAGGGATTGCAAATATCATCGTCAAAAACAACGATTTTTCAAGTTATTTCAAAGTTTTTGCAAGTTTTAACCTTGAAAATGTCCTTTGCGGATATTTTTATGAACTTATTCTCTAAAAAACCAGGATTGAGTGTGCATTTACCTCAACCCCCTTTCCAGTAGTCCCCTTTGTGCCATCTCTAATGTAATAGAAATAGGTGTTAGAGGGCCTAGCTTTCAGCCAAAAGGGCGACACTAGAAAAAAGGCAAGTCCCCCCACAAAAAGTTTCCATTTCCGGAGAAAAAAAATCCCTAATTTTTTTGTTTTTCGAAATTCGAATATTAACACGTGCCACCGGGTACTTCAAAATCCCATTGAATTAACATTGAGAAACTTTGGATGTTCGAAAAATTGAACTCATACTTCAGGGTTTGATCGAAACGTGCTAAACTTTTTAGCGATTGAAAAGGAGTACCTTTGAAATGAAAGCATACTAATAACTATAATTTTTAACCCAACCTTATCCCCCACAGCGCCCCAACTATGACCCAAAAATCAAAAAAGTACATTTTTACGTATTATTGTTATTTTTAAGCAATTTCCGTCGTCTTTTTTATACAAATAATTACTAATGGACAAATTGAATATTTCCCATGACTTTTTAAACAATTTTTAATTCTTTAAAGAAATGTAACTTATTTGAACAATTATTTATTCCCAAAAATGTGAAAAATAATCGTATTTTCTGATTGAAATGTAATAGCTTCTCATTGCTTGGAGTAGTAATTTTTGTTTAAAACATTATGTAATTATTTAAACAATTACTTATTGTTTATTCTCAACATTTCTAAAAATTGACCCAGAGATGTCCAGTTTTTTCTCAAATTGGTATCCTATGCTACTTTTTGTTTAATAATAATTATTTAATTTTGATACATTTCTTTCAATGTTTAATGAATTTCTATTTGTTTAAACAATTTTGATTTGCTTAAGCAGTTTTTTTTTATAACTTTAAAAAATAAAATACATATAATTACTTTTCTGACTGTATAGTGTATAGAAATAATATAGTAACCATTTGTCAATTGTTCAAACAAATACAATTTGTTTAAACAATTACTTTTCCAAAAATATTTTTTAAATCGTATTTTCTGAATTAAACATAATATTGAATGATTTCGAGGAGTAATTAATTCTGCTAAAAACTTTATTTTATTGTTTATACAATTGATTATTGCTTTTTTTCAAATTTTCTTCACATTGGGTATGGATGTTTTACATCTTCTTTGGCGCATTATTAAATAAATCATGGAAGACATAATAAAATTTAAATTATAAAAGTGTATTTATCTTTGCTTTCTTCATATTTTTACAATCTTTATCATAATTATATTATAAAAAAGCACATTTACTAATGAAAATTATGATTCAAGTTTCAACAGACTGCTTTTTTACATTTTCATACTCGTTATAAATATCAAAACGTGTCGCTGATTTTCGCTTTAGCTGCATACGATTATTTATAAGACGAGATTTGGAATCTCGACATATTTCCTTCAAGAAAACGCATCAGAATGGATGAAGAACGAAGATTACTTGCGAGGCTTAACAATTGTTAAACATTTAACAGTAGTGAATGATACTGCTGAAAGAGGTGTTAAATTAATATCAGACTTTAACTACTTGACAACAAGAAACGAGGGGCAAAAACAGTACTTACTGCAAGTAGTAAAAAATTATAGGAAACAGTTTCCAGATATCAAAAAGAAAACATTGTCTTCGGCCAAAAAATAATATTTTGTGATCAGCGTTGTAATTAGACTGCATATGAAATAGATTTAGATTATATTTCATTATAGCATTTTAAAGTCTTATGAATATCAATCTGACATACTGGAAGACACAAAAAATATATATTAAAATATATTTACGAAAATCATTCCATGTTTAATATTTTATATTATTGATCCACATTTTTTTATAGAAAACTGCTTGAACGAATGAAAATTGTTTAAACAATGACACGATATTTTTAACAGAATTTACTACTTCTCGTAATCATTCAATGTTATGTTTAATTCAAAAAATACGATTTAAACAATATTTTTGGAAAAATAATTGTCTGAACAAATTATATTTGTTTAAACAATTAAAAAATTGTTAATATTATCTTTCTATACACTATACAGTCAGAAAAATAATTATATGTATTTTATTTCATTTTTTTAAAGTTATAGAAAAAACTGATCAAGCAAATCAAAATTGTTTAAGCAAATAGAACTTTATTAAACATTAAAAGATATGTATCAAAATTATATAATTATTTAACAAAAAGTAGCATAGGATACCAATTTGACAAAAAACTGGACATCTCTGGGTCAATTTTTAGAAATGTTGAGAATAGACAATAAGTAGTTGTTTAAATAATGACATAATGTTTTTTTTTAAATCACTACTCCAAACAAGGGCAAACTATTACATTTCAATCAGAAAATACGATTATTTTTTTACATTTTTTTGGAATAAATAATTGTTTAAATAAGTTACATTTGCTTAAACAATTAAAAATTGTTTAAAAAGTCATGGGAAATATTCAGATTGTCCATTAGCAATTGTTTGTATGAAAAAGACGACGGAAATTCCTAAAAAGTAACAATAATACGTAAAAATGTAGTTTTTTCATTTTTGGGTCATATTTGGGGCGCCCGGTGGCACGTGTTAATATTCGAATTTCGAAAAAAATAGTGATTTTTTTTTATCCAGAAATGGAAACTTTTTTTTAGGGGGGGGGGCTGGCCCTGTAGCTCGAAAAGCGTTTTTTGGACCACCCTAATATAGTTAAAAGTTTTGTCGTAAGGACAACCGCAAGATTTCGCCGGGAGCGGGTGCTAATCTGAAAAATTGCACCCCCTCCCAGCGAAATCGCGGTAAAATTTCAGTTGTAACCATGTCTCATGACCGTGAGATAGGCGGTTACAGTCTGTGATGAATTCAATACGATGATCAGGCAAAAGTCTCGTGCACCCTGAGGACACGGAGCGACCCAAGGACGACCGCCTTCTGCAGTTTCTCCGTAAGTCTCTCATCATTTTGTTGACACACAGGGATGCTTTTCAGGCTATTAACCAGTGAAACTTTGGCACCTCCAAGAGCGCCGATGATTAAGACGATTAGCTTAACAGAATATTCCGGGTATAATAACCGTCGCAACTCCCTTATAAGATTTTCATAACTCTCTTTCTTTTCTTTCTCCTTGGCTGTGACGTTTTTGTCAGCTGGTGCCGAAAATTCGATAACGAACATGGCTCGTTTCTCGAAGTCAAGGAGAACTATGTCAGGCCTCGAGTGCGCAACAGAAACAATTGTCGAGAATATGAAGTTCCAGTATATACGACACTTCTCATTTTCGACAATGGACTCTATTTCCCTAGGAGCTTTTAGCGGATCGTTTTTTAATAATAATTTTTCTTTACATTTAATGCATTTACCTAAACCTGCCTATAATTGGGTACCTTACCCTAAATTCTGTATCGATAATTCATCTTTTTTATTCAGAATTCAACTACATACTTGGTTGCAAGTTATTGAAGATTCATAATTGAGCACGTCAGAGCAAAAGAAAGACTCCTCAGAGTCGTGAGGAAAAACAGACAAGTACCTTTAGAAAGAGAAACTCTTACGCAGAATGCCTGAAGAGCAAGACAGCGCAACGATAATTGTCTCGTATTTCCTCGCGACTCTGCGGAGTCTTCGTTTTGCTCTGAGTTGCTCAATTGTAGTTGAAAATTCATCTTTTTGTTTGGAAATTGAATTATTTTGTTGAAAATTCGTCTCTTTTTGCTAAAAGTTCAACTATTTGGTTCTAAATGCAAATATTTGGGCTGAAATTTTTTAAAAATGGGTTCTTTTGTGATAATTTTTTTTCATTAACCTATTCTAAAGTAGATGAAAGCATACAAAAGCTCCTTAATTCGAGGCGAATCGATTGACCTATAGTATCAATATATTTTCTTGAAGAGTAGAAAATTTATGACGTCATTTATAATATTTGATAAATCTGTTCTTTCATTAACTTAATTCAAAGTTGTTGCAAGAATAGAAGAGACTCCTTGATTCAAGATTTAAAAAATCATTAATCCTTCCTAAGTAAGGAAGCAAACATATTCGCAAATTGAATATATTGAGTTCCTTTTTGGTTGAATTAAACGCTTATTAATTTAAAATCTTATTTTGCTGAAAATTTTGTTGAAAATTTGTCTTTCTTACTTTGAAATTCAACCACTTCCTTTTTGGTTCAAAATGTATCTTTTTTAGTTGAAAATGCTTTTCCTTTTGTTTCAGAACTAATTTTTGGACTAAAAAAGTAATTATTAAAAACTGAATAGTTAAAAATTGAACTATTTTGTTGAAAATTCAATTTGTTTTTGTTCAAAATGATTTTTTTCAACTGGAAATTCAACTATTCCATTTTGAGTTTAAACTTAATTATTTTAAATCTGAAAATGTAGCTATTACATTGTTGGTTGAAAACTTACCTTTTTTAGATGAAAATTCATGTACTTTGTTGAATATCCATGTATTTTGTTGAAACATTTTATTTCTAGCAGAAAATTAGCTTATCTTTTTGGTTCAAAATTGATCTTTTTTGTTAAATTCGTTGTTTTTTGGTTGAAAATTTAACTAATGCATTTTTGATTCAAAATGTATATTGTTAGATGAAAATGCTTTTCTTGGTTTGAAAATTAATTCTTACAACATAAAATTTTCCTATTCCATTTTCGGTTGAAAATTTATCTTTTTTTGTTGAAAATTCTATTTCATCGCATTGAAAATTATTTTTTTCAACTGAAAATCCAACAATTCGATTTTTAATTGAAAATTAATTTTTTTAGTTGAAAAATAATTTCTATAGTTAAAAATTGAATTATTTTTTTGAAAATACACTTTTCTTTGTTTGAAAATTAATTTCAATCAAGCTGAAAATGTAGATATGAAAATTCAACTGTTTGGTTGAACATCCATGTGTTTTGCTGGAAATTTGTCATTCTAGTAGAAAATTAGCGCTCTTTAAATTCTTTGTTATTTTTTTTTTTGTTTTTTTTTTTTTGTTCAAAATTTAACTATTGCATTTTTTGTTGAAAATTCATCTTTATCTGTTAAAAATTCAATTATTCGGTGCAAAAAGTAAAATAAAAATGGTGACAACACGTACTTTAAAACGTTTTTTTTTTTCAGTAATAATCAATCATTGTAAATTTGTGAAAATCACAACTGCGCAAGAAAAATCCACCAGCAATCAATTTATTGAACTTTCCATTTTCGTTCTAAATAATTCATATTTCCAACTTGTTTTGCGAATAAACTATAAACTTTTATTATTAATTTCTATAAAAGAAGGAACTTTTCATTTATCGAAGTTAAAATTTCGCGGAACTTTGACTGGGACAGTTAGCGCCTCCTAGCGGTTGGTAAGCTCTTCTTGACTTCTTTACGTCCTTTACGTCCTTTACGTTACAATATAACCTCAAAATTGGACCGTGCACTGCTTGACTGCTGTCAACTGCTGTCAACTGCTGTGCAAAATGGTAAAATGCGCGCAAAATGTAATGTAAATTGCATTATAATTGTATTTTATAAATTTTCTGAACGACAGAGTATGAACGTGCGGCGACTGTAATATAAAAGTTGTAAAAGAAGGTCGAAAAATCATGGTACGTATAGTTACTGTTTTTCTCCTATAAATACGTTCTTGTTTTATTTATCTCATCAATTATTTGGATTCTTCTTGTTTAACAGTTATTTTATTTTTTAATAGGAGTTCAGAGCATTTTGTGATTTGAAAATTCAGAGGTTTCAAATAAAATTTAATTTCGGGACTAATAACGTTCCTTTGAAAACAAGAAATTCTTAGCAAACTACTTAAATATATTTTGATTTTGTGTGTGTTAATGGTGTTAATCTTGCTCAAAAAATGTTTGGTTCGTAGATTTATTTACAATTATTGTCTCAAAATGGTTAAAATTGTTGATTCGTGAAAAATCTATATTTTTATATTTAATATCAATTAGCTCCAGATTGATGTATCTCGAGAGTGTATTTTATTTTTTTTCCTAAATTGAAAATTTCATTTTTGAATGCCACCCCTCAGTTGGGTCATTTCAAAGCATTCTGAATTTAAAAGCCACCACTTTCTCTCCAAAATAATAACAAAAAAACTTACTGAACACTCAAAATTTTTATATTTTTGAAATTTATGAATAATAAAATTTGTCTACTGAAACTTTTTTAATAACGCCGAAAGACATGAGGAAAAATTTTTCTTAGCAGAAAAATTAGTTTTATCCCTGTTCCTTTATAAGGAATGTTTTCTAAATTTCGTTTGAAATCGTTTCGTTGCAAATTAAAGACTCATTTTTGATTAATGAATATCATTTGAAGAATAGGATCAATTCATTTTATTAGAAATTTGATATGTATGATGAAGCCTTAAGGAATAGCCCAACAGGCGCGGATCCAGAGGGGATCCACGGTGACTTGCGCCCCCCCCCCCCCCCCCAGACTCGAATTTTTCAAATAAAATAATTTAAATTTATTATCCCAGCAAAAAGAAACTCATTCAGGAGCAATCATTTAAAAAGATATTTAGAAGGTTTACAAGTTTTGTCGTAAATGATTTTTTATTTTGAAAAATTAATTTTTAAAGAAAATTCGAACTCATTTCAAAAGAATTCTAAAAATGTTGGAGAAAATCTGGAATATTATTTTGAGGCAAATTATTTTAGTTTAAAAGAAATTTCAAAATTTTGGGAATAACTCGAGTCAGTTTAAAAGATGTTTCAAGCTACTTCTCTTGATAGAAATATCATATGTTTAGTTAAAGATACAATTTTTTGCTTGAAAATTAATCTTTTTTGGTTGTGGATTCAACTATTTTGTTGAAATTCGTCTCCTCTGCTTGAATTCAACTATAACTTGTTCAAAATTAATTTTTTTGTTGAAAACTCGTTTATTTTTATTTGATGATTTATTTTTTTAACTGAATATTTAACTTCCATTTTTTGTTGAAAGTGGATATTTTTTAGTTGAAAATTTATGTATTTTGTCAAATAAATAAGTTTATTTTCAATATGATTTTGGATACAGTAGATGTTACGTAAGTTGTAGGTTGATGTTCCAACGTACTAACGACTAACCATCTTATCTTTTTATCGCTAAACGAACTAAGAACATCAAAATTTGTAAAATATAACTCATATCCTAAAAGGGTTAAGTTTTCTGGAAAAAACTAAAAACAGAGTAGCTTAAAATAGTTTGTTGCGTTACTGTCAATTACATAGTAATTTTGTTTGTTTGTTAAAATATCGTCTTTCTTGGTAGGAAATTAAGGTTTTTGATTGAAAATTAATCATTTTAGTGAAAAATTCAATTAGTTGCTTGAAAATTATTTTTTTGCATTCAACCTTTTGGTTAAATATTCAACTATTTTGTTGGAAAATAGTCATTTTGAATAAATTCAACTCTTTTAAATTAAAATTGAAACCTTTTCCAGTGTAAATAACGACTATTACATTTTTTGTTAAGAATTCTTGTTTTTTTTTTTCAATTCCACTACTTCGCTAGAAGTTGAACTACTTTGTTAAAAATTCGTTTTTTTTTGCTTATAAAGATTCATATTTTTTGTTGATAATTCATCTCTTTGGTTAAAAATGTAACTGTTTCGTGGAAAATTCGTCTTTGCTGCTAAGAAATTAATTTTCTTGGTAAAAAAATCGTGTATGTGGTTGAAAGTTTATATTTTCGGGTTAAAAAACAAAGAAAATTTTTTCAACTTTTTCAAGTTCAAGGAAATACCAAAATTTTCTTGAGATTCATGGGAAAATTCCAAATGAATTTCTGAAATTTCGAAAAAGAATGTAAAAGATTTCAAAGCAAAATTTAACTTTTGTTAAATTTTAACAAATATCAACAATATTTGAGGAAGTACTTAAAAGTTTTAACAATATTAAAAAGTAATTTAAATCTTATAAAGATTTCTACAAATTCAAAACAAAATGTAGATTTTTGAAGATTTAAGACGAAAATCTAGATATTTATTTTAATTTCTGTGGTATTAGCGATTAATTATTGATTAATTATTGTAGAGTGAATTTCACATTAACTGTGTTATAAACACATGCAATTATAATCAGAATATCATAATAAAAGATTGAAAATAGTTTTTTTGTAATTACTCTTTGATTATTCATTAATCGCTAATACCAAAGACGTGGAAAATTATATATATAAGAATTATTTACTAATTAGAATACTGAAATAATTAACCAGATATGTTTATAAAAAAACAACTGTCATGCTTACCAAATTTGTAAAGAGGGTTACTATCGTATGCTGGAAAGTCTGAAGCAATTGTAATCTAATTTTATTCATTTTTACTCTACATCATATATAAAAAATACTATTTTATTTTTTAATAATAGTTCTCGTAAGATGAGATTTATATATTTACAATCGGAAAAAAAACGGGAATTTAATATGCGAAAATTAGTGCACCCTAGTGTGCTATTCTCCCTTTCTAAATTTCTGCAGCTTAAATTTTGACTCCGCATCCGCATTATTTCTGCTGAAAAGTTATTTCAATTAAATTATTTACTTATCACTTTTTCTGCCGAGGGAAGTTTGAGCAGGAAACAAAAACTTCATATGGAGAAGTTTTTCTGAAAAGTATATTGAAATTTGTTATAGGCTTTCTGCAAAATAAATCTATAATTTGAAAACTTCAAGCGTTAAACATGAAACGTCCGACTATCCGTTTCTAAGCAATTGATTTATTTGCAATGATTCTTTACAGCAAATTTCTTCATATAACTTTTTTTCTCGTTCACCTTACTCTGACTTCACTTTTGCTAATATTAAAAAAATATATATTTTTCAGGAATTAAATCTCCCAACTTCAGACAAAGTTAGGATAAAGGCTGGTAAATATTATTCGTCCTCGTCAGTTGAAGAAAAGTCAAAATCGAAGTCGAAGAAGAAGAAAATGAAGAAGGAGAAGCGAGAAAAAAAATCAAAGAAAAAGAAAAGAAAGCACCGGGAATCCAGTTCTGATGATGTAAGATTTTTATTTTAAAAATATCTCTTTTTTTAGTTGTAGAATGGATTTCTACAGATTTAATAATCATTTATTGTTGATCCTGAAAAATCTTAGAAGTAGGAAGTTCATGAATTCTACTTTAATTTTCTTGCAGGCCTCACAGTCTCTGTGGAATGCGTAGTACTCATTTTCTGTTTTCAAATTTATATTTTAGCTACCTTTGAAAAGTCCTTTGAGTATATCAAGATTCCCTGCTGATCAAACTACAGTAGAAAAAAAACAAGAAAAGACTTCCTTGACTTTTTTTCTACTGTATTTCTACCAGTAAAAAGATTTAAGGTAGCCAACAGATTTTTTTTAGACAAAAGTAGAAAAAGATCATTTTTAAATACGAGAAAAAGACTTTGAGAAAAACTTGCTGTTGTTCCAGTTTTGATTACTAGGCACGCCAAATTTGTCTAGCATATTCTAACAGTGAAACGTTATCAAGTATTAAAAAGAATTTTCCAAAATTGTTTGGAAAACCTACCGCCTCTTTCTCTTAGTTTCTGTAGGACTAGATCATTTTTCTGCATAATAGTGTCTTGAAATCTGTCAAATTTAAAAAGACTCTTGACTATTTTGCTCGGACGCAACTTTCAAGTGTGGTATTGTTTGCGAATTCTAAAACCAATTTTTTTCGATCCACCCTAATGTTTATCCCCAAAAAGGCCTCAAATATCTGAAAAAATTATCTAGTCATTTTGGAAGGGATTTCAAACTTCTTGTTAAAAACAGTGGACTGCCAAACAATAGATAACCTATTTTATGGATCAATATACATTAGGGTGGTCCAAAAAAGGCTGTCTTTTTTCTAAAATGGCTCCCCTGCAAATTGTTTCTTGTAGTGTCAAAATGTCCCCTGAATTTTGGCAGAATTAAAAAAAGATGTATTTAAAGGTCTCAAGCCCATTTTTGCAAAAATTGCCTATTTTATTTCAATTGCTGTTGATAATTTTAATTCCAAAGTAAAATAATTGATTAACAACGGCAATTAATACAAAATAGGCATTTTTTTGGAAAAAATGTGCTTCAGTCCTTTAAATATATTTTTTTAATTTTAAAATTCAGGAGACTTTTTGACACGAAAAGTAACAATTTATAGAGGAGCCATTTTAGAAAAAACAAGAAAGCCTTTTTTGGGCAACCCTATCATACACATAAAAATCTGTCAAAATTTAAAGTAAGTTTTCAGACCTACAAAAACGTTGTATAAAATTGGGATACACGAAAATATTAAAAGTATAATGATAAGCACTTTGTATGCACATTTTACTAGCGCACAAAATCAAGTCATTCATCAATATACAAATCAATATATTTATTCTGGTGATTTTAGGCATGATTTTTGCATGTATTCTGAAACCTATACTGATTCTGGGTCTTTATATCAGGAATGTCAGTTCAAGTTTTAATTTAAAATTGCTAATGTTTGAATTTCTTCAGTTTAAACTTGACTATTAACACCGAACATTTAGATCTAAAATTATTGAATTCTTAACGTTTTTGAATTCAAAATTCTTTTATTTTAAACGATTTTAATTGCAATTTCAAATTATTAAGTTTTGGTCGCTTCAAGCTTCAAATTACCAAAAAGTTAAGACCGAATTTGTAATCGTACCATTTTGAACAATTTAAATTTGAAATGGACTTTTGATATTTGTATTTAAAATCGTTCAAGCATCAGGGGCCGTTAAAAAAGTATGCTGTAAATATATATATATATAAATATATATATATATATATATATATATA
>CAKNXH010062040.1:6831-26760 GCA_932178445.1 Andricus quercusramuli | reverse complement strand
GTAATTCATGCAAGTTTAAAAGTTATTGACTTCGAATTACTAATTTTATATTGTTAGTTTAACCAATTTAAAATTCTAAATTGTTTAAGTTTATATATATTAATACTTTAATTTAAAAAATGTCTGTTGTTTTATTATGACCGATTATGACGTGGAATTTTTAAGTTTTCTAATTTGATATTATTCAATTTCACATATATTTTTTTAAAACTTAATATAGTTTTAATGCTTAACTTTTAAATGGCCTAATCTCTAATCTGATGTAAGGGGCCGACAAAGCCGATGAATTCTAAAAAAACATGTGATAGTTAATATTTTAACCAAGAAAAGATTTTTATTTCAAGTCAAGAACAGTTGATTTGAAAAAAAAGATGAAATTTCTACCAAAAGAGGTAAACTTTCAAATCCAAGAAAGATTTTCCAGACAAATAAAGAAAAAAGACCTCATCCAAAATGTTGAATTTTCAAGCAAGAAAGATTTTCAAGTTATAATCAATTTTAAACCAAGTACATGAATTTTCAACTAAAATTATGCATCTTAATACAAGAAAATGAATTTTTGAGAAAGTAGTTCAACTTTCAACGAAGGAGTTGATTTTTCAACGTAAGAAGATTAATTTTCAACAACAAATGTGACAGTAGATACTTCAACATACAAATATTTCAATTTGATATCAAAACAATTAAATTTAACCAAAAAATACGAATTTTCAACAAAATACGTGAAATCTCAATTAAAACAGATTAGTTTTCAACCAAACAGTTGCATTTATAAAAAAATATTTCCTCATAAAAAGAAAGAATTTTCAACAAAATGCATAAATTAATTTTCAGCCAAATAGTTGAATTTTAAAACGTGAGTATTATTTTTCTAGCCATGAATATGGAATTTCAACCAAATAGTTGAATTTTCAACTAACAAGATAAATTTTTCGGAAAAAATGTAATAGTAAAATTTTCAGTAAAAAAAAAATGTTGGCCAGAGAAACGAATTTTCAACAAGATAGTTAAATTGTGAACTAAAGAAATGAATTTTCAAGTAAAATTATGAATCTTCATCTACTATCAATTAATGTCTTCAACTACTTGTGGATCTCGCTACCAAGTTATTGAATTGACTACCATATTTTTAAATCTTGGAGCGCAAAATTAGAATTTCCTACACAACAGTTGAACTTGTAACCCGAAAATGTGAATTTTCAACGACAAAATTTAATTTTTAACCTAAACAGATTAATTTTCAACCACACTGTTACACTTTCAACCAAAATAGATCAATTTTTTACGAAAAGAGAAGAATTTTAAAACCAAAAAGGCGAATGTTCCACAAAATAGTTGAATTTTCAATCAAAGAGAAATTTTTTTGAAAAGAAGGGAACAAATTTTAATCAAATTGTAGAAATTTCGAGCCAAAAAGACTGAATGAACTTTCAGCCAAAAATAGTTGGATTTTCTTATTGAGTTCTAATAATTCAGTTCGCATTTGAATAAAACCCGAAAAAGGGGGACGTCTGTGAAGTCTGCGATAAATGAATAGGAATTTCGATAATTTATAGACTAAAGAATAATGGTAATAGAATACACAATGTGTGTCGGACTGTGCAACATTTCAGGCACTGAAGATATTATAAAATTGTGCTAAATTGTACTAAACTTGTAACTAAATACTTATTATTAATAACCTATTTAATTTTCTCAAACCAATTACATTAAGCTTCTATGTATATTTAATTAACAGAATTTATATTTTAATAATTTCGTTCCTAAGTTTATAAAATCTTTAAAAAATTTGAAGAGCGAGGGAGGGGACAGCAAATCTCAAGGTATCTTACATAGGGGGAGAGGGGGGTTGAAAATTTCAGAAAAACGCCTTACGTGAATTGTGGATGAACTCTTATTTATTTATTTATTCATGTATTATTATCATTTCGTGAATTTATGATTATTTGTGGATCTCGGGACAGTAAGGATAGGTGCATTTGCAGATGATAAGGTTGTTATAGCAAATTCAATCGAAGATTTGCAAAGAATGTTGTGCAAACGGAATATTAGCATGAAGAACATGGGCCTCAAAATTAAGGCGAATAAAACAAAAATTATGGTATTTTGAGAGAAAGGGTGAGAATATGTATAGTTTAATAAACATAATTTGAATACATTCCGAAATATTGTCTCATATTCCCAAGTATTCCCTCATATTCCTACATATTTCCTCATATTGCCTAATATTCTTTGTGTTCCCAAATATTCCGATATATTCTGTATATTCCCAAATATTCTTTAGGGAATATATTTCTGGTACACGAAAAATCAGAATGATCGACCCCTCGTTCTAACGTTATTCAAAGAGACGTTTTACGAACATCGACTGGATAGCTAAGGCTCTAGACGTTCCCTTTACGAGGGAAGATATGGTCAAAATTAGCAGAATTATAAAGGCACCTGCGCTCACAAAATCCTTCAACCCGCCCATCATTGTCGTGAAACTCGGCAGTCAACAACTACGAGATAAATTCGTTGAGAGACGTAAGGTCTTTAGAGACGTCTTCCCCTTACGAAAAGATATGACAGGAAAAAAATGAAAGGTGTGTCATTTTTTCCCTGTCATTTTTTTTCTGTCATTTTTTCGCGACCACAAGAAAATGACAGGGAAACGACAGGCAAAATGACAGGAAAACGACAGCCGAAAATGACTGGCCCTGATTGGCCATAATTTATTATAATATCGTTCAAATATAAGCTTTACAGGAAAGTTCAAATATTTGAACTTTCCTGTAAAGCTTAAAAAATCATTAGCAAAATAAAACTGGTATGGAAATTTTCATGATGAAACACCTCTTTTGTAGCCTGTTGCTAATTCCGGATTATCTTTCCAACACATCAATTGTGAAATGTGTTCGATTTGCCATTTTAAAGACTTCTTATCCTTACAAAGTGCTAAACTTAAGTACCGCGGGCAAAAATTTCAGACTATTTTCAACTTTCTTCATTCCCTTAACAAATTGACTGGGTTGACTGCGTGCTCCAATTCCATGATCCAACAAAGAATGGTTCCGCCACGCGCAACCTACGGACCCTTTGATTGGTTCACTTTTTTTTAGATGCGCGTGGCGAGACCATTCTTTGTTGGATCATGGAATTAGGTGCACGCATTGAACTTCTTGGGGGATGAAGAAAGTTGAAAATAATCTGAAATTGTTGCCCGTGGTACTGAAGTTTAGTCCTTTGTAAGGAGAAGAAGGCATTAAGATGGCAAATCGAACACATTCCACAATTTATGTGTTTGAAGATAATTCGGAATTAGCAACAGGCTACAGAAAGGTGTTTCATTATGAAAATTCCCATAATAATTTTCTCTTGCTAATGATTCTTTAAGCTTTACAGGAAAGTTCAAATAAGTCTGCAAGTATTCGAGAATTTATAATGTTACACAATATTATTATGAATTATGGCCAATTAGGGCCAGTCATTTTCGGCTGTCGTTTTCCTGTCATTTTGCCTGTCGTTTCCCTGTCATTTTCTTGTGGTCGCGAAAAAATGACAGACAAAAAATGACAGGGAAAAAATGACACACCTGTCATTTTTTCCCTGTCATATCTTTTCGTAAGGGCCACTGTCAACCGCGGGTGGTCGAGCAAAGATAAACACCCTGTTCATCTACGTGAGGCCTTGTCAGCTTTGAACAGGAAAATACGCCATTGCCCTGGGTCCGATGGATTTTACTGCGTGGTAACAAATATTTTGAAAATTGTCTTTCTAAAACAGAGACAAGGATCAACTAAATATTTAACGGAAATGAGGGAGAAAGTTTGCTGTTACACGTTAAAATAAATGTGTTTCATGCTTACGTACTTTAAACGTTTGCGGGCCGTTGAGCATGTGGTTTAAAAGGAAAGCTTTCTTTTGAATAATCGATCCAGATACTCTGTCACTCGCTTGATTAAACCATTTAAAGACAGTAGTATCCAAAAACACATGCCATGATTAACTGTCCAGTGTCCACGAAAAACACAGTTTTCACAATTCTCACGGCAACACTTGACAGCTGAAGGTTGGGACTACGATGCTTGAAGTCGATCGGACTTCTCGTTCTAACATGTGAGATAGACAGAGACGATCCGATTTCATTCCAATGGCAGGTCTTTTCGTTTCGAAATGATCATACTCTCTCTATCTCTGTCTATCCAATACTTCTTTTTTGTTTTCTTTGTCGAATCGCAGAGCTTATTGGTAGCTACGACACCGCCATCAATTTAGAAGAAATTTGAAGTTAAATTAAATATCAACAAGAAATCGTATAGTAAATACTACATTTTTATATAGTATAACATTTTTGATCAAAATGAATTGAAATTCACTGCTCTTTTCCATGAACATTGCTCCAATAACTTCGCGATACTACTTCGCGATATACATTCGCGTGTCAAATGACACTGCTGTCAAGATCAAAGACAGGCGCATTCGATCGTACGAAATAATCCGATCGGTCCCATCGGGCATCGGCTTCAATTGGCTTATGGCATCGGAGACCCGCTTAGACCCACTGTTGGTGGACGCGAGCTCACCATCGTGCTTCGGGTGCAATATCGCAACGTCATGACGCAGTTAGAAAGGTAGGCCGTTTGGGCACAGCGCCTTAGCGCAATACTCCTGTTCCGTCACGCCTGAGTGAGCACCGCAATCAACCCGCAACTCCTCTCATCCATCCCCACGGCGCGGTGTAAATTCTCGGAAACGCTAAATAGAGGATCGCTAAATCCAGGTTTGACTTTATCTGTGGATTGCGGGCGGAAAATTTTTTTGTCGCAGAGAGGATGAATCTCCACGAATTCATCTGGCTAATCTGCAGACCTTCGAGGGAATTAGATAGCAACTACTGCTTCCTAGTATCATCCTAAGTATAAATATCGGTAAATATAACATAACTTGTCAATTAGACCGATTTCCAACTCATCTAGTATACTGAATAATTTTTTCGATAGAAAATTTTTATTTAATAACACAAAGGTTTCTCAATTATTCTAACTAGCTAATGGGATTTATTATTTTCTACAAAAACATCTGTTAAGTCAAAGTAATCCGGACTATATTGTGTTTAATTTTTTATCTGAAAGATCTATTATTGTTTGGACTGCACGAGATTGTATAAAAAATGCTAAGATTGTTTCTCGCCCTATTTTGGAGATTTATCCTTCTACGGTATACTTAAATTTTCATGCTTCAGTATACCACTGAACATTCTTTTAGATTTATATTTACACTTTCACTTCAACAACTATTCGACTCTACTTAACCTTATTTGTAATTACTTAATTTGGGTTTTGTTGGTTATTGATCACGTTATTTCTATTTCTACTATCTTTTCCTATGTGCTGCCATTCTTTCAGGTAACTTGCAACTTAAAACTAACCATTTTACATTTTCAGTGGACATCTTAAATAATTGTAATTTTAACTTTATAATACTTATTGCTTTTATCATTTTCACCTTTATGTGCCTTATTTCCTGTTTTCATTTATAATCGTGTGAACTGGATTTTGTTGGTTAACGTATTTCAGAGACTTCTATACTTAACTATACTTGAACGTTTCTTATCAATGTCAAAATGGAAACCTTAAATATTTGTCACGTTAATGCTCAGTCTTCACCTGCCCATTTCCACGAATTCAAACATCATTTTATGTCCTGTTCCTACCATAGCATAGCCGTGTCTGAGACCTGGCTTACGCCTAACATTCCATCTAGCCTCATACACTTTTTCGCAGAGATAGAGATAAAAGAAGAAGGGGTGGGGTCTGTCTCTACATTCATGAAAGCTTAAGGGGTGTACAGGTGGGAATGAGTCCTCCTGCCAATCACCTTATTGCTGAATACCTTTTTATCAAGGTATCTTCGTCTAATGACAGCATGTTGGTGGGTGTGATTTACAAACCTCCTATAATGCCTCCTACTGTAGGGAACTTGACACTGACATTTTTGACTTTATACCATATTATAATACTGGTGACTTAAACACAAATCTTAATGCCACCAACAATTCAACTTACTATTTAAAATCAGTAGTGTTCTCCGCCGGATTATCCATAGTTCCACATAATACCACGCACCAAACCGATCATTCTAGCACATGGATTGACATGATGATTGTTCATGATCTAGACAAGGTATTTTCTTCTACTGAACATGTTGAGTAGTTCACTCAATCCCATTCCTCTCAAATCACGACCTTATCAGCATTCAATACCAGTTGTCCTCTGATCCCTCCTCTAGTGGTATATCTCCTTTGTCTATACACATAATCTCAAAAATATAAATGAAGCCGAATTTTTCGAGCACCTCTCCACTTATGATTGGAAAAGAATTTTTTCAGAACGCAATCATAAAAATGGCGTGTTTTCATGCCTCCATAGACAAACGAAAAAGCACGCTTTTTGAGCGGCGCCTGGCGGTACGTTGGATGAGTTACAAAATAGGGTTCAGTTAGCACGGCGTGACGTAGAGCTCAAAAAAGAGCTTTGTTTGTGCATGCCCGCGTATTTTCGTAACGCTAGACTTGGCTAGAGAGAGATCGTCGTAGACAAAGATAGAAAGAGAATTCGTGGCGGATTAGTGAGTCGAGCAGCAGCAGAGCTCATGCGTACCTTCGCCGACTCGAAACGTGATTTTGCATTTTTCCATGGAGACAGTGAAATCACGCCATTTATGATTTTGTTCTGAAAAGTGTCGTTCGTGACTCCTGCGGACTGACGGCTTGCCTTTTTGAAACTCGCGCTGTTTTTGTAACTCGTCTCCAGTTCGGGCGCCTATGGCTCGTTTCAAAAAGGCCGTCAGTCCGCACTTATTACGAAATGTACTATTATTTAAAAATATATAAATATAAAGGTTATTTGTCTAACAGAATGTTTATCTTTAGCTTTTGACTTTGCGCCTCTTCATACCCTTAAAGCAAAAAAGAAGGCCACTCCTTGGATTGCATCTTATATCAAAGACTTGATGAAAGAAAGAGAGAAACAACGTAGATTGGCTAAAAGAACAAAAAATAGTATTATTCAAGTCGAATTTCGTGAACCGAGAAACTTAGTTCAAACAAAAATCAGGGATTCATACAATCAATATATTCATACATGATATATGTTTAAAATAATTTTTTAAAGATGTCTTCCCGGTACTTATTTGAAAATAAGGTTGCCAATGGGATGTACATACTGTACCAATTTGGAAATCACCAAGATACTTATCAAAACTAAGTTGTTATACCCTTGTTGCCTATAACCAAAGGTATTCTAAGGAAGATGCCATATATACAACATATGAGCATAATTTGTCATTATATACCAATGAGTACTTTTGTAATAATCTTATGCTGAATTTTCTATTTATAAAATAATTTTTTACTTATGTTTTTATTTTCTGATCACTTTTGATATCTTATTTCTATATTCATTTCTGAAATTGGTAATGATTTTTGAAACGATTTCTTATACATATTTTGTGATTTTCTCAGATCTGTAAAAATTTTTTTTGTAACATGTGCATTTTATGATGTTTTGGGTTAGTTCAAGAGGTTTGGTGAAAACTATATCGCTTGTCCCGGCAAACGAAAAGCTATAAAAATCAAAATCAAAATCTCTCTAAAAAGTGGGAGGAAACGATTTCTAAAATCTGTCATGCTTTGAGAATTTTTCAGTTAAAAAATGAGTTTGGTTTGCCTCGGTGCTTTGAATACTTCACCACGTAATTTCTTAGTTATATTTTATTTAAAAATAATTGTTCTCTTTGAATATTAATTTAAACATAATTTCCACAATTTTTAGTGACTGTGTTTTTCAAACAGCTTTTCAATTAGTGTCGGGGTTAATAATATTTGGATCTTCTTCTTTAATTTTATATATATTTTTTTGAATTTTTAATATTTGGAATCTTATTATGAATAATAATTTTTGCATATCTTGGTCAATTATTCACTAATGAATCCAAAATTAGATCAAGTAACCTTTTTTTAAAAAGTGATATGAGTTGTGTGTATATGTATATGTGAGTGTGCACGTGTAGATATTATTTTTATTTACAGGTATTATGTTCTGAATTTTTAATTAGCATAATAATAATATATTTATCATACCTGGTAGTTTCCTATAAATAATCCCTGATGAGGGAGTCTAAATTGACTCCGAATCATGTTGGTTCCCTGGTAGTATAAAAAAGACGGATAAAAGAAAACGTGAGACGTTGGTTTTTGGTTGACTTTTTCTCCTTTTCTCCCTCTTTTTTCAATTGGTTATTTTTGTCTCTAATGAGCCGAAAAGTGAGGTAGTTTAGAAGTCTACTTTTTAATTTTGAATATTTTTCATGCTCATTTTGCAGAAAACTATTCATGATAAAATGGATTTCTGTTCGATCTTAATTTTAAATTATTAAATAGAGACACTATAAAAATGATTCGTTCCTATCTGCAGTGGTTTGCTTATGAATATTTTCTGATTTCTTTTAATTGAGTCTAAATTATTTTAAATCAATTTCTTGAAAGAAATCTTTCTATTATAAAATTCTTTGTAAGAAAAATGCACTAAATATAGCAATTTTAGAAACATATAAAATTTTTTTTTTTGATTTTTGCTTTTTCCTATTTATGGAATTGTAATAATCTAAATGGATTGATTTGAATCACAAAAAAAAGAAGAAAACATCTGGTTTCCCTTAAGATGACTTGGACTTATTCCTCCAAAACACTTGGGGCCTGATAACAATTTTTCCCCTACAGACCTCTACAAAATCCACACTCCTTGCAAACAGCACTCCTCCCTCGTTAGCAGTTCCCTCTACCTTTGATGATACTAAATTATCCTTTTCTGGCATATCGCAAGAAACCCTAATTAGAAAACTCTTTGAGGTAAAATCAAATGCTCAAGATTCTGATGGTATTTCAATTAAAATGATTCGCTTAGATTTATCAGTCATTTGTTATATTCTCTTGCATCTATAACGCATCTCTACAAGTGGCAATATTTCGTGATACCTGATAAGATGCGATTATTCGCCCTGTTCCGAAAATTTCTAACCCTACCTCTCCCAAACATTTCCGCTCGATATCCATCCTCTATGCCCTGTCTAAACCTTTCGAACGCATTGTCCATCAGCAACTTACTGCACATATTGAAACTAACACTTTAATGGAACCAATGCAATCTGGGGTTTGTGCCTGGCATATTATGTACTCTTACAGCTACACTTAAAGTAACTTCTGACCTTATACTGACAATTGATAGAAGGGAAATAACGGTTGTTCTCCTTTTTGACTTTTCTAAGGCGTTTGATACAGTTAACCACAATTTACTCTTGACTAGGCTCAAATCACTTCACCTCTCAAATATGTCTGTTAAATGGTTTGAATCTTATCTTAGTAATCGTTCTGAAAGAGTACAAATCAGCAATAGCGAACGTTCTGATTGTCGGCAGGTTTAGAGTGGTTTCCTCCAAGGTTCCACGCTTGCACCTACTCTATTTAATATCCATACGTCTGAACTTGGTAGTGAACTTCGACACTGCAACTATCACAAATATGTTGATGACTTCAAGCTTTACCTGTCCGGGCCTATTGCCACTCTTAAGAGCTTACTTCAAAAGGTACAGGAGGATCCGTGAGGAGGATATTGATTTGGCGGTGCAGTGGGTCTTGCCAAACGGTCTCACTCTTAACCCTGCTAAAACTAAGGCTATAATCATAGGACCTTCTTCCTCTCCTCCACTTGAAACAATTGCAACCTTGCCTTCTCTTATCATCGATGGGCGTCTCATCCCCTTTGTGGATTCTGTGAAAAATTTAGGCTCTATTCTTAATCGCTATCTTACTTGGAATGAATAAGTTGCGGATATTTCAAGGAAAACCTTTAGAGTCCTCCAACAGCTTAACACGAATAAAGAATCACTTCCTACTTTAGCACGTATCCTCCTCGTTAAAAGCCTGATGCTTCCTTTCTTTCACTACGGATATGTGGTATATGACGATATTACTGATGAGCTGAATGCCAAGCTTGAGCGTATGTCTAATGCTTGCATTAGGTTCATCTATATCTGTAACATCCCCAAAGTGAACATATTACTCGTATAGAGATGAGCAGGACTCCTTAACGTCGCCAAAAGAAGACAAATTTTTATGTTTAATTTGCTTTATAGCCTATTCAGTGAAAGGAAAACAGTATTGAAAATTCAGCCACACCGCACGTGTAAAATGCAAAGGTTATTCGTTATTCGTTGTGCTCGCCTTTGGAACAAACTAGGACCTATAACATGCCTATAACCATTAGAAGTGGACGTTCACAATTCCATTTTAGAAAACTCCTTTTTGGTTACTTATTCAACACATCAAATCCTACCCTCGAAATCACAGATTGGTAACACTTAAATTCTTAATTAAAATATGTATATATGAGTATGTGTATGAATGGGTATTTACTTTAAGTATGTATATTTGCGTATGTATATTTATAGTATCCATCTGTTGATAGCCTGGATCCAATTATTTGTATTATAGTTCAGTTCTTTACCTTTGTTGATACCTATTTTTGATTTCAATAGTCAAATCTATCGCCGTCACATTTTAATTGTAATATGTATCACCTGTTCCTTATATGGCTAAAGCCCTAGAAACTTTTCATGAATAAATACAAATACAAAAATACTAATTAAAATAATAATTAATTTTTCGTTAAATTGTTCTTGGCTTTTTGCGACCCCCAGTATTTATATTAGTTTTCCGTTTTGTGGCTTAGGTGCCCGTAAAAGATGAAGGAGATTTAAATTTTCATCAGACGTTTCGGCTCCATATATGGGCCCTCTTCAGTGATTTATTCTAAAAAAAGTTTATTGGTACATTTCATTTATTCTCTAAGATAGACTTTTGTGCGTCGGTTTTTTCTTTTTCTTTAGTTAATAGATATCTATTTTGCTTATAATTAAAATGATTTTTTTTTTGAGAAGTCATATTTTTCGTGAGAACATTCATCTTCTTCCTGGAAAATTCAACTATTTGGTTAAAAATATATCTTATTCAGTTGAAAATTCAGCAGCTTTGTGGCGGAAAGTAGAACTTTGTTTGTTAAAAAATCATATTTTTCAAGATTCTCCACTTTGGTTTAAAATTTAGGTAATTTTTTGATTAAATTTTTTTTTACAAAAATTAATATTTCATCTGAAAATTTGACTATTCTGCCTGCCTGTGGTTTGGTAGGATTCGTTTCTAGGGGTTAGGTGAGTTAGGAGGTAGGTGGGTTAGCACGCTTGTGGTGTCGAATGTAATTATTTCAAAAAAATAGACGACTAAACTCGCAGTTCCCAGGGGTAGGTGGGTTAGCCTGCCTGTGGTTTGGTAGGTTTGTAGGGGTTAGGTGAGTTAGGGGGTAGGTGGATTCGCACGCTTGTGATGTCGAATGTAATTATTTCAAAAAAATAGACGACTAAACTCGCAGTTCCCAGGGGTAGGTGGGTTAGCCTGTCTGTGGTTTGGTAGGTTTCTAGGGGTTAGGTGAGTTAGGGGGTAGGTGGATTAGCACGCTTGTGATGTCGAATGTGATTGTTCCAAAGAAATAGACGAATAAACTCGCTGTTCCCAGGGGTAGGTGGGTTAGCCTGTTTGTCGTTTGGTAGAGGTGTTTTTTGGCTCTTGCTAAAAATTTTGGGAGTATATGAATTTTTTTGACCTCGAATTCAGATTCAGCGACAAAAAATACATAGGGATGCATGGGTCTGGTTTAGGGATATGAAATTTAATTTTTTTGTGGGTTGTGTAATTACTGAGCCTATCCGTTACAGTTTGGAGTTTGAATCGCTTTAATGTCTTCATTGGAACTGAAGATAGTATAGTTGCACATTTTTATAATTTTAAGCAACAATTTTAATTATTTCTCAAATTTGTCAACTGCAATTTGTTCACAAATGTTTTCCTCATACTCATTAATTTTTTCAAATTTTTCCCATTGCCTCTTGTATAAGAAATAATGCTCTAAACTTGACTCCTCTCAGATGTCTCAAAAATTCCTTAATTCTTTTTACATTTTTCAGTCTGCAAAGCACACAATTTTTTTTACATTTACGTCTTTGGTCTCATTTACGTGAAACATTTTCAGCTTTTAAATGACTATTTACTTATTACTCTATAGCTTTTTTTGGTTGAGTTGTTAAGCCTCAAAGGCAGATGCCTACAATTTTTGCAAATTTTTCCAGTTGCGGGCTCGAATCAGTGCCAGGGACCTTTCCCCTCCGAGCCTTATTTCCTTCTTCACTTGAAACTTCCCTCATTCCCTTCGTCCCCTTTTTCCACTCAAATTACCCTTCACACTTTTTCCAGGCTTAGGACTGGCAGCATGTTCTACTTATCTACTTCTACTTGATTCTGGTGAAATTTTTTCTTGTGAAATATGTATTGTCAATAACTCTTATTCTTATAACTTTATTATAATATGAATATTAACTCAACTCAATTGAAATGAATAATAAGATTGGCAATAGAGTACTCTATTGCTACTCTTGAATGCTCAAGAATGTATGCTGAGCAAATGCTCTCGTGAGCATGCTCAGCATTTAAGCTCGAACAGAGCATTTATAGAGCATTAAAGAGAATTTAAAGCATTTATTGTTCAAATAAATATATATCACACTTAATACATATAGTTTTACAAAAACATTCTAGAGTGAAATAAACATATACTTTTTTTAAATTACGGAGTTGCTACCGGTCTGGTAATTCTAGAAAGTCAGAGAATGTCAGGGAATTTTCAATAAATTAAAGTTGAAATTAATTTTAGTATTATAGTTGAACATCGCAAATATTTGATGGAAAATTAATCTTTGTTAAAGATCAATTTATTTGTTTGATGTTCCATCATTTTAGTTGAAACCTCCTTCTTTTGTTTAAAATATAATTCCTTTAAAAATTCAAATATTTGGTTGAAAATTCATGTACTTTGTTAAAAATTCATTTTATTGGCTGAAAATTGATCTTTTTGGTTAAAAATGAGATTGTTTTTTTAATTAATTTTTTAAACTGGAAATATAACTTCCATTTTTTGTCGAACATTTTTTTTCTGATAGAAATGTAATCATCTTGGTTAAAAAGTACACTATTTCGTTAAAAATTTACTCATTACTCAAATTTAATCATTTTTTTGTTATGATAAAAAAAATATTTTTTTGAAATATTTTTTTTCAGTTGAACATTTATTTTTTTGACATTTTAACTTTCTAATCTTGTTTAAAAATTGATTTTTTTAGATGAAAATTCATAAGCTTTGTTGCAAATGAGACTTTTTTGGTAGAAAAGTAATCTTTTGGGTTGAAAATTCAATTAACTATTTGGTTAAACATTCATATTTTTGGTTGAAGATTCATCATTTTAGTTAAAAATTCATTTCTTTGGATAAAAAATTATCTTTTTTATTTGAAAACACAACTAAAAAGTGTTTTACATATATGTAGAAACAAAATTTATTTTGCATCAATATTATCAATCGTACCCATTTCGTACCTATTGAGAAAATCCCCCCCCCCCCAGTCCACTGCCCTGAGTTCGTCGCACGGGTGGGGGAAGAGAGCTCGGAACGCAACTTCTCCGATCTAAAGTGACCGCGGTTTGCAAATGATGGGTTTTCTGACCGTGGACCGCAACTCGAGTGCAGCCATTTTGTTACTATGGTTCGTTACAGAGGGGGGAGGGTCTTAGTGAGGGCTTATAATCCGTTACGTAATTTAAGTAGGGGAAACCACCCTACAGTAGATAATGATTTACAGTAGATAATCTTAATTAAATGAAAAAATGACAAAAAATGTGCATTACTTTTGTTAGTATAGCGTTTCAGCAAGGGTATCTTCTGACAAGGTTTCATTGAAATTTTATAATTAATTAATGAGTGACAGAAACAAATTTATTTTTAACCTGAAAAAAATCACCTCTTCTTTATTCATACTTTTTAACTTAATGAAACATTTTTATTGGCATGTTTATAGATTAGATTCAAAGTTTGAAGTTTAATGAACAATATTTATTAACACAAAGTGTTCTTTCTTTAATATTTATAAATAGGGGAGACCGGGGCGAGATGAGCTTACGGGGACAAATGAGACACTGCATTTTCTCTCAAAATGTGTGATTTTTGTTGCTTTTCATTTCAGAAATAAGATTAATAATGATTTTCTAATTTCTTGGAAAAAGAAAAAAATTAAATAGAGTAGATAAAGTAAAAATAAAAATGATTAAAATTTCAAATCCTGAATCCTGTTTGTTAATAACACAAACACTATAAAGAGATGAACCGTTTGCGTGTAAAGGGTCGTGATTAATTGAATTGCCGATTTAATTAATAAAACACTCCCGGGTGATATAAAATAGTGTTTATTAAGAATATGTGAACCTAGATGTTACATAATTTATATTTAAATGAAGCTGTGGAAGAACAAATAATAAAATCAATTAATCTGTGACAAACACTTAATAACTTTCAAACAGAGATCTCGAATGTTCAGTATTTCACGAAATCGCTCCCTTCCGGGTCGTCGCTGTCGCGCGCACTGACCTGCCCCACGTCTTGCCCAGACGTGCAGACCCTTGCTCATCCCCTCCTTTCCCAAATTTGAAATTTTCCGCTGAACTAGCTAATAAACGCGAGCAAGAATCGGAGATATCTTCACTCAGGGCGACCAAATAAAAAATATTTCTCAACGTCCACAACATTCCCCCTCCTGTAATTCAGGTGCGCCTGCATTACATCCGTTTACCTCCAGGACGAATAATTTGGTCGCAAGTCTTCGATACGTTCCGGTCGTGGTCTTGACATCCGCAATTCTTACTCGCCCGTCATCTCCTGGGTAAACTGCTGTTATTCGGCCTTTCAGTCACTGGTTCCGTGGTTGCCTGGAATCTGCAATGATAACCAGATCTCCAACTTTCAGATATCCTCTGTCTTGGTACCATTTGGTACGCTTGATAATGTGACCAATGTTGGCAAATACACGCGAATCCATCGCTTCCAATATAGATCTGCCATGTATTGAGCTTTGCGCCACTGCTTCCGAAGGATATTGTCGCGTTCTTCGAAAACTCCGGGTGCGCCATGATTGCTGGGAATTTCGCCGGGTGAAATTCGGAGAAATTGCATCGGTGTCAAGCTCTGTACATCACTCGGATCATCAAAGACGTAAGTAAGTGGCCGAGAATTCACCGAATATTCGGCCTCCATGAATAAAGTCTGCAAGACCTCTTCCTTCGGAACTTGTTCTTTGAGAATTAATGAGAATGACCTTTTCACTGACCTCACTAGTCTTTCCCAGTAACCACCCATATGTGAACTCATTGGAGAGATAAATTTCCACTCTATTCTTTCCTCGGCTGCTCTGTGTTGAAGTTCTTCTCCTTCCAGTTCTGCCAGCGCCTCCCTCAATTCTCGTTCGCCTCCGACAAAGTTGGTTCCGTTGTCAGACATGATGAGTTTCGGCTTCCCTCTTCTGTTCATTATTCTGCGCAGTGCCATAAGCATCGAGTCTGTGGATAGCGAGTGAGCCATTTCCAGGTATACTGCTCTATAGGCTAAACAGGTGAATAAAACACCGTAGCGTTTTTCTGTTCTTCGACCAGTCGCCACTTGGTATGGACCAAAATAATCCACTTCTACGTTTGTAAAGGGGTACTGCGATCCATCGGTTCGTACGATCGGAAGCTGTGCCATGGCTGGAATCCGGGGTTGGGCTCTTCGATTTTTGCAATCCTGACAAGAATTCCAGGTACTCTTTACTGCTGCTCGGGCCTTCAGGATCCAATATGACTGCTTCAAATCATTGAGCACTTTCTCTCTCTCTTCCGTGGTGACCGGCTTGAAGATGAAATTGATGTATCATTAGACGTACCGCAGGGTGTTTTCAATCTAAGATCACGGGTTGCCTCATCGCTTGGCTGACAGCACTGTTTTCTTTGATTCGACCATCCATTCGTATGAGACCGTCCGATCCCCTCATCGGCGAAAGCTGGTATAATCGTGAAGAAGGAGCCAGATTCTTCCTCTTCATCAACATTTCACGATCTTCCGGGAAACTATCTGCCTGTGCCATCTTGAGAATTTCCACTTCCGCTTGCTGCACTTCAGGAACCGTCAGAGTCATGTCTGCAATGTCTTTGCAGTCTTGGGGACGTTGCTAGTTTGTCCATTTTTTGCGGCGAACTGAGTCCAGGCCCAGGTGCTGATCAGCCGTTGCCATTTCGAGAATCTGGAAAATTCAATCAGAACATCGAAATTTACCTTCTGTGTCAGGGTGCCACAGAACTCTTTCTTCAAATCCAGGATCTCTTCCTGCTGCTGTTCCGAGAGAAAGTCTTGTGGCCACTCAGACTCGTCTCTCCGGAGAAATTGCGTTCCTATGAACCACCTGTTCGTGGACATTATTTCCAAACGATAGGTGTCTCTGGTGGCTTCGTCGGCGACGTGCTCGTTGGTAGGTACCCATCGTCATTCATTTTGTGCTGTCGATTCAAAAATTTCTCCAATTCGATGAGCGACGAACGTCTGGTACTTACGTGCGTCTGATCGAATCCATCTGAGAACTGTCTGAGACTCGGTCCACATGAATTTCCTTCCAATAGATATGCTGTGCTCTGAGCTGATAAAATTCGCCAATCTGCTACCCATGACCGCTGCTTGCAGTTCCAATCTTAGAATCGTCATCCGTTTTAGTGGCGCCACTCTGCTTTTTGACATGAATAAGGTCGTCCGAGCTCCGTTCTCCCCCTCCAGTCGCAGAAATGCGACGGATGCGAAGGCTTGCTGACGCAGAAGACATGTAGCTGGACATCCTTCACTGCACCCATATCTGAAACATAAGAACGAGGAATGGGCAGTGCAGCTGCACTGTCAAGCAACTGTAACCAGGTTCTCCACTTTTCGCTCAAGTTCTCTGAGAGTGGTTGATCCCAGTCGGAACCAGTTCTTCAGATGTCTTGCATCAGAATTTTGGCTCTGATTGACATTACTGCCAACAAACCCAATGGGTCAAGAACCGACATTATGACTTTGAGCACATCCCTTTTGGTCGGTGACTTCTCTGTGGTGACAAATCTCTTGTCAAGTTCTAGAAACTCGGTGGTGAACTTGAAGATATCGCTGTCAGGTACCGAGATCACTCCCAGGACTCGTTGATAATCTTCACTGCTGAAAGATAGCTGACTGTCACCTGTTGCAATCGCGTGCTGAGGAAGAGATTCACGTACTTCCTTCGAGTTCTTCACCCAATTCCGTATATCGAAACCACCTTTCTGATGTATGTAGGAAACTTCCTTGGCTCGTTGAACGGCTTCCGTGATCGTGTCCAGGCTGTCGAAATTATCATCCATGTGATGGTTCTGTGTGATGGATCGAGAAGCATCTGGAAACTCATTTTCAAATTCTTTTGCATTTCTATTTCGAATTTCTTGGGCTACGTAAGGTGATGACACTGCGCCAAAAATCATGACTTGCATTTCGAATACGAAAATCTCATTCGTTTACTTATCTCAACCCAGGATTCTTTGGCTGCATCGATCTTCTTTCCGAATACGAACCTGGTGGAACATCTCCTTCAGATCGCCTCCAATGGCGATCGCTCGCTCTCTGAAACGAAAGAGTACTCCCACTAGAGAACCAAGAAGATCTGAGCCTTTCAGGAGCCAATCGTTTAAGCTCACACCATGAGACTTCGCAGCTGCATCGTTCTTGCACCTTCCTGTGCAGCCTCCTCCTTCAGCAATCGTAGTGCATATCCCTTTTCCTGGTAGTCTTGAAATTTCTTCTCATACTCGTGGCGAAAAGCTGGATCACGATCCATCTTTCTGTTTAGTGCAACGAATCTTTTCTCTGTCATCTTCCTACTAGGTGGCAACGTCTCGTTATCAGTCTTCCATAACAAGCCGGCTTCCCACGCTGATCTTCCTTGGAGCGTAATCTGGTAGCAGTTGAATTTATATCAAATGCCTCGGTGTTCCAGAAGTCCGTCATTCTCAGGCTGATATCATTCTTTTCTGTCCAATGATAGAACATTATGTACTCAGGTTCGGCTCTTTCTTTTTTGCACTTTCCGTGCACAACCCAACCTAAAGCAGTGAGGGAGGCCATGGGAGAATTTCCAGGACCGAAGATTAATTTGCGAGCTACGAGCAGCTCACCGTGATCTTCTCCGATCAGGATTCTAGATTGAGCATGAAGTATATCTGACAAAGGTAATCCTCGGAGATGCTGCCAGATATCAGTGTCGATTTTAACTGTAGATCGTGGCAAATTCAGGGTATTCTGTGTCTGTACGTCAGTCAGTGTGAACTCTCTTTCTGAAGAACCTCGAATTGTCAGATTTACCTGTCGTGACGTTGGTTCGCTCAGGGTAACGTCGTTCGTTCACTCAGCCTCTAAAGGTGCAAGCTTACCTCTCAAACCCAGTTTTCGAGCTAACTCTGCGTCGATGACAGTGACTGACGAACCACAATCCAGATAAACGTATATGTCGATTTCTCCAGCTGGACCCTTCAGAACAACGGGCAGAACTCTCATAAAAATGTGACGTTTCCGACGCTGTACAACGTTTATATGCGCCTTCTCCGGGATTTCCTCTTCATTCTTCAGTGATGCTGTTTCTGTCGATCTTCGCACGTCGTTGTGCAACAATGGATGATGTCGTCCAGACAACTGTCTTTATTACATCATCGTCGTTCGCAATCTCTGATAGAATACAAAGGTTTCAGGCAGGAAAAACACAACCGCTTTTTTGTTGCCCAATTCCAACGTTCATCAACACTCACGTCCTTCATGATTTCACACTTTGACACATGATAGTCCTTGTCACAGTAAACACACTTCACTGATTCATTGTTCTTGTCCAAAACCGCCCCAATCACCGCGCCTTTTTGCAATTTTGTCTCTAATTTATCTACACTAGGATCGTACACCTTGCTCACTAAATTAGTTTGCCTTCGTATCCACTGTGCGAATACTGCAATATTTGAAACGTCAGTTTCCTGTTCACAAACAGCAGCCCATTGCAACTTCTGAGCGAGAGGCAACTTTGCAACCAATTGATCCAAAAACATGAGATTGTTAAAATACTGAGGCTTCCCTAGCGCTGGGACTGTGGCTACAAAATTTGAGACTGAATCTGAAAATAATAGCACTGATCGGAGACGATTCTCCTTGATTTCTGGAAAACTTGTGATATGTGATGAGTTTACAAACCAAAAATGAAATCATTACATTTTCATTTGAACAAATAATTTTTTAACTAAAAAGAAGAACGAATTTTTAATAAAACAGTTCAATTTTCAACCAAATAATTAAACTCTCGACCGAGTAGTTAAAATTTAACCGAATTTTTAACCTATAGGTTCAAAATGCGGCAATTTGGTTTAATTCCAACTATTTAGTTGAAACTTTAATGATTTTGTTCAAAATTAAACTATTTTGTTAAATTTAAATTTCATGTCAAAAATTCAACTGTTTTCTTAGAAATTCGTTCTTTTTCATGGTAAAATTTCCATTGGAGAACCAATCCGAAAACAGTTCTACATTTCGTTCGATCCAATTCGGTTAAAAATTAATCCGTTTCAATCCGGTTGAATCCGAACTTCCAATCAAAAACAAATTTTCAATCCAAAAGAATCCAAATCAATCGGAACTCGGATTGACCTAAACCGATTTTTAATCTGAAGGAACCCGAATGAATCCGAGATCGGATTGAATTGGATTTGTTTGGATTGAAAATCAGTTTAGGTCAATCCGAGTTCGGATTCATTCGGATTGGAAATTTGGTTTGGATTGAATCGGATTGAGTCGGCTTAATTTTTAACCGATTTCGATCGAACGAAATGTAAAACTTTTTTCGGATCGGTTCGGATTAACTCGGACTGGTTCGGATTAACTCGGACTGGTTCGG
>CAKNXH010062039.1:0-13687 GCA_932178445.1 Andricus quercusramuli | reverse complement strand
CGTTGGAAGTCTCCCGAAGAATGGAAAATTGTTGCTCAAGGCTTCAGTCAGATGGGATTTCCCAAATTGTGTCGGAGCTCTGGATGGAAAGGAGATTCGGATTAAAGATCCCCCTCATTCAGGCAGCCTTTACTTCAATTATAAGAAGTACCACAGCTTCAAGATGCTGGCATCATGCGATTCTTACTATCGGTTCACATGGGTGGATGTTGGAAATTATGGTGGGCCAATTTGTTAATTATTACCTACGTATACAAACGTTCTTTTCTGTAGTTTTAGACATTTTCATGGCTTTTTCATGAAGTCCTCTGCAATAATTAACCTCTTTACAATATTTTCATTCTCTAAGGTTCTGTGAGTGATTCTTCTGCGTTTCAAAATACTGATTTATATCAGGCACTTGAAACGCATCAAGCTGGCCTTCCTGAGACGGCACTCCTACCGCGATCTAATATTCGCTCATCTTTTTTTTCATCGGAGATCCGATTTTTACGTTCACGCATTACATGATGAAGCCTTATGATAGAAACAACGACCTTACTGGAAGACAAAGAGTTTTTAATTACAGGTTTTTATATTTTACACTTCATTTATACTTTCCACTTCCACAAGTTATATGAAAGACAGAAAGTAATGCTCGTTTGTTATTATAGGTGATTTGATAATATTTCTTCATTGCGGATTATCTGGGGCTCGCAACTGTATTGAAGACAGTTTTGAATCCTGTCTGCGAGGTGGCAAATTCTGCACAAACGTTTGGACTTCAAACTGGAAACATCCATCAACGTTGTAAAAGCTTTGGTGTGGCTGCACAATTTCGTTCTCACTGAGGAATTGCCCCTAAATGCCTGGCACAGGCGTTACGGTATTCCTGTCAGAGCTGCCGAAAATAGAAGAGACCAAGGCGAAGAGCATCTCTACGATGGCAACCTTCCTAATAACGTCTTTCAAATACGGGAGACGTTAGCGGATTACTTCACCTCACCAGAGGGTGAACTTCGTCATTAGAACATCCTGATGTCCTGATCAAGAAAAATAACAACTGTACTTCCTGACGAAGAAGCAATACACTACCGTCGGAAATTTTCGGTACGATCAGTGCGAGCGATACTAAAAATCGGGATTATTTCATAAATAAACATGAATTTTAAAAGTATTTCAGCTTTTCATTATCAAACCTGTTATAAAAAAATACTTAAAATATTGAGCGTAAAATATATGTGAATTAAAAATTAATATCGAAGGGAGGGATTCTGATTTTTTCTAATTTCTCATTAAGTATGTTAACTAAATTGCCACTTAAATTATAAAATAAAAGTTACTCGAATTATCCTTGTACTCTACGTTTTAAAAGACTCAACGTTCAGATGTTAAGTCCCGATAGCTTTAATCTTATGTATATATCATATTAGTGGCACAATAGGCTTCATAGCTTGAGCGCCAGTGGAGTTCTTCATGGGCTTCGCGCCCGTATTAAAACTATATATCATATTTCTCGTAAAGAGAAACGATCCAATCAGGGGTTTTGAAGATACAAAATATGGATTTATATTTTTTATGAAGCTCGCACTAGTATGTAAAATTAAAAATGACCACTGAGTTTAAAAAATATCCAAAAATTATTTTTATGACTTTTCACCTTTTTTTACATTTTTCTCAAGAACGGTTGTTTCATTGAACAAAATTAATAGAAAAAACAACTCAATGCTTTTTTCTCTATGAAGCTTCTAAATGTTCAAAACATTTTTAGAGTTCATTAAATACTTGTATTCTGTTAATATAGAGTTACTAATATTCAAAAATTAACATCACTAGCAGTATGAAAAAATAATTCTACTCGAAAATCGACTTTAGGACTTTATTCGGCCGAATGCTAAGTTTTCGAAACCAAACAAAGGTGCTGAAATATAATTCTTTGATTCAGCCCGAAATTTGACTTTTCAATTCGATATTCGATACGCGGCTAGCTCGGGCTCGGATCGAATCGAAAAATTTTGTCTTAGCTTGGATCGAAAGGTGATCGAAAGTTTGAGCTTCGAACATGCCTTGGCTCAAAATGAATCGTACGTACGCTTACATATATAAATACAATAACCTAATTTTATTTTGTATATATATCAACCTGAAATGTTAATAAATATTCCAACACTACTGATAGTCTTTATGTAAAACTAATAAGAAGAAATACACTGAATTGTGTTTGTTCTATTTATGATTATGATAAAACTAAATTAAACGATCAATGATTTTCTTCAGCTGAAAGTAGCACTTGGTGCGTTTTTTCTCGGGAATTTTTTCCCATGCGTCCCTCAGGACCAGTAAGCGGTCGTTAGTCATTTCGTCATTAATCGGTTCTACTTGCAGCTCATTCGCAATATCTTCAGGATCAGTTGCTGCCCCAGTTTCTTCAGTTACCTCGTCTTCACTTTCCACGGGAAAGTGTGAAAATATGTTATCTGAAATCACATGTTGAGATTATTGATTCTGACGATTTCTTATATTTACGATTTTTTGAAAAAACTTGGAAACTGAATTTTGGAATTTTCCGACGAGTGAACAGAAAGGTCACACATACTGACATTTCCGGATTATCACAATAAAACAAATAAAATCAGCAGAATAAACATTTAAATTGCTGCAATTATAATTCTGCGTTAAATTTTTGTTATAAATGTTATATTTTTCATATTTAAAAATATTCTTTATCAGCGAACGCTGAATAACATAAAATAAATATTAAAATATAATATTTATAAAAAATGTAATTACATTTTTTTTTAAATTTAATTGAAAAATTTAAATTAAAATTAAAATTTAATATAATTTAATTATCATTGCAGCAATTTAAATGTTTATTTTTGTACTTGTATTTATTTTATGGTGATATTAAGGAACTTACAGTATGTGATCACTTTGCGGTCACTGAACTCATGAGCCATACATTTTATAAAAGAAAACAGAAAAAATTAGAAGATTTTATCCGGCCTAGAATACAAACATTTGTCATTTCATTACAATAATGAATGGTCTGAAATAGTCGCTGAAAATTTTTTTTCCTGGAATATGTACATGATTTCTTTTGCAATATAAGGAAAATATTCTCAATAAGGAATACATTAAAAATATTTATACAGAAAATATTCACATTTTTTATACTTTGATAAGATTTCAATAGTACTTTGAAATGTATTTTTACCTATCATTTACCTGGAAAAGATGTGAACTAGTTTTAATGGGGGTGTTTACCACTTAATAGGAGACGTTAGCAAACTTACATAAGTACCGGCGAAATTGGAACTCAAATTAAGCAAAGTTTTTTAAAGAAAATAATAATAATAATATTTTCATAAAGTTACAGTCCACGTTTTAGATTTTGCTTCACTCATTTTCTTTAATTTACTTTAGAAACCTTTATACTTTGCTTAATTTGAGTTTGAATTTCGCGGACACTTACATAAGTTCACTAGCGCCTCTTAGTGAGCGGTAAACTCTCTTAAAAAGGTCGATATTGGTGTAATTATGCGATTTTATAAGTTTTGCTTATATGAAATGATAGGTAAAATACAATTTAAAGTAATACATATGTGAATATTTCAACTGTAAAAAATGTGTATTTTTGGCCTATTTCAAAATTTAAGCTTTTTCTGTCCCCCGGTATAAATATTTCAAATTTATTGCAAATGGAAAATATTCTATTTATATTGTGGACGAAATCCTGTGCATATATTACTGCAAGGAAAAAATGTTTCAGGGCCATTTCGGACCATTACTTGTAAGGAAATTACAAATTTTGGTATTCTAAGCCCGATAACATCTTCACAAATTTTGTTTGCCTTATTAAATTTACAGCATATTTATCAATAAACAAAAAATACTCTTTAGGAATGATAAAATGCGCGAGCCTTAAACTAGTATTTCTGAAAAATTGAAAACTGAGAAAATTTTATTTTTTTCAGACCTGAAACGGCCTAGCGGAACCTCTAAACTCTAAACCATTTTTTAAAGATAAAAGAAAATTTATGACATTATTTTTTCTTACCAATGAAAGAAACTGAAGGTGCACTCTCAATCACCTTAAACCTAAGAGTTGTTTAAATCGTATTTTTTACAGACAGTATCTTGGAGACTAAAATATAAAAAAAAAGAAATAAGAAGTTTTCTTCCGATTTTTTTATAGTTTTAAGGCTGTTGGAACGATGTCCGAGAAAAATTGGGAAATCTGTGGGACACTCAAATTTCGCAGTAGGTTTCGATATCCCAGAAACTCGGTTATAAAAAGGTACTTTGAACATTTTTCTGTTCCCGCGAAGGGGTATCGCGGGTATAGGACAGCGGCTAAGTGTCTTAGTTTTTACTAAAAATTAAGATTAAGATTAAGCTGTCTGGCTTCATGCGTCACGTCAGAAAAGTTCAAATAATTGGACTTTCACTTTAAAAGTCTATTTTCTAATTGTAAAATTATGTTTTTTAATTTTGCAATTATTAATTTTTGTAAACAATTGATTCGCTCATTTTATTATTTTGAATAAAAGCACCAACGCAATCTCATACCAGCGACAGCCCTTCCAAGGTGCAAGAAATTGTTTAAAGTGCCTTTTTAAAACCGTATTCTTGGGATATTGAAACCTACTGCCAAAATTTGAGTGCCCCACAGATTCTGCCATTTTTTTGGATACCGATACGTCAAACAGGAAATTAAATCAAATTTTCAAAAAAATACTTTTTTGGTATAATAACTCCCTCTCTTGCGCGTCAAGTGCAAAAACGCTTTAATAACCTTGATGACGAAAAGGACATTTTTCTGTAAAATAACCTCCATAAAACGCACAGTTTTCAATTTATCCAATTCTTTCATGGTACTTTTATACCCAGTTAAAAAAATGGTAAAAGATTTGAATTTCACTCATTTCAAAAAGAGCTAGATGCTTCATTTTTGTTGAGCATAAAATGTTTAAAATTATGCGAAATAAGTGTTCTGTAGAAAAAAGTCGAGGGCAAGAGCTTTCTGTTTAATAATGCTTGAGGCTCACCGGGTATAGTTTATGAGCGATTTAGAATAAATCTCTATGCAGCCTGACTCATTGGACAATATAAAATTTAGAAATAGGGAATCCTTGGATAATTTTACCTTCTGCAGTTCATGCATCATCCACAGACTCCTCATCCGACGAGATAAGTTTATCAGTTGGAGAAACTTCATCGTGTTGCCTGAGCAAAATGAAGTTACTATCAGTTCTATACGAATAGAAAACAATCAATATGATTATTTCAGAATTGGGGTAGGTATTCACTTGTCCGAAATTTCATTTTCCCTAAAACTCATTTTGCCAAAAAAATCACTAGATTACTAGCCGCCTTCGAAACCCAATTGCCCAATTAAAATTGGCAAGCAGAAGCCCATCTATCAATTGCTTCGAAGGCGGCTAGTTTCGAAAGCGGACAAGTGGATTTTGAGGACTTTCGCAGGTTTAACAGGATGCAAAGATATTTCAAGAGGTTTCAAAATATTTTAATATCTTAAAGTATTCTATGAGTTTTCAAAATATATCAAGACCCAAATTTGTTTTGTATTTCAAAAAAGTTAGTTCTATGCTTTCCAAATTTTCAACTCGATATGTCAATACGCAAAAAAATGTGAGTAAAATAGGACTCGTGTCGAACTTCAGAAGATCTGAAGGTATTCAACAGAAGTCTCCAGGAAATTCACAATAATTGAAAGATTTGATGAAAACGTAAGAAAGTGTCATCGTGTTAGAACTAATGAGAACGAATAAAATGAGTAGTTAGATAAAAATTGCTTTAAAAATGTTTAATAAGCCGTTTTTGCATGCCTTCAGCAGGCACAATAGACTAGATCGTGTTCAGGTTAAATGAGCTATATAGTAATCATGCCTAGGACGCGAACTTCAATTACATTTGAAATTGAGCTTACTTGCGATGGGCCACTCTTTGGTCCAGGAAAGCTATTACATCGTAATACGGCCAAGATTTAACCTCCGGTTGGCGAGCAGATCCGGAAGGAATGTATCTGTTCATAATCTTTCGATGTTTTATACATGCCGCCTTCAGCTGTTTCCATCGATTTCTTGCTTGTTCGACTGAAATAATTAAAATGTTTTTGTATTACATTTCATACCTAACATTTTTATATAATTTTATCACCGTTAATTTGATTATTCAAATTATCTCTCTATTTAAACTGCTATACATTAAACCGTAAATAATGTACCTACCTGTAGCCTCGCGTGCGACTTGCTGGTTTAAGTCAGCAACAACGATCGCCCATGCTTCTTTTCTTTTACAATTGTCTTTGTAGAAGCTACAAGACTTATCGTATAAATTTTTGTGCTTTGCGACCAATCGGATTCTTTCAAACCAAAACAGTAGACTACCGCTTCTGCGGATCCCCCATCACTCATCTAAAAATTTGAAAATTTTGACAACCGATATTGCGATTGATTGCTATTTGAAAATCGCCCGCTAAAAGATAAATGCATATGACATCGTGATCATAGAGTGAGAAGAAGAGAATTTATCCACTGCGGACTTGCAATGGTGTAAGTTTCTTTTGCACTTTCGAATTTTCAACAAAAGAGTTGAATTTTCAACACAGAAAGATTGTTCAATCGATAAAGAAAAAAAAATATCCAAAATGTTGAGTTTTCAGCATAAAGACGAATTTTTGAAGAAAAATTTAATTTACAACACAAGAATATGTATAGTTTTTACGAAAATAAGTGAATTTTTGACTAAAAAATACGATTTTCTACAAAAGAAGTGCATTCTTATCTGAAAAAGATAAATTTTATAACAAAAATGGAATAGCTACAGTTTTATTGAAAAAAAAAAATTTAACAATGAAAATCGAATTTTCAATACTTAACCCAAGAAATGAACTTTCAACTTAAATTATGCATCTTCTTAAAATAAATTATTTGCAATCAAATGGTTAAATTTTCAACCCAGAAAATGAATTGTCTACCAAAAAGAGACAAATCTTCAACAAAATATACGAACTTTTAATTAAAAAATATAAATTTCCTACAAAAAATAGAACAGTTTACTTTTAAGTTAAATTTTGAAATATAATTAAAAGTATAATATGTACAATTTTCAAGCATAAATTCTACACGAAATATTTAACTTTTGAACCAAACAGATGAATTCTCAATCAAAAAATGAAATATCCATGAAGAAAAATACTGACGAAAAATGGCATAGTGAAATTTTTAGTTTAAAAAATTAATTTTTAATACAAAAAAATAAATTTCAGCCAAAAAAATAAAATTTCAAAAGGAAAAATAAAATTTCAAAAGGAAAAAATAATTTTCTACTAAAAAAGAATATTTTTTAACAAAATACATGAATTTTGAACCAATGAGGTGAGTTTTATACAAAAAAATACAAATTTTTAACAAAATAGATGAATTTGTAACTAAAAAAGATAAATTTTCAACAAAAAATACATTAGTTTCATTTTCAGTTACAGAATGAAGTTTAAGCGAGAAAAATAAATTTTCAACGAAATAGTTAAATTTTCAACCAATTAAATGAATTGTCTACCAAAAAAATTAAATGCCTACAAAAAATTCAATTCTTAATACTTCAACTAAAGTCAGTCCAGTTTTAGAGATCAATAATTATTTTTTTAACAGTAGTGAATCAACTTAAAAAGTTATTATACAAAATCTGAAATTTCAAACACTTTTAATTTTTAATTGTTTGAATTTCAATGTAAATGATTTTATAATTACGCCAGCGGTTTCCTTATGCATGCACTGTAATAATATTAGTTTGAATTTAAAATTGATAAATTGTAAATCTTCAATTTTAAAAGCTTCGATTTAAGAACATTTTCACTTTGAATGATTTAATTTCTAGTTCAATTTTGCATATTTGAATTCACAATTTTTCAGGTTTGAATGTTGAAACCAGTATGAGGAGAATTATTGTATCCAATACCTGAGCTTAATTTAATTACATTGTGACGTATTCAATTTCAAAGCCCTTTGAAAAACTACTTTGTTCTGAGGCGATAATCATAAAAATTATTTTATTGGAATGCACGAGGGAACTACTTAGAAAGAAATGAAGAAGCATACAAAATGTCGTAATTTAGTTAATGAATAGATTCTTAATAATTTCATAATCATTTATTTATCATTTTCAACTGGTATCCGAAATTATTCTAGGCCGAATCCACTTCAAATCAGGCAGGTTTTACAATTGAAATTGCAGAATCTGTAGGGGACGAAACATGTTGTTTTTTCGAGGATATAAAAATTTTCTACGAAGTATTTGAATTTTGCGCTTGGTTTTTCAAACAAACCCACAGTTTTGTATTAAAACTCTGCACCTTTTTACCTAAATCATATATTTATCGTTTTATTTTTGATTGTAATAGAATTGATTGTTTTCCTTCGAAATTCGCCGGAAAATTAAAATAAGGTTCAAAATTAAGAAAATGTCGGCGGTTTTTCTGAACGTATGAAAAGTCGATTTTCTCAAAAAACACACACTTGTACTTTTTGTTGTATCTTTACTTCCATTAGGACCTTGTGAGTTTTATTCAGGCTAAATAACTTTTGTGGCCAGGAGTTTTTTTTTCATAAAGTCGATTGTTTTAATTTTTCTCGCAAACAACAAATATAAAAAAATATTAACATAAAAGTTTGCATACCTAAAAAAGTTCAATGAAAAACACCCCCTGTTCTATTGCGATGTCTTGCACCGTTTATGAAGAAAATTCAAATACTATATTTGTAGGAAAAAGGCTCTTTCGGCCTCAATAAAGGTTTTAACTGTATAAAGCTAATAGGATGCCTTTCTCTCATTGGCAGAAACTTTTCAACAATATTGCAAAAAATAAAAAAGGAGGTGTTTTCCAGGGGACATTTCTTAATGTTTTCAAAACTTGAAGAAGAAAATATATAAATTTTTCTGGAAAACCCAAACTTTTTCCTTCGAATTTTTTAAAACAATTTCTGCTTATGTAAGGAAGATATCCTATTAGCATCATGCAGACTGAACTATTACGCCGGTAGAAGACAAGATGTCGCAAAAGGTATTTTTCATGGAACTTTTCTAGACGTGCAAACTTTTATTTCAAAATTTTTTCATATCTCTAGTTGTTTGTAAGAAAAATGAAAAAATTCATTTTCAAAGGCATTGTTCAATCAAAAATCAAAGTTATTTAGCCCACATAAAACTCACAAGATGTATTCTTTTTATTAGTACAATTTCAACCAAAAATTTGTCAAAAATATAAGTGTGTTTTTTGAAAAAATCGGCTTGTAATACTTTCAGAAAAATCGCCGCCGTTTTGTTCACTTTGAACCTTTTTTCAATTTTCCGGCGGATTTCGAAGGAAAACAATAAATTTAATTGGTAATAGGAAGAAAACGACACACATCTAAATTAAGTACAAGCCACAGAGGTTTTGATGAAAAAAAGTGTGTTTGTTTGAAAAACAAAGCATAAAGTACAAATACTTAATTTTCTTAATTAAAACATACTGTTGCAACTCAGAACTCGAACACCTTATATTATATTACCATAGAAAGAGATGACTCAAAAATCATTTTTAAAATACAGAGAACTCAAAAAGGATTCTAAGGGAGCGTAAGACACATTGGGCACATAAACGCTTTGCTTGTCAGTCATTTTGAAATTGGTCCATGATATCAAGCGCTTCCGAGAACATTCGTTGCTGATTTTCAGGTGTAATCGCCTTCAACCACTGATTTCGGAATGGGTTGAACAAGGAATCACCCTGCACAAGTAGTCTTTTGCGTTGAATGTGTACGTCATTTCCATCAAGCTGCTTCTGAAGAACCTGTGCCTTCAATGTCATTACCGCCGAGAAGTTGCCAGCCACGTTGTCGAACACTTTTGCTGAACGAAGAACTGCCTCTTCTGCTGGAGTTGGTTTCGCATTCTGATGCTTATTTTTATTTCTTATTTTCTCCTGGGCGGATTTATTCAGAGGTGGAATGAGCCTATTTTCCTTACCTCTTCTTTTTGACGGATCTTCAATTTGAGCGACATGCAGGTACTTTCCGCTGGCTGGAGACAAGGAGAACGGATTTTTGTCTTTTCCTGTGGCGTTACTTACATCTCCCAATCTTGGACGTTTAATAGCTGATGGAATGGTAATGGACGTTAACTGACTGTCACCCGACGTGAAATCATTTGTCGGTGGTGGAACGCTAATACGTAGCACTACTTCCAAAAAACTTGCAGAAGGACTTTGCGATTGGGTGCTTACTACTTGGTCTGCTGGTAGATCGTTCAGAAAAGAATTAAACGCAAATGGTCTATCAGTAAAATTAAATCGAGGGTTCTTATCTGAAGACAGTGAAGTTTGTGGCAATTCACGTACAGAGCTTCCTTGTTCTTTAAAGAAAGAACGGACAGTAGATTCGATTGTTGAATGTGTAGTGGGGGACACACTCAGCATTTCTTCCAAGGTCGAATTGAATGATGTTTTTTCTACTATATCGCCCGGTTCATTATCATCTTCGATTGTAATGACTTCCTCGGCCAACCATTTTATTGAAAAATCGTTGTTTTTTGTTCAAAATGTATTTTTAATTGAAAATTAGAATATTTCAGTTAGAGATTACTCATTGTATTTGAAAATTCTATTATTTGGTTGAAAATGTATCTTCTCAGTGGGACATTCAGCTGCTTTGTTGAAAATTCAACTACTTTGTTGAAAATTCGTCTTTTTTTTGTGGAAAATTACTCTTTCTGGTTGAAAATGCAAATACTGAATTTAAGTTTTATTTGCTAAAAGGTTCATTTGCTCTATTGAATGTGGTAAAAATTAATTATATTTAACAAATATAATTAATTATTATTATTCTTTATTACTATCTTCTTCTACATAATGACGCTAGATAGGTGCGGGTTTTTCTGAAATTTTCAGCTTTCCTGTGACTTTTTATCTAAAAACAAATAATAAATATTAATTTTAAGAAAAAGTCTCTTAGTTATTACTTCAGGGAAAATTCACATTTAATATGACCAATATAGGAAATTCGAAGAATATGTCAAAAATCTGTTTTTTTTTCAGAAAAATATATCTAAGGAAAATAAAGATATTGTTTGAAGAATGATTCTCTCTATTGTTTATTTATTATTGTTAAATTACTCAAAAGCCAAGGCAAAGTTCAAAATTTTAGAAAAAACAGCAATTTTCTAGTAATTATCAAAGAGTAGATAGTTATAAGCAAATATAAATTGTTTAAACAACTATTTTTATTAACTTGCAAAAATTATTACCATACTAAGTGAAAAGAGGGCAAAAAATTAAAAATTTGAGAAAGAAAACTGCAGCTATCTGGCATTAATATAGGTGAAAATAGTCATCAATAAAAAAAATTCGTTTAAACAATTACTTTTCCCCAGCTTAAATAATTATCAACTCACTTCAACTAGAAAGGTAACAAAAAATTGAAATTTTCAGGAAAAACCACAATTCTAGCGTTGTTTAAAGGTAATATTATTAACAATAATAATAAATTGTTCAGACAATTATATTTGTTCTTAATAATGAACAACATTGAAAAATCGTCTTTTAGTAGAAAAATTGTCTTTTTTATTTAAAGTTAATTCTTTCCATTTAAAAACTCTACTATTTTATTTTTAGTTCCGAATTCATCTCTTTTGTTTAAAAGTTCTAGTGTTTGGTTGAAAATTTAATTATTCGATTTAAAATGCAACTGATTGGTTGAAATTTGAACTGTTTTATTAAAAATGAATTTTATGGGCTGACACTTTACGCTTTTCGTTGAAAATTCCTTTTGTCTTGGTTACAAAATAATTTATTGAACTGAAAATTTAACTATTTCATTATTGGTTGAAAATTGAATGTTTTTTGAGAGTAATATTTTCGAGTTGAGAATTCAACTATTTTGTAGAAAATTCATCTTTTTGGTTGAGAATACATTTTTAGGCTTGAAAATTCAAACAGTTTTTTTATAGTTGGTTCGAAAAATCTTTTGGGTTGAATTCATCTCTTTTGGTTAAAAATTCTATTATTTGGTTGAAAATTAAAGTGTCTTCTGAAGGAATTGTCTTGTGGCCTGAAAATTCAAATATTTTATCGAAAATACATTTTTTGAATGAAAAGTCAACTATTCGGTTGAAATTTCATCTTTCTTAGTTGAAAATTAACTTTTTTCGAACTTTCTTTTTTTTAAAGAAAATTCGTCTTTTTGTATTTAAAATTCATCCTTTAGTAGAAAAGTAATCTTTTTTGGTTGAGAATTGATCTTCTTTGTTTGAAGGTTGATTCATTTTTAATGGAAAGCGTACTGTTAAATTTTTGGCTCAGAAATAATCTCTTATGGTTAAAAACTCCACTTTTTGGTTGGAAACGTAATTATTTCGTGGAAAATTCAACTATATTGTTAAAAAGTCATCAATTTTGGTCAAAAATTCAACTGTTTTGTTGAACTATCTTTTTCTTTATAGATAATTTGTCCTTTTGGATTAAAAATTTATCATTCTGTAAAAAAGTAACGTTTTTGGTTGAAATTGATCATTTTTGGTTAAGATTTAATTAATTTTAATTACAAAAGTCCACTATTATATTTTTGGTTTAGAATTCATCTCTTTTAGTTAAAAATTCAACTTTTTGGGTGGTTATTGGTTGAAAATTGAACTATTTTGTGTAAATTCTTATTTTTCGGTTGAGAATTAATTTTCTTAACTGAAACTTGGTTAAAAGTCATTTCATTTTATTTATTTAACTGAGTTTCAAACTAAATTTTACTATTTATGATAAAAATAACAGTCTCCTTTCTAATTTCTTTTAATATACTCTCCACCGTTGGAGCCAAGAAACAATCCAAATACTGTCATTTTTAATTTATAGTAATAAAAATCCGTTTTTTAATTAAAATATATGTTAATCTGTTTTAATATGTTGAAAAAACCTAATATACGTAAATTTGTAATATAAAATAAGACTCATCAAAATAAAACAAATTTTGCTTAATTTTTCTACCGTCTACTTGTCATTTACTTCACTAATTCAAATAATGCTTCATTTACTCAAATTATAGGTAGAGATTTAATTTGGCAAATAAATAAAATATTTCTTTCGAACAAAAGCTTTTTCATTCAAGTAGATTATTATTTATTTGAAACTATTTCTTTGAATTGTTCAGATTCAGTATATATAATTATTATTTCGGTATTTTTTATTAGTCCCAAAGAAGATGATTTGAAAGGTTTTATCTATTAATTAACATTTTTCAATTAGTTTTAAAATATTTTGTAAAACCCTTGTAAGAAATTCAACTTGGTATATGTATAGTGGAACAAGTATGCCAAATTTTATCAATTTATCTGTACACGTTCATCACATATTGCAGGATCGTAAAAAGCTTGATATACATACACTCACACATGCACACTAGCGGACAATTTTTCAGGACGTCAAATTATATATATTCCCCTTGCAATATATTCAGGAAAACCGTTTTTTGGAAACTGGATTTTGACACCACTACAAAGCTTCCTCTATGAGGAAGTAATTGCCGAAAATAATATGGGACCGAATTATAAATGGACAAATGTTTAAATTTCCAATATCCAAATTTATCGAATTATAAAATTTCCTAACATTGATTTAATTTCAATAATTAGATGAATTAATTATTCAATATATATATAT
>CAKNXH010062038.1:116955-133943 GCA_932178445.1 Andricus quercusramuli | reverse complement strand
CATTACTTTACCGTTACGCTGTAGCGTAATGTTTGCGTTCGGCCGGTCCGCCAGGGATCACATAGATACCTGAGAGACATGGACGTCAGATAAAAATCCTACCTCCCAGAAGTGGCAACACCGCTTGAGGTGAGTACGTATAGCGTCTAACGCGCTTCCTTATATGTGGAGGAGCCCGTCAACGTATATTGCATATAAATTTCAAATATTTTCACGGAAAATAGCGCAGGCGAGAACGTAGAGTCAACTGCACGGAGGTGAAAACGTACAGTCTATATATATATATTGACTCTACGTTCTCGCCTGCGCTATTTTCCGTGAAAATATTCGGTTTCGGTTTCGATTCCCTTGGAATAGAACCGAAGGGCTTATGACAAAGCCACCGAACGCGTCCTCGGGTGGCGGATAGAGGATCCCCGTACCAAGGGTTTCTGCTGAATATGGTTACAATAATTAATAAGCAGTCGCGGACAATTGTCCAGGGATGGTCCCGAAGGAATAACCCCTAAGCGAAAGTGTGAGAACCGTGCCGAAAGCTGCATGGCACCTGGGTGAGGTGTCTTTAACGGTGACTCTGGGATACCGGGCGACGTCTCAGAGTATCAGCCTTATCCTTGCACGCGGGGCTCTACAAGGATTGACAAACCCTTTCCCTAGCTGCTCGTGGGAACAACAATGAAACCAACAAACCACCAAAATGTTGTAGATGCGGTTCAAAACGATCGAACGCGCAGAGCACCCGACAATGGATCGGCAAACAATGCCGATCATCCTAGAGTGTGGGGTGCTGAAAATAATTTAGATGGAAACACGACGACGAACCGGCGAAACGCCCACATTCAGTGGACGGATCAACTTAAGAATGACGTGCTTGACTGCTACGATGCCAGTATTATCCCTGTTCGCGGAGGCTTTATGGCGCGTATGCATACTCTGTGGTGCCAGAAACACCCAGAGCTTCAAAACGTTTCGCATCAGTCTTTGCGAAATCAAGCCGACTACCTCCGGAAAAATGGATATGTACGCGGAGCGCTTCCTCAACCGCTGCTTGAACAAGCTGCAGACGAAGATGAAACGACATTAAGACCAACCGCAGAAAGCAGGCACCTTCTGGAAGATGATCGCAATTTCAGTACAAGGAGGAACATCAACATGCAAGTTCCTCTTAAGCCCCAAGATCTGGCTGAAATGGATGCCTCCATTCGTGGAGATATCTCGCAAGAGTCCGACCTCTGGACCATCAATTGCTCAGTTTATGGTGCTGCGAGAGCTTTGGCTGATTCAAATCGAAGGCTGAAACCGACGATGGATCAGAAGACCAGAAGACGCTTGCATCAACTGAACAAGAAAATTGGATGGGCAAGACAGAATGCGTCCCGTGTTCAATGTGTGATTGACTACATAACATCTGGTAGACCGTTCACGGAAAGGGTTCGAAATTTCGCTCAAGAACTAAGGACCTTGAATCACACACTGAACAAGTCAAAGCTGCTGACAATCAAGCAGCATATTGTTGACAAAATAAGGCTGTTATCTGACGCAAGGAGGAGGATACAGAAGAGGGAGAGATGGAACAGGGAGAATCAACAGTTTCTTGCTGACCCATCACGCCTCTTCAGTGATCCTCCTGTTTTTGTAAAAAATCCACCCAAGCCCAAGGAGGTAGAGACTTTTTGGAGAGAGATGTACAAGATCCCGAAAACACTAGAGTTGAAAGAAGATACTGACAATATCATCCGCTTCAAGGAGTTTTGCGACAGCCTCATAAAATCTGAGGAGGAGTGCCCATCAGTCACTGCCGAAGAGGTGAAAAAAGCACTTAGAGACACGAAGAACTTTTCCGGTGCTGGACCAGATTGTATTAAGAACTTTTGGTGGAAGAAGTTTACTTTTATACACCAACATTTGGCCCGCATATTCACCTCATATATAAAGTCGGAGACGCCCATTCCGCAATGGCTGGTGTTAGGACGCACTATACTCCTACCGAAAGAAGGCAACTTGTACAGACCAGAGAATTGCAGGCCAATAACTTGTTTAAACACACTGTATAAGATCTTTACAGCTGTCCTAAACAACAGGATCGTTCGACGAATTGAGCCTGTATGGCGAGAGATGTACAAACAATGAGGCTCGAAAAAAGGTGTAGCAGGCTGTCGAGAGAACCTGATAATTGACAGGTGTGTCTGTAAAGACGCTGCCGCCCATCAGCGCGTCCTGTCAATGGCCTGGATTGACTACCGGAAAGCTTTCGATTCAACCTCTCATAGACTTATCATCTGTCTGTTGGAAAGCTTGAAGGTACATCCACACTTAGTGAGATGCATAGAGAGACTGATGCCTCTTTGGAAAACTAGATTTACCATCTCATCTAGGAAACATCGTCTGACGACGAACAAGGTCACCTTCCAGAGGGGCGTCTTTCAAGGGGATAGTATGAGCCCTTTGCTTTTTTGCATCACACTTCTGCCTCTATCTCTCGCACTACGAAATTCTCCTGGATACCTCTGTGGCGACACTAATCAGCGTGAGAATAAAGTAACTCATGTATTTTATATGGATGACCTGAAGATCTATGCCGCTGGTAAAAGCAAACTTCAAACTGCTATAAATATCGTCAAGAACTACACAGGAGAGATTGGGATGGACTTTGGTTTGGACAAGTGTGCCAAAATTAATTTGAAGAAAGGAAAGATTACTGGCGTTCCCAAGGACCCTGAGCTTGTAGATATAAGTGTTATTAGACATCTTAACACTGGAGAGACCTATACATACCTGGGCGTGCCTCAAAGCCGCATTCAGGACGTAACATCAGTGAAGGAGTCTCTCCAAAGCAGATACAAGCATCTTCTTAGACAGATTTGGTCATCCAATCTGTCGGCGTTGAACAAGGTATCTGCGACTAACATGCTTGCCGTCCCGGTTCTACTCTACTCGTTTGGGGTGGTTCAATGGACGAAGAACGAGCTTAAGGCCCTGGATGTCACCACGCGTAAGATCATGCATATGCATAAAAGCTTGCATATCAATTCGTCAGTTCCACGATTATACATTTGACGCCGTCAAGGCGGACGCGGACGTCTGAATCTCCAATGTCTTCATAACCGAATTATTTTAAGTACAGCTTACATAGTTGCGAATGGCAGAGATCCTCTCCTAAAGATGGTCAGAAATCACGAGATGATTGGCGAAGGAGCATTCCTTTACAAAGCCGCGGAGCAAGCTGTCGAGGCCCTTGGCCTGAATTTCAACATCAGAAGTGAGGAAAGTGCATTACTCCATCTAGATGCTTCACGTCTAAAAGCCGAAGTAAAGAAAGCAGAGGTTAGAAAATTTCACCAAGAGCTACTCGACAAGCATATGCACGGAAACTTTCACAGAAATGTAGAAAAACAGTCCTTGTCAAAGGAGCAAACTTTTGCTTTCCTCAAATCATCAGGGCTCAATTCAGGTACAGAGGGCTTCATTTTCGCATGCCAGGACGGTGTAATCTCCACCTTAGCATACCGCGCCCGCATTTCATGTCAAGAAGTTCCCAGTGATAGGTGCAGAGCGTGTCATGCACACGCTGAGTACCTAGAACACATACTATCGGGGTGTCCGACCCACGCAGGAACAACGCATATCTATAGACATAATGCGGCCCTAAGAGTACTTTATTACCACCTTTGTCGCTCTTACGGTGTTGGTCGCGACCCCGCCCTGCCGAACGCTCTAAGGGATATAGAGTCAATTGTCCGAAACGAGAAGTGCCAGATTTTCTGGAACAACGATTTTCGGGCAGCAGTCTCCGTTGCGCACTCGAGGCCTGACATTGTTCTCCAAGACTTCGAGAAACGAACGATATTCGTGATCGAATTCTCGGCTCCGTCCGAATACAACATCACTGCAAAGGAGAAAGAAAAAGAGGAGAGGTATCAAGACCTTAAAAGAGAGCTGCAACGACTGTACCCAAAATATTTGGTTCGAGTAATTGTCCTTGTGATAGGTGCTCTCGGAGGTGCTAAATTATCACTGGTTCGTAACCTTAAAGCCATACCCGCGTGCCAAAAATATGCCAAGGCACTTGAGAGATGGATGCAGAAAGCTGTCATCCTTGGGTCGCTTCGTGTCCTCAAGACACACGAGGGTTTCGCCGGCCTGTCGTTGTGATTTCGTCGTTCCCTGTAACCACCCATCTCACGGATGTGAGACGTGGCCATAGGTGTATTTGACCGCGGTTCTACTGGGGGCTATTGACATTTTCTTTTTAGATGGCAGTTGCTCTTAGTGGTACCCTGCGGTGGTTGTTTAACTTTTTTTTTAATTATATATATATATATATATATATGTGGGTGTGTGTGTGTGCGTGCGTGTGTGTGTGGGACCGTCCGCGAAGAAAGGGCCCTCATACGGAAAAAATCGATCTTTATTTTCTTACGACAATCGATATTTTCTGAGATACTCTTTCATTTCCAATATTCAGAAATTTTTCAAGGTAATTACTTTTCTTGTTATTAAGTTACAAACATAGGCATGATAAGCGTACGCGTACGAAAGCTAGCCCCACCACTTACCACTACAGCTGTACGCGACGTGTCCGTGAGCTCCGCTGGCTCGTGCCTGAAAGTCTAGTGGTAAGTGGAGGGGGTGCTCTTCGTAGACGCATCCCCACTACTATTAGTAGTGGTTAGTACACATATATATATATTGAATCAATTCATTTACGAATTTTCATTCGTATTATAGTTGAAGGGCGGAAAAACTATAGGGGGTAAGTGCCATTTCCGAAATTTTACAGGGCGACGAAAAAACGTTTGCAATACGTTGTATGTAGTACCAAAGGGTGCGTGATTTTTTTTTACGTAAATCTAGTGTAGATCTATGTCCTTTGTTAATTTCATCCCGTTACATGAAAAAATGAAGGCGCCACGAATGTTCAAAGTCCAGGAAAGGGGTAACTCCAGGGCAGCGGAAGAACTAAAAGGGTTAAATCCATCGTTTTTCTTTTCCTCGTTCAGTGTGTTTGTTTCGTCATGAACGACCGTACGCGTTTTTGAGATGTCAAAAACAAAAAGAAAAAAATGTTTGAAATACCAAAATGTACAAAAGATGTGCTGTTTCCGACTAATACCACGTTAACGAACGATGAAGAAGACGAAACTCTCCGCCACGATAACCTACCGACGCTTTAGTGTCATTTAACACCAATATATGGAACCTCAGTCCCATAGATTTCGAGTGTACCCCCCCATTCCGTTATAAAACGCGAAATTTCCATAGGGCCCCATGAGGAGTTACCTTCAATAGAATTTCCGCTACCGTGGAGTTACCTCCCCGACCGTTTTTAGGTAGCTATGAAAAAAAAAGAAATTGGTATTTTGACATTTCCTTAACGCAGTAGTGACTGCCTTTACCAAGACTATTCGAAAATGCGAAAATATCATTTTCGAAAAAAGTGGCACTTACCCCCTATAGTTTTTCCGTCCTTCAGTTGTTTCATGATGATACAAAAGAAGTTGTTCGGTTTTACGTATTTCTAACGTCTTAAGAGATCCTTATAGAAAACTACAAATTTAATTTTTGTTAAGAAATGTTTTTAGGGTAATAGTCGTTAAGATCCACAGATTCGAAATTTTTAAATAAAAAATAACTGATTATTTAATTACAAATTTTGTATTCATCAATATTAATCCTTCACAATCCTTCACCCTGCTAAGACCATAGAAGTTAGACATCACCTGATGTCTCGTCTCAGTTTTGAGACGCAGCCAGACATCAATGTCTTTGAGACGTATTCAAGACGTCACCAAGTCGAAATCAAGTCAAAGCATTTTGACTTGGGTGTAGCGGCAGAAGAGGAAATACAATATGGTGCTGCGATTGTCACTCTACTCGCTAAATATCTAGGTCAATATATGGGCATATCCACGTAAAGTGTCATTTTCTCTAAAAAAAAAAGTGAAAGTGGGTTCTTTCTTCTTTTTTAATGCTCAGGATACTTTCCAGTAGTGTGTGAAGTACCATCTTCTTGATTTAGAATATACTGGGTGTTTTTTTTTTAAATGGAGACATCGAAATACCTCAAAAAACACACATCCCGTGATAAAAATATCCGTTATAAAAACTTTTCATTTTCAAGGGGGAAAAGCGACTTTGAAAAAATTTACCCCGCCCCACCCACCAGGAAGCAGGAGTGGGGGTAACTTTGTAATTTCAAATGGGAACCCCAATTTTTTATCACACATTCAGATTCCCCATTATGAAATACGTAATTTTTATTCGAAAAATTTTTTCGATTCGCGAAAAAAAACACCCCCCTGCCTCCTGGGGGGGGGGGGGCTACCATGGCGGTACGAATGAAAATTTCACGTAAGGCGGGAAATTTCAAACCCAAAGGAATCCTCATTCTCTAAATATTATTGAATAAGCAAAATTATACAACATAATATTATGAATACATGAATATTATAAATGGATAAATCATAAATCTCTGATATAACTCACATAAAATGTACTGGAAATTATGTTAAGATGTATCACGAAAAATTTACTTTCAATAAAGCAAGGAAATGAAATGATGTTTAACATTTCATTCAATTTTCGTATTGAAAGTTGGTTAAAAATTGTCCTATCAAATATATTATTTCATTATTGAAAAACTATTTTTAATTTAATACTTTCGAAAAAATCAAAAATATTTTTTTGAGCTCTTCTCCAATTCAATTTGTTAGAAAAGGGTTAACTTACTATAATAATGACAGATTTATTTGCCAAAAATTTGATAAAAAATTGATTTTTATATTTCATTTCATCTAATATGATGTTAGATTGTGAAAAACTTTGGGCATTTTGAATATAAAAACCTTTCTGTCCAAAATTTTTTTCCAGACGAGTAATTCGATGGAAACAAGTAATATTTTTCCAATATTTGACAATTTTTTGTAATATTTTAAAACATTCTGAATTCTTGAAAAAAAGTTGCAGACAAAAGTTATTCCTTTCAATAAACCAGAACTTTTTTGTCATACAACATTTTTTTGTTGACGTGTAACTTTTGAAGAAAATCTATTCATACACACATTTTGACTTTGATTTTCACGAAATACACGTGATTTTTGAGGCACATAATTTTCTTTGTGGGGATGTTTTTTGGCCACCGAAATACAGCAAAGTCAGCCAGTAATGGGAAAACCACGGCATATATTTTTTAATATACAGAATAGATCGTGGCATATGCCTAATAAGGCTTATAACATTCATAGTTTTCTATGTATAATTTACAGAATATTGTGAAATCATTCGGGGTCGTTCAAAAAATACGTGACGCCTTTAGGGGGGAGGGGGGTCACCTCGAGTGTTATGCTAATGTTAAAGTTACATACATTTTCTATAGAAAAAGCGTTATGCACGGGGGGGGGGGGGGCAAAATTTTCAGAAAAAAGCATTACACTTTTTTTTTGAACGGCCCTTTATAGAATGTCCTAATATTTACAAAATTTACGAAAAAAAAATTGATAACAGCATACTCTGTTATCATTCTGTAATATTGGCAAACTCTTTCTTTTCTGTGTACTTTCCTCTAATAAAATAGTTACGACCGTGATCAACAATTTCTAAAATGAGGCGAGAAAGGTCGCATGAGTTTTGCAATATGAGTAATGTAGTAATATGTGTACTAGTTAAAGCAATAGAGGCGTGCACTGAAATTAATCAATATACAGATAAGGTCTAATTGCATTGCAATAAGATTAGTTCAGTGTCTATTTTCGTTCTGGTTCTGCGCCCTCTATTTATAAAAAAACACATTAATTATCGATTGTCACTGAATGTGTGCGTCACCTTGAAACTAATGACACAGTTGGACTCATCTGGAATGTCAATTGTAACCAAACACCTGCCTGGTTGACGCGCATTATAAAGGCAATTGATTACTGCTACAAAGAAGTTAGTTGCAAGCGGAAAATAGTAAGAGATGCATAGCAAAATAGTGTTGTCATTCTTGGCTATTGTGGCCTATGCCAAAGCAGCTTCAATTTTTGGAGCAGCCGGTTTCGATAGGAATTCGGTGAGGGAAACATAAATCTGGAGTTGTCAAAATTTCCCAAAATTGTGTGCCAGTTAATAACACTTGTTTTTATATAATTATTATATGTATAGCTTTCACCTTCTCGAAATTTTTTTCGACTTGGAACTATGTCCGTACAATAGGATTTTAAGTTGGTGAACTATTTTCAGAAAATGCCGAAAAATTTAGGAACTTTTTCGTAACTTCGTGACCCTAGAACTGTGGAGTTCTATCTTCGATTTTGCCAGTTTTTCAGGAAGGAAGTGTCTACGTGTATCGAAATTTGGGTACAAATATGGGTGTGTACAAAAAAATCCGGCTATTCGTACCGAAATTTAGATACGAATAGCCCCTTTTTCAGCTCCCCCTATTCGTACCGAAAAAAATTCGGATATCTGTATCGAAATTTAGGTGCACGTGCACACGGCCTCTCAGGTAAGCTGTTTGAAATTAATAATTTCTCACATGAACACGATTAATGAGAATTACCCTGGCGAACCAGCTGAACGCAAGCGTTACGCTGCAGCGTATAGCCACAAAGTAATTCTAAAGTAATCTCGAACTATAATGAATAGAAGAAACAAAATAAATATCCAAATTGTTGCAATTATAATTGTGTGTTAAAATTTACGTTCGAAGGTAATGCCATAATTCCAATAAGTTTATTGTTTAGTGTTAGAAATAAAAAAAACATAGTGGTTGTCATCGAAGTCTGCTAAAGGCGCCTTTAAGCGCATCTGAGTAGATGTGAGTAGATGCGCTTAAAGTCGCCTTTAGCAGACTTCAATGTCAGTCACTATGTTTTTTCAATATCTAACGCTGAAAAATAAACTTATTGCAATTATGGTATTACCTTCTAACTTAAATTTTAACGTATAATTATAATCGCAACAATTGAGATATTTATTTTTTTTCTTTTATTCATCAAAATTCAAAATTATTTCAAGATTACTTCACGGTTACTTTATGGATGCGCTGTAGCGTAAGGCTAGCGTTCAGCCTGTCCACCGGGTCACTTTTGTTTTTCTGTTTGCGGCAAGAATAATTTGAACACTTTTACAGGATTTAACTTCGGTAATGCCAAAACTTCGGTGTGTCCAAAATACTACAAAAGGTTCAGGAATGTGTAGCTGGAGGAAATGCTCAAAACATACGTTTAAAGAATAACAATGGATGCCATATAAATCATTGAATCGTGGAGCGCCCGCCCTGAATATTTTTACTGGCGCCAAACTCGAGAAGTTTGTGTCGTAGTTTGAACAGAAAAGTGCTCATTATTTGCGTCACACCTCTTTGTATACATTTTTATGACATTCAAAAAATTTGAAATAAATATCTTATACAATATTATGATAAATAAGAAATGGCTTCAAATTATGTCTCTTAAAATGTATTTTTTAACAACAGAACTATTTTATTTAATGAATCAATATTAAATTTCAATAATAAAATCATAAAAAAGATGCTGTCACGTAAATTTTAATACAAAAAAAGAATTTTCTTAAAATCCTACTTTAACTAAAATTCTAGTTACTTTCATTTTGAAATTCTGGAGAATTTGAGTCTTTTTTGGATATCTTTCTTCGTACTAATTCCACTCGGATTTCTATACGAAATTCACTCGAATTACCCATTCCTATAGAAAAATGCACCCTTTTCAATGGGGTTTTGCCTCTGTTTAAAAGTATTCAAAACAACGCTCCTCGTTTGCTGGAAATGTGGAAAAGGAAACGGAAGTCGAAAAGGTTCTATAAAGCGTTTGAAGGAGAAAGCTGCGTAACTTTTTCATCATATTTCACTGGAAAATTGATTCTCTAAGGCTTTTTTGACATTACATTGTACATTATTTATATCCTTATCAGACAACTAAACAATGAATTAATATACAGGGTGTTTTTTTTTAACTTAAGACAACGAAATATCTCAAAAAATACGCATCCTACGGAAAAAATGTCTGGAATGAAAACTTTTTATTCTCGAGGGGGAAAAAAGATTTATTAAAATTTACCCCACCCCCACCCTCACAGGAGGCAGGGGTGGGGGTAACCTTGTAATTCCAAATGGCAACCCCAATTTTTTATCACAGATTCAGATTCTCCTTTACGAAATACGTAAGTTTTATTCGGAAAATTTGTTTCGATTCGTGAAAGATGGCGCTGCAATTGCGAAAAATGAAATTGTTGACACTACTTTTAGCTCTACCCAGCAATAATGACGCGGACGTAGAGGTGGTCTATTCCTTTTCGGGGTGCTTAATTTCGGTGAGTCCCCTTGCCTCTCACCATCCATCGGGGTGCTTGAACTTTTGGCAACGGGACAGTAAAAGTGATATAACTGTCGAAAACCATTCCCGAATGCAGTTGGTTGACGAAAGTCGATTTTGGATGTAGACATTACATATCATCGAGTCTCCACTGTCTACAATCCTCGACGTCATTCCGGTCGAGCGATAACCGCGTCTGTCCGTGCTTAACGTTTATTCATTAGGAAGGTTGATTGTGTTCATTTGATTCGGGTGTGTTGGTTGCTTTCGTTTGGGTTATTGTTGTTGGTCACGTCCGTTTGAGTTGGTTTGGGTGTCGTTGTATTTCCTCATTACCTTACTTCATTACTTTTACAATGGAAATTCTATCTCAGCAACAGAAGATTGAAATGATTCTCATTTATGGAGAAAGTGGCAGGAATATCAATGATGCTCTCACGCTTTATGCTCAACGCTTTCCAGAAAGTGTTCCTTCACGCGCTTCTTTTTACCGGGTTGTCCAAAACTTCATCACTGACGGAAGTGTACAACCGAAAAAAAGGAAGCGTCAAGTAACAGTTACTGGAGTTGATAATGAAATTGCAATGTTAGCTACAGTCACGCATGACCCTCATTTTAGTACTCGACAACCAAGCCGCGATTCCGGAATGTCTCTATCCAGTGTTTGGAAGGTATTAAAACGTAATCATTACCATCCGTATCATATTTCACTGCATCAAGAACTTCATGGAAATGATTTTCAGAACCGAGTGACATTTTGTCAATGGGTGGTTCAGCAGATGCGAGGAAACCCGAATTTCTTTTTTCTAGTACTCTTCACAGACGAGTCGTCTTTCACAAACCATGGTAACGTTAATCGGCACAACATGCATTATTGGAGTGTAGAAAATCCACATTGGTTGCGTGAAGTTGAGCATGAGCGTCCATGGTCCGTGAACGTTTGGTGTGGAATAATTGGAGATCAACTTATCGGTCCGTATTTTATTGATGGAAATTTGAACGGTGAAAAATATCGTGACTTTTTAGAAAATCAACTTACTTCCAATATTGCTGGAAGACCTAAGCTTGGAAGTGCGACACAACATGTGGTTTCAACATGACGGTTGTCCAGCACATTATGCGGCAATCGCGAGGGAAGTACTCAATCGCGAATTCAATGGACGATGGATCGGTAGAGGAGGTCCAGTAAATTGGCTTGCCAGATCGCCAGATCTTACGGCGCCGGATTTCTATTTGTGGGGTTATCTAAAGAATCGCGTGTATCAAGAAGTGCCCACAACTCGTGATAACATGATCGAGCGAATCAGGTCTGCTTGTGCACAAATATCACCAGACACAATTCGCAGTTGTGTGGAATCTTTCAAAGCTCGGATTAACAAGTGCATCGAAGTGCGAGGACACCATTTTGAGCACTTATTGTAAAATAATTAATCGAAATCAAGCATCCCTATGGTGAGAGGCAAGGGGACTCACGGAAATCAAGCACCCCGATGGATGGTGAGAGTCCAGGGGACTCACCGAAATTACGCACTCCGAAGGGAATAGACAACTACTACGTCCGCGTCGTTATTCCTGGGTAGAGCTAAAAGTAGTGTCAACAATTTGTTTTTTCGCAATTGCAGCGCCATCTATCGCGAATCGAAACAAATTTTCCGAATAAAACTTACGTATTTCGTAAAGGAGAATCTGAATCTGTGATAAAAAATTGGGGTTGCCATTTGAAATTACAAAGTTACCCCCACCCCTGCCTCCTGTGGGGGTGGGGGTGGGGTAAATTTTAACAAATCTTTTTTCCCCCTCAAAAATAAAAAGTTTTTATGACGAAAGCCGTCATCATTGACGCATGTAGCGCCCCCAACGTCCCAGGACGAACTAAGTGGTCAAAACTATAACCAGACTATAACCAGCTAAAAGTGCCCCCTTGGCCGGTGGACCTAGTCCCGCGAGTTACGTCGCAGTTTTCGGCATTTCTCAGACGTTGCGCGTCGATAATTGATGAAGTTAAAGAACGTTAAAAATGAGTTACCATGAACATAAATTGCTAACTGCATATTTATTTACCACTCGAATATTAAATGTTTATTATATAATTATTCTTATGATTCACAATTATTAGTAAGTAGTTATACAATAATAATAATAATAATTCTTCAAAAAAGGACCTGAACATCCTTGTAGATGCGGTAAATAGGTATTCTAAAGCGATTGGCATGAGCTTCGGACTGGACAAGTGTGCCCGCTTCCACCTACACCAAGGAAGACTAGAAACTACATCATCCAGTGACGATCAGGATGTTCAACTCATAGGCGGAAATACCACTCAACATCTTGGTATTGGAGAAACATATACATATCTTGGAATACCGCAAGCGGAAACCCAAAATGTGCATAACTTGAAAACGGCCCTTGGAAAAAGGTATCGCCAAATTCTCAGAAAAATTTGGGCTTCCGAATTATCTGGAAAGAATAAGGTCCAGGCGACCAATATGCTGGCCGTTCCTATACTGCTCTACACGTTTGGTGCAGTAAAATGGAACGTCGATGAGTTGAAACAACTTGATCGAAGCACACGCAAGATGATGACAATACAACGAAGTCTTCATCCTAGATCTTCAGTACCTCGAATATATCTCCCTCGCGATAAAGGGGGTAGAGGATTGCTAAGCTTAGAGTGTCTTCATTGAAGAACGGTTCTGGCTACAGCCTGCTCAGTTCTAAAAAGCACGGATTCCCTTATGCGACTCGTACATGAACATGAAGTCGCCAATGCTGCGGTGTTTCTATACCATGCAGCAGATAGGGCCGCAGAGGAGCTTGCCCTCCCATTTAATTCCAGCGACATTACACGTGGCCTAGCATCACTAACACCTCTGGTGCTCAAAAGTCGTATACAGGAAGCAGAACATACGCTCATACTAAGAGAACATGTTGAGAAACCCCTCCATGGTAAGTTCTGCGGCATCCTACGTAGAGAAGAGCTCTCGATGGGTCTGTCCAACATGTTTTTCAAGTCTGCTGGATTGAGATCGGAGACCGAGGGATTTCTTTTTGCCTGTCAAGACGGCGTCATAGACACCTTAGTTTACCGCGAGCGCATAATGAATTTACCTGTACGCGATACCAACTGCCGAGCATGCAAGCAAGAGCCCGAAACACTTGGACATGTTCTCAGTGGATGCTCTAAATATGCACGCTGCGCGTACATAGAGAGACACAATGCAGCTCTAAAAGTGATATATTACCATCTTAGGCATTTCTATGGTGTTGATCTATTGCCCGTCTTGCCATACGCCCAGGGGGAACTCGAGTCAGTTGTGGAGAATGATCAGTGTAAGATCTACTGGAATTTCTCATTCTCTACCACTCAACGTATCAGTGCTACGAAGCCTGACATTGTCCTCCAAGATCTGAAGAACAAGATCATTTACGTGATTGAATTCTCGGCACCAGCCGATGGTAATATCACGGCAAAGGAGGGAGAAAAACGGGCGAAATATCAAGCACTTCTTTTCGAGCTGAGTAGGCTGTACCAAGGCTACAAAGTCCATCTTATAATTCTCATAATCGGCTGCCTTGGAGGTATGAAAGCTACATTTATTAGCCAACTCAACAAGATTCCGGCTTGCCAGCGTCATGCTCATATCATCGCGAACCGGATGCAAAAGGCTGTTCTCCTGGGATCACTCCATCTGGTCCGTCAACACTGTTCCTCTTAAATTCTACAAAGATTGGTAGCTCTAAAAAAGTATCCAGAGGTAAAACTTCATCTCCAACTGTCTTGTCTGCCGCGTAAAGTCATCCGCGGCTAGAGACCTGACTCCAAGGAACAGTGTTGCCCGATGTTATCACGCGTAAATTTCCCACTCCTGCTTACCTTCTAGGACAGAAGGAGCAGAAGCGGATGACGTACACGTTCCAGTAGCTTTGGGATTGGTTTCTTCAAGGAATCATGATCGAAGCTTCCGGAGCCTACAACTTCTCATAATAAAAACATGGTAGCTCTGAGAAAGCATCCAGAGGCGACTGGTGTCACCTTCAACACTCACAGCCGCTGTGTAAGGATAACAGCGGCAAAGCCGAACTGCAAACTACACCATGCTTCTAATTTTGTACCCACAGCATCATCGTAAATGATTTCAAACAACGTATTGAAATAACTTGTAACATCCTCATCTCATCAGTCACTTGACTTAGTCCGTGACTATGACGAAAAACCGGGTTCACCCGAGAAAAAGTTTGAAAAGAAAAAAATAATATAATAAAATGAATAATAACAATAATAATGTTTTCTTAAAATTTAGGTTATATCCAAAATAACCAATATTTTTTAACGTTCTTATGCTCATTTTAAAGCTATTTTTCCATAGTATCGCAACAGCTTATTAGCATATAAATTAAAAAAAAATGCTATTACAGTGCATGAGAGCTTAAATATGTAATAAAAAAGTTGGAAATAATTGCAAACATCTTATATCTGTAGACAAATAAGAGAAAAATTATATATATATATATATATATATATATATGTGTATATATATATTGAACTTCAAGAATTTTAAATTAGACTAAAATAAAATTCAAAATCCCTTTTTAGCGTCCAATAATCAAGTCAATATATAGAATTCCTGAAAATAAAACAAGAATTTAACGATAAAATTTGGACAACCACCACAAAATGCTCCTATTGCCATTCCTAAAAAGCAAATAAAAAAATGTGTTTCTTTGGACAAAGATAAAAAAGAGGAAAGAAAAATGAGAAGGCAACCAACCAAATCCCCTTTCTTCTCTTTTTTATTTCTTTCGTCTTTTTTATTTTTATTATTATCAAATCAAAATAAAAAAGCATGCTAAGTATTTAAGAACGTTTCGATGCTCACACAGCACCCTTATCAAGGCAAGAAAAATAAAAACAGGTGGGAACAGCGGCCAAGCAACGACGCTGTCTCCTCGATACCTGAGATCTAAACGTGGGTCAATAGGCTAATCCGTCACAACAAAAAAGAAATAAGAGAAAGTCAAGACTCATGAAAACCGAATATAATTATATTGAAAAAAAAAACTTTTATTAACAAAATTTACATTAATATAATTTATTTATATTATTATAAATAATTTATTCATCAATTACTTCATATTTAATAATCGAATTATTATAAAATATATTGAAGCAATTTTTCAGAAACGTCATGGTTATATAATTCACATATTTACAAAAATATTTTTCTTATCTCAAAGAATATTGAAATTTTTTTAACATTTTTTTTTCAGATTTATGTTCATAAGCTGTTACAATACTGTGGAAAAATAGTTTGAAAATTAACCTAAGAACATTACAACATGTTGAAGATTTCGGATGTTACCTATAAAATTTAAGAAAACTATCTGTGAATTCGATCTCGAGTGTTTCCACTTTGTTTGTATTTATAATTATATGGTGCTCATTTCACAAGCACTTTGCTTCCCGTTAGCAAATTTATTTGCTTCCTCATAGAGGAAATTAGTTATTTTTTTCAATAATAGACAAACCAAAGTCTTCATTTTGCTCTATTTAAAAATAGAAATTTACAGAAAATAAAATAATAAAAAAAATGTTTTAAATACAAAGACAAATCAGACAAATCAAATCTTGTATTCGAAATGATAATTTTTTGAGCTGGAATAGGGAAAGGAAAAATTCTGTCGCATCCTATCCCTTTCCCAGCTTTATGATTTCTTTACAAGAATTGTCAGAATTACCCTATTTGAAAATTTATGATCAAAAAGTCTTTTTCTATTCATGCGTCAACTTTGAATTATAACATAACTTTCCTAATCTTCTATAAAGTGTATTATTATTATTATTATACATCAATCGATTTGCCTCGAATCAAGAAATCTTTTCCGTTCTTGCATCAATTTTGAAGTATTCTAGTGAAAAAAAGTTTTAATATAAAAAAATAAAAAACTTTTCTATTCTCGCATCAACTTTAAATTATGAGAATAAGAAAACTTTTACTATAAAAAACGAGTTTAAAAATATATAAATTACCATAACTTCCCTCCTCTTCAATAAAATGTATTAATATTGTAGGTCAATCGATTAGACTCGAACCAAGGAATCTTTCACATTCTTGCATCAACTTTGAATTATGTTGAAGAAAAATGTTCCGCTATAAAAAACCGTATTTTCAAATATAATGCATTACCATAGTTTCCTTACTCTTCAATAAAATATATTAATATTATAGGTCAGTCGATTTGTCTCGAAACAACACATCTTTTCTGTTCTTCCATAAACTCTAAATTATGTTAATGAAAAAAGTTTTACCATAAGAAACGGATTTTCAAAATATATAAATTATCATAACTTCCCTTGGCTTTGTTAAAATGTATTGATATTATAGGTCAATCGTTTCGTCTCGAACCAAGGAATCTTTCATATTCTTGCATCAACTTTGAGTTATGCGAATGAAAAAAGTTTTACTATAAAAAACCGATTTTCAAAATATTATTGAGTGCTAAAAAAAATGCAATAAATATTTTTTTAAATCCTTCGGTCAGTTTCAAGATATTAGTGAGGAAAATAAGCCCTCCAAATTTCATCGAATTATCTGCAACCGTCTTCTAGTTATCGTGTTCACAAAAGAGTTTGACACACACACACACACACACACACACACACACACACACACACACACA
>CAKNXH010062038.1:78084-116945 GCA_932178445.1 Andricus quercusramuli | reverse complement strand
ACACACACACACACACACACACACACACACACACACACACACACACAAAATTGGTCAGAACATTGTATTAGACATTTTTAAATTGGGGAAGGTTTAATTAAATCAATTAAAAATTTTTGGAAAATGTTACCATTGCAAACCTTCCTCTGTGAGCAAGCAAAATTAGAAAATTACACTTTTTTTTGCAATATCTACTTAAAAAATAGACAAATTGGCTTCATCCTGAGCTCATTTTATAAAGAATTTTTAGAGCATTCAACTCTTTAGAAAGAAAAAATTTTGCCTGTGACATAATTAAAATTAAGAGAACATAATCAATTATTGCAAAAGAGGTGCGAACTTAATCTTTCGACTGGTACAGTATATTATTAATTACAATACCTTAAATTTTGTTTTAAAATACTAAAAATCAGTAAATATAATATGTATATGTATATCAGTTACAGATTGTATTAATCAATACAATCTGTAGCTGATGTACATATATATTTTTACGGATCGAGTGTTTCAAAACAAAATTTAAAATATCATACATATGTGCTTGAACGTTTCAAAGTGTGAAAAACTTTTTATTCATAGCTTGTTACAATAATCTTTTATTGTTCAATTTAAATGAATGGTGGCTTCTTTGCCTTGAAATTAGAATCACATAGTTTAAATAATATACCTAAAATATACAAAAAATACCACAATAAATTATACACTTATTCAAATAAAATAGAATAAAACAGTTATATAAGTACTAAATATTTGAATGTAACATACGCGACTGCAAAATCGTAAATATTAAACTACAAACGGTTCTGCAACTAACATGAACCAGATATTTAAGGCACCCGCTGACAGGCCAACCCACGTTTATTTAAGGCCTTTTAAAGAGTGAACCCCTCATTTAAGGGTGTTGGTTAACTCCGACTTGGAAATTTTTTTTTGTATCCGATCTGAATCTTCAATGCTCTGAAGTCCGCACCACACATTGCCACTCGCGAAATCGTGGCGCAAATATTTAAAAATTTTTTGAAGACAGCAACTGCAAATGCACCAATTTTATAGATAAATCAATTTAGGATTGCATGTAAATTTGTAAATTTGCCCAGTTTGAAATTATAACTTTGAAATTATGATTTGAACATTTTAAAATTATAAATTTATCAAGTTATCCATCTCTAAGCATAAGCTAACTAATTTTTCCCCGTTAAAATTTTTTCTTGTTGGGTCCCCAAAATTACCTAGCACCCCACCTGTATCTGTATACTGACGTTGGACGCCGACCCATCCGTTCATATCTCCTAACAAAATTATTCTTTCACCTTGGTCTCAGGTACATAGTGTATCATTTAAAGTGTCCCAGAAGGCGTCCTTAACTTCCCTAGAATCGCTATCAACTGGTGCGTAGCACGCTATGATAAATAATCTTCTGATTCCTACCTTCATTCAAGCCCATAGCAATCTGGGTGATACAAAATTATGCTCTATGAGATGTTGTCTTGCTTTTTCATTCATAATTAAACCGACCCCTTGACTACGATGTGATTCGCTATCTACTCCTGACGATATTTCACAACCGCCTTCCAACACCCCATTTTCTATGTTTCTAATTTCGCATCCCTTTTTCTTCGTCTCAGGTACAAAAAGAATATCTAGTTTCCTAATGTGCATAGTTTCTCCTAGTTCTCTTATCTTAAGATCACTCACTCCTCTAGCATTCCAAACACCCAGTCTCCATTCATCGCCCGGAACTCGACCTTTGCGTTTACCGTGTGCGTGCTTTTCGTCAATCCAAGTTTCAGTCCAGTCCGAGGCTACTTTATTGTTAGTATTATTCATGTTTATATATACTCCCAAACTATCACCTGTATGCGCGAGATTTGTTTTGTGGGTCGAAATCATGTCCTAATTAAGCAGTGATTTGTCGTATGGTGGAGTCAAGCTGTAACGTCAGTCCCACCAAAACTTCTGTTACTGGGGTGGGGGAGGGGGGCGGGATAAGGACATGAGAAAGGAAACCGAGAGTCTCAATAGGTTGGTGATTTTTGCTGAGAAGGTCACCAGCCTTCAGCGCGATTAAAATTTGTATATGAAATCGTTAGTATATAGAGACATAGTGTGAGGGAAAAGAGGCCTGATAATCGAAATGTTCATCTCTAAAAATTTTTGAAGAAGTTTTGCTTTAGTAAAGCCGCAAATGTGTCATGGAATTCTATATTTCTTGAATATCTGAGGCTCAATTCGTTTGAACTTTCAACAAAAATGAACGGATAAAGTATTTTAACGTAGTTTGATTCAGGGCAGAAATCGTTTACCCCCCCCCCCCGCCCGCCCGGCGGAAACAAAAAAAAGTTCAATCTCGAAAAATTAACGATCTTGAAATTCATTCATTCCTAACAATAAAAGTTATCAAATTAGGAAGTGTCTTAATATATTTAAAATTTTTGTTCTGAAATACCGTGGCATCTCTTATAAAGAGACTTAAATTCTTAACAATGAAAGTTATGACTTAGCTTTGCGATTTGACTGTGATTCCGCCATTTCTCCTCGAAGCTTCTTCTTAATTTTTGAGTTGAAATTTCGAAAAGGCACTAAGTAGCACGTTTACAGAAAATCTTATTTGATTATCATTGTTATTATTATTATTATCATTTCAAAGTGATCGCGCAAAGATATTAGATGGACCTCTTCCTACGACGTTACAAATAGGACTGATTGCTGTCGAGTGCAGCATGTGTTTTCCTTTTTTTGTACAGAATACAAAGGGGCGGAAATTGAAACTCTTCAAAATTCTTCGGAGATCGTTTAAGTACCACCAAACACTGAAAATTCATTAAAATCACTCTAAATATCTCAAAGACTTGTAAATTCTCTCAAATTAGAAAATATCCTATTATGTTTTAAAAATGTTCGAAGTACCGTGAAATTTGAAAATTCCCGAAAAATAGAATTCCCGACAGAAAATTCTTGAATTACAAAACATCCGAACTACAAAATTCCCGAATGATAAAATTCCCAAATTACAAAATTCCAGCATTATGAAATTCCAAAGTTAAGAAGAAATTTTCAAATAATAAAATTCCGAAATAATAAAATTGCCGGACAGTTTATAATATTGCCGAGTTGGAAAATTTCCGAATAATGAGATTCCAGAGAGTTTACAATATTGTCGAATTTGAAAATTCCCGAATAATAAAATTTCCTGCATAAAAGTATCGATTTATAAAATAATGGGAAAATTTCCAAATAATAAAATTCCATACAGTTTATAATATTATCAAATTGAAAATTCCCGAATGATGAAATTCCCGAATAATAAAAATGCCCGACAGAAAATTACTGAATTATAAAATTCCCGACAGTTTATAATCTTATCGAATTTTAAAAATTCCCGAGTATTAAAATACCCTAAAGAAATTACCGAATGAATAAAATACCCGAACTGAATTATGAAACTATTATATAAACAGTTGAAGGAAAGTTAACGTACAGAGTTTGTCAGCATGAGAAACAGCAAAGGTGAAATGCTATATGATATAGACGGAATAGTAGACGCTTTGAAAGACTCTTTCGAAGAACTATTAGAAGGTGAAGATATTGGACAAAAAAACTGCGACACAGAAGATAATGCATTAGAAAACCCAATTGAAAAAGTCTGTGTCACTGAGGTCAGAGATATAAGTAAGAACTTGAAAAACGGTAATGCTGCTGGTATAGACCTTATTGGCGCTGAAATGCTTAAATACGGTGGCGAATACATACCTCACAGGTTGTGCAAATTGATAAATTTATGTTTAGAGACAGGAGAAGTCCCAGACGATTGGAGAAAAGCGATTATCGTACCAATATACAAAAGAAAGGGAGATAAAAGCAACTGCAGTAATTACAGAGGTATCAATCTACTAAGTACCGTAAGTAAAATGTACTCAAAAATACTTATCCGAAGGGTAATGGAAATTACAGAAGAGAAGATATGGGAAGTCCACAGTGGATTTATGCCAGGTAGGTCATGTACAGATCAGACATTTAGCCTAAGACAGATCACAGAAAAAAGCTTGAGAATAGGAAGGAAAGTTTTCTGTGCATTTATTGACCTAGAAAAAGCATTTGACAAGGCAAATAGAAGTAAACTCTGGGAAGTCCTGAAAGAGAACTGTGTAAATGAAGGGCTCCTACAAGCAATAAAAACAATATATACAGGTAGTAAAGCGAGTGTAAGGGTAAATGGGAAACTGAGTGACTGGTTCGATATTATGCAAGGCGTCAAGCAAGGATGCGTTATGTCCTCGTGGCTATTTATCATATTCATGGATAAATGTCTAAGAACTGCCCTCTTCGACGAAGAAGGTGTAGATCTCGAAACCGTCAAGGTATAATGTGGGTTAGCCTTCGCAGATGACAAGATTGTTATGGCAGAATCAATCGATGACTTGCAAAGAATGTTGAATAAACTTAATACAAGCATGAAGAACATAGGCCTCAAAATTAACTTGAATAAAACGAAAATCATGGTGTTTGAGGGAAAAAGTGAGAAAGCAATGTGCAACATTGTCCTAAATGATGAGAGATTAGAACAAGTTGACAAGTACGTATATTTGGGTAGCCTATTCACCAGCGACGGGTAAATAGTTGGGGAATTAGATAGGCGCATAAATAAGGGTAAGCAGGTTATCGGTAGAGCAGGGTCCATCCTCACAAATAAAACCATATCAAAAAAAAACTAAAATGGCCATACATAACTCTATTTTCGTGCTGACTGTACTATACGGTAGCGAGACATGGACCTGTCAAGTAAAGGACAGGAGTAAAATCAACGCGATCGGCATGAAACCTCTCCGCATAATATGCGGGAAAACACTGATGAACAAAGTCAGAAACGAGACAATACTCAAAGAATGTGATACACGAGAGACACTAGTTGATATATGGGAAAGCAATCAGCTAAGGTGGTTCGGACATCTTGAAAGAATGAAAGATGAACGACTGACCAAGCAAGTGTATAAAGGTAAAGTAAATGGCAGAATGCCCAAAGGTGGACCGCCGAAAGAATGGTTAGAATCTGTGAATGAGACATTAATCCGAAGAGACATAAGAAGCCATAGGAACACAAGAGCTTGCATGAAAAAATGCATGGACGTGAAGGAAGCTAGAGTAGTATGCCCGGACAGAGTGAATGGCGCCTGAAACAAAGACCTTGGATACTAATGGGCCCAAGTGGCGAACCATGCATAGCAATTTTGTGAGGCTCCTCACTTGGGGTGATCGCTAAAGAGATTGATCAGCAACCTGGGTCGGAGCAGTGTTGCGGAATGAATGTGTCATTTAAATAAATGACACGAGAATTCCAGATCAATCTAAAACATCTATACCTAACACCTATATACCTACCAGGGGTGTTAGTTGAAGTTTGCCGGTTTTTTCAATAAAGAAAACACGCAATTCTCAAGGGAATCTCGATAATTTTTCATTTAAAGTATTGACCATTGAATTCTACACATTCTGCCCATTTTTCAGGCAAATCATGGATACCATTCCAAAAAAACTTTTCCTCTTTCGAGGAAAACCATTCGACGAGCCATTTTTCGACTTCTTCAAAATTGGCGAAGCGCTGCTCTGCGAGTGAGTGTCCCATCGATGCGAAAAGGTGATAGTCGGACGGGGCGAGGTCTGGAGAGTACGGCGGGTGCTATAATATTTCCCAATTCAATGCTTTTAATGTGTTCTTCACCACTTTAGCGGTATGAGACGGTTATTAGCGGTTTTCAATTTTCGATGTGTCTATCGTCCAGTTGGTGTGGTGCCCATTTTCCATAATTTTGGATTTTTCCCATGGCTTTTAAACGTTCGCAAATTGCTCCCCGGGTCACATTTAGTGTTTGTGCCAATTGTTGCTGCGATTGGGTTGGGTCTTCATCCAATAACGCCTGCAATTCGTCGTCTTCGAACTTTTTCGCTGCACCAGGATATTCCTTGTCTGTTAAATCGAAATCTCCACTTTTAAATTGACGAAATCATGTCTCACATGTTCTAATCACTGGAGCATGTTCACCATAAGTTTCTACCAGCAATCGATGAGCTTCAACTGCTTTTTTCTTTTGATGAAATAAGAAAAGCAACGAATGCCGCAAATGCGATTTACTTGGAACGAAACTCGACATATTCACTGAGGTAAACAACTATGATGCTATTATTTTGACAGAATGTAATTGTGTATTTTTGAAGGTTATTGGCCATAGAAAAATATGACATAGATGCCAAATCATAGAAATGTATACATATCTCTAGCGACGTCTATGAATGAAACCGGCAAACTTCAACTAACACCCCTGGTATATACCTTATGCCCATACACCGACCCACTTTATACATATATACCTACTCGCTATTTTCCAACCGAGCAAGTGACGCCTACCCCGAAAGGAAAATGGCTTAATGGTATAATAATAATAATCCCGCAATAAATTCCGAAAACATCAAATTCGATTTCTGAAATTTCGAAATTAGGCCCTCTGCAAATTTATTTATAGATTCCAAGTTTATCACGTGGTCCAACTATAAATTAATTATATTAAGAAGATTGTGACGGGGGGCACGGATTTTGGTCATTTTTTGTGAGCGAAGTGGGCCTCATTTGAGATTAAAAAAGCTGAAACAGTTTACTGAGATGGAAAGCGGTTTACGAGAAAACTAGTTACAAGAAATCCGCGCAAAATAGCTATGGGTTTGAATTATAGGACTAAAGATTAAGGAGCGTCATGCATTCGCGTCCTCGTACTCTCGTCAATTTTTTTTTTTCTAATTTTTTTTCAATACATTACCGTGAATATGTATAAATATTATAAAAATATTAATAAATATTAATATTTGTTGAATAGGGTGAAGAAACAAAAATCTTTTTTGTGATAAGCTTTTGGAGGACGGGGGTGCTAAAAATGCTTTTTATCCTCCAATAAATTATCAATAAAATGAAGAACATGAATAAAATCAATATAATTAATAAAACGAATGAAACGGATAAAATGAATCAAATAAATGAAATCAATAAAATAATCAATGAAATCAGTGAAACCGAATCAGTAAAATCAACAAATTGAATAAAATCACGAAAATCAAGAAAATCAAATTATAATCAATAAAATCAGAATTATACTGATTTCAGTGATTTCATTCACAATTTATTGATTTTTTTAAAATTTATTTCATCGTATTTTTCAATAAAATAAAGAAAATCTGTATGAATATCCGATTCTTTTATTAAAAAATACAATTAAATGACTCAATCAAGTCAATAAATTGAATAAAATACTAAAATCAAATTATTATCCATAAAATCAAAATTGCACTGATTTTAGTGATTGTATTGATTTTTTCAATTCATTGATTTTAATGCTTTGATTGATTTATTTTATTGATTCTATTGATTTTAATGATTTTATTGGTTTTATTCAATTTGTTGCATTTTTTATTTTAAATATTTAAATTTTTTATTAAAAAATACAATCAAATAAATCAATGCAATCAATGAAATGAATAAAATACGATAATCAAATTATTATCAATAAAATCAAAATTGCACTGCCTTTACTGATTTTAGTGATTTTATTCAATTTATGGATTTCATTGATATTATTGATTTTTTTATTTTTCATTTAATGGATTGTTACGAGCTGACAATTACCCCCACTCTACGCCTCATTAGCATATATGAAGCGCCGCCTCTCTGACAGAGTTTAGTTCTAGACCTGTAATCATAATCGCAAATAAAGCGCTCGAAGTCAGAGATTGACTTCGAGCTTACACAAAAAAGTCAATTAAGCATTTTTGAGCGTAACATTTTGGCGATCCTACCAGGATTGCATTTTCGATTTCTGTATCCACGGATACAATAGAGAAATCCTATAAAAGCAATTCTTGTGATGAATCCTGGGAAGGAATTCTACGGAATTAATTTAAGGCGAGAAAGGACAGAATTTTACGAAATTCACTTGAACTCCGGCTCTACCTACGGGTGACCCGACAACTTGAAAAGTAGGAAAACGTTAGCTAAAAATATTTGGTGAATTGAGTAGCCGCTATACAACGTAAAGCCACTGTTTTTCCAAAATTCAAAAATTGAACGAGGCCCGCAATCAGGCGGAAGACGCATCTGCGTAACAACGCTTGGAAGACCGAGGACCAGTCATCGGCCAACGCCCAAATCCAGGTTAACAACGAGGAACTCCACGGATTTCCAGCTGCCAACCAGAAAGGATCAAGCCATCCAGCGAATTTTGAAAGAGTAAGCATTGGAATAAAAAACAAAAACAAATCGTATCGACGAAGCGAGGTTAGGCGAGGCGAAGTTTTGAAATTCCGGTAAGGTATACTCCTGGTGCTCCAGAGTACTGCCTTTCCTCAACAATAATAGAAGCTATTACTTTGGAATCAGAGAAATTGTAATAGACGATATCCTTGCATTCCACTATATTAAAAGACTAAACATCCGAAGCGAGCGATAACCGCGCGTATCAGATAACAAGAGCGAGACCGATATTTTACGCTGGCATACGCAAAGTATCGAGATAACAACGCTGTAACTTACGCGACTGACGATACTGACGAGACTTCTGATTCATCACACGATCTGATTCCTTTATTCCTTATGGCAATGACGTCTCCCAACAATACTCAACCCACGTCGAGGGCACAATCTCCAACGCACACAGCACCGGATTCTTTATTAACTCTGGATCCCATTCAGCAATTGCGATTGGAAATGTAAGCGTTGAGACTCGAGAATTCCAGAATGAAGGAAGAACTCGCTATACTCAACGATAAAAATCACAACAGGAGACGGAAAATCAAAAAAGTTGCAAAAAATACAGCACTTATAACAGACGACGATTCGGACCCTGACGCTCAAAAAACTGAAGTCCCTAGACGAGGAATAATAAAACAGCTCTCACGATCCACCGAGCTTCCGATATTAGAAATTAGACAGTCAACCTCTCAGCAAACTGTATTTACGAATCCAGCACTGTCAAGAAATATGTCAACGGAACGACCCAATGAGCTGCCCACTAGAACAGCCCCTATAACCACTCCCCTAGCACCAGCAAAGGATATGATAAGAACGATTAAAATCCTTAATGGAACTAACGATGCCGGTATCCACGAATGGATAAAAAGCGTAAAAACAGCTCGTTTACGCTGTGACAATCAAGACCTAATTCTTGATTTAGTAATAGCTGAAAAAATTAGAGACAACGCCGAACAAGCTTTACGATACATCTCAATAGGAAGTTACGAAGAATTATACTCAGCTTTAGAAACTAACTTCGGAATACAAAGCTCAATTGAATTGTGCAGAGCTAAGTTGGACACAATTAGACAAGAGGAACCACGGTTCAAACTTTTAGCCTTCTTTTCAGAGATGCCTGTAAGGACCTTGTGTACACGGTACAAGCAGAATACCCTTCCGGAACGAAAAGGAAAATGGCCCTAAAGATAGAAGAGAACAGCGCGATCAAAAGATTTATAATGAATTTAAGAGACGATATTTCGTCACAGGTTAGACCAATGAAACCTACCACACTAACAAAAGCCCTGCAAGAAGCACTGGAAGCAGAAGCTTGGCAACGAGAGAAAAGTAAAGATAGAATACTTAGACAAAGCGAAGTGCCTAGACAACCTACTAAATTCCAACCCCGCCCGATAACAACTAGACCTTCAGCAAATACCACACCCCAACAGGCGAGAGTACCAAACTCGAATTTACCACCAAGCGAAAGATTAAAGATGTCCTGCCACAAATGCGGAAAACCTTGTCATTTTGCATCCCAATGTTTTTCAAAACCTCAAAATTTTCAACTGGGACAGTTCCAAAAAAGACCACCGGAACTAAAAACTATTCAAGAACAACAGGAACCACAAGAAAAATGCTTAGAAGGAAAGGAGATGACAACGGAGGAAATGCAGGAGCACATAAATTACGAGGACCAAGCAGAATATCTAAATTATCCGGAAAATTACCATCAATACATGGAAGAAGAAGAAGCGATGGATCAATATACAAATTATAAGTAGATAGCGGAGCAGCAATAAACATGATTGAGAGAAACCATTTACAGCCCGACCAAGAAACCTTCAAGTTTCATAAGAAATTCTCAATGGGAGAGGATCACCATGAAAGTACGGAAGCCACTTATCTGCAGTATTTTGGAAAAAAAACAACTTTTCCACGTAGTAGAAGAAAACTTCCCATTATTAGAAGATGGAATAATAGGATTGCCATTCTTCCACAAATACCCCAGATATGCTATCACAAAAACTGATTTGATAATTGACAATTGGAAACTACCATTGCATTTCGAGGGAGACTGCCTACCCGGAAACTCAACAAAAATCTGTAAACTCAAAGTACCCGACGAAGAAAATCAAATAATTTGGATAGAAGACCAAAAAGAAATTCCTGATGGGCTATGCACGATATACAATAATAAGGTAGAAATACCATATTATAACTATTCCCAGAAACCCATCAAAATACCAAAGGAAATTAAATTCAGCAGAATTACGTCTGTAAGATCACGAGACGTAGATCTTGTCCAAAAAGGGGGTGATTACCTTTCAAACTACTTTAAACGATTGGAAAAACTTCAAAATTGCCTGAACCTAAAACATTTGAACCAAAAATTAGAGAACGGATAAAAGAAGTCGTGACTCAATACTCAGAAGTCTTCACTTTAGATGGAGACCTCTTACCCTGTACAAGTCTAACTGAACATGAAATAATCTTGAACTCAAGGAAAAATTATCAACTTAAGTTCCCATAAACTACCGGAAAAACACAAGGAATTCGCAATTAACGAAACAAGTGAATTACTGAAAAAAGGTATAATAAGAGAGTCCCAATCACCTTTCAATTCACCACTATGGATAGTCCCTAAAAAAGGAGGAAAGCTTAGAATGGTAGTAGATTATCGTCAGATTAATAAAGACACCGATCAGGATGCATAACCTCTCCCGGTAATAGACGATATTCTCGACCAGTTAGGAAATGCAAAGTTTTTCTCACCCTTTGACCTTAGTGCAGGATTCCACCAAATCCCCATGAAGGAAGAGTGCAAAAAATATACAGCATTCTCTACTATACAAGGGCATTTTGAATATAATAGGCTGGCATTTGTTCTAAAAAACGCACCAGCTACCTTCCAACGTATGATGGACAATGCGTTCAGAAGACTAATTGGGAAAGAATGTTTCGTTTACATTGACGATATTGCAATATATTGAAAAACATTAGAAGAACATAACAAAAATTTAGTAACTGTCCTGGAAAGAATAAAACAATTAGGCTTCAAATTAGAACCATCAAAATGTGAATACTTACTTCCAGAACTAGAATACCTGGGCCACCTGATCACCGCAGAAGGAGTTAAGCCAAACCCTATTGAGATAGGAAGTTTATAAAGAACTTTTCATCTATAGCTAGACCACTCACCAGGTTAACTCAAAAGGACACGATTTTTGATTGGACTCCAAAAAAGTGAAGAAGCATTTAAAAAATTGAAAAACGCATTAACAACATCACCAGTATTGAGATTCCCCGATTCTAAAGAAGTATTCAATCTAACAACCGACGCATCGAGTCAAGGATTACTATGGCAGAACTAGCCTGTAACAAGAAATGCACACCTTATTATGAACTCCAATTGGTTAGGAACCGCTACAATAGACTAACTAGTAAAAACAATATCCTACACAAATTATTAGGCAAACTACGTCAAAAAAGAGGATTAGCGAATTTTGTGGGTGATATATCCAAAACTCTATTCGGAACATTGAGCGAATCCGACCTGAAACAAATTAACACCGAATTCGACACAATTTATACAGATAACAAAAACATAGCTAGCATCCTGTCAAATCACACAAAAATACTTAAATTAATCTTAGACTTCTCGTCAACGGACGATAAATGGATAACTGCCAAGGAAAATACCGACAGACAGTTTGTAAAAAACCTCACTTTCGGACTAAATGCTGCAACGAAGAATAGTTTTGTCAACTCAAAATTAGTATTAGTAGCAATACTATAAGATGAAACAAACGAGGATATTGAAACAGCGATCAACGCCATAAACGACGGAAAGCATGGGATAATACACCCCCAAATTTTAACACCAAGGATGTTGAAAGAAACCATAAAAGAATTCGAGACAACTCAACGTACGCGCTACCATTTTGACAATGGAGAAGAAAACTACCAGCACATCATAGACATCTGTACCCTTTCCGTAGCAGTAATCCAAGGCTTATTTACATACATACTGGAGATACCGGTAATTGAGAAAGAAGAAGGTTCCTTGCAAAGAATAGTCCCTATCCCTATACAAGTAAATAAAGTCCACATATCAATAGTCCCCGACTATGACATGATCATTAAATACAGAGACTCTTACGTGCCCACTGACAGACAGACCATTGATAAATGTAAACAGATAGATGTATATGAAATATGTAGAAGAAACCAACCTAATGTCAAGTCAATAGATAGCGAATCTTGCGCAGCCAGTTTACTTAGAAGATACTCAGAAACCAAATGTAATCAGTCACCTTACCTGCTACACAAGGAAACTTTTATACCCATAATAAATGGTTATATTATAGTACCCTCCAAACCATTAGACTTAGACATAACTTGCGACGGTTCAGTTAAAACAGAAAAAATTTCCGAACCCCAAAAAATTACAGGATTTGGATGCAAAGTGTATAACAGCTGCGATACCCTGGAATTAGAAAAATCATATGAAACTCATATGACACAATGGCTAAATGTAACATACGAGATGAATTTTGAACAAAAAGACACTGACAGCTTAGAACAAAAATTAGTACAACTTCCAAAACAAATATCACACGAAGAACTTAAGCAAGCCAGAATTAGCCTAGACGACACTGAAAATATCTTACATACTATTGCCACCCACAGAAGGCTCAGTACTTGGAAAGAAAATAGTTTAGAATGGTTACAAAATTTTGGTTACGCTGCATTAGGACTAGGAACTCTGTATACTTTAGGTAAATTAGGCATCCTCGATTGCATAAAGGAATGCTTTCCGAAAACAATCAAATTATTCAGTAATAGAAATAAAGTAATACACCAATCCCATATTGTAACGTACCAAACCCAACCAACTCCCGAATCATTGTCAAACTACGAAACATGTAGCATAGTTCAAAAAACCAAACCGTTGAAGATAAAAAACAAAACTTAGAGACTAAGTTCAATCTAAAAAGAGGGTTGTTACGAGCCGACAATTACCACAACTCTACGCCTAATTAGCATATATAAAGCGCCGCCTCTCTGAGGAGTTTAGTTCTAGACCTGTACTCATGATCGCAAATAAATCGCTCGAAGTCAGAGATTGACTTCGAGCTTACACAAAAAAGTCAATTAAGCATTTTTACGCGTAACAGGATAATAATTTTATTTCTTTGTTTTCAGTGATTTTATTGATGTACTTGATTTTTTTGATTATGAAACAGAATGGAATAATTCAATAAAAGCAATAAATTGAATGGAATTACTAGAATAAATGAAAGCGATTTATTATCAACAAAATCAATAAAGTAAACAACATGAATGAAATCAATAAAATCCACACAATAAAAAAATTAATTAAAAGCAATGAATTGAATAAAATCACTAAAATCAGTATAATTTTGACTTTATTGATTTTTTATTTTCTGGATTTTAGTGATTTTATTCAATTTATTGATTTTATTTGTATTGTTCATTTATTTTATTTCATTGATAGTAATTGGATTTTATTGTTTTTAGTAATTTCATTAAATCTATTGATTTTTTTTTATCATTTGATTGTATTTTTTTATTAAAATGATGAAAGTCTGTATAAATATTCGATTATTTCATTACAAATGCAATCAAATGACTCACTAAAATCAATAAATTGAATAAGATTACTAGAATCGATAACATAAATTTATTATCAACAAAACCATTAAAACACATCAATGAAATCTACATTTTACTGATTTTAGTGATTTTATTGAATTTATTGATTTTATTGTTTTGATTGATTTATTTCATTTTATTGATTCTAGGATTTTATTAGTTTGATTGATTCGATTGATTGTGTTCAATTTATTGATTTTTTATTGCAAATATTTGACTTTTTTGTTAAAAAATACAATCAAATGACTCAACGAAGTCAATAAATTGAATAAAATACTAAAATCAAATTATTATCAATAGAATCAAAATTGCACTGGATTTTACTGATTTTAGTGATTTTATTCAATTTACTGATTTCATTGATGTTATTGATTTTTTATTTTATTGATAATAATTTCATTTGTTCGTTTTTAGTGATTTTATTGATCTACGGCCATAACACGCTGAAAAAACCAGTTCTGGTTAGATCACTGAAGTTAATCAGTGTTGGGCGCGGTTAGTACTCGGATGGATGACCATTCGGGAATAATACTACTGCGTGCTGTTGGCTAGTCGTGGGTGTGGTGAGACCACACTTGTAGTTATTTACTACAAGAAATTATCCACCTAGAAAGACTACCCGAATCGGGTAGTGTCACGCCTACCCCGAAAGGGAAAGGGCTTAATGGTATACTTGATTTTTTAAATTAAAGAATAGAATGGAATAAATCAATAAAAGCAATAAATTGAATGGAATCAATTAAAAAATAAAATTATTATCTAAAATGAAAAATAAAAAAATCAATAACATCAATGAAATCCATAAATTGAATAAAATCACTAAATTCAGTAAAATCAGTGCAATTTCGAATTCATTGATAATAATTTTAACTTAGTATGTTATTCATTTTATTGATTGCACTGATTCATTTGATTGTATTTTTTGATAAATAATTAAATATTTACAATAAAAAAAACCATAAATGGAACAAAATCAATCATATAAAATCAATAAAATCAAAAGAATCAATAAAATAAATCAATCAAAGAATGGAAATCAATGAATTGAAAAAAATCACTATAATTACTAAAATCAGTGCAATTTTGATTTTATGGATAATAATTTGATTTTAGTATTTTATTCAATTTATTGACTTCATTGAGTCATTTCATAGTATTTTCTAATAAAAGAATCGAATATTGATACTTATTTTCTTTATTTTATTAAAAAATACGATGGAATGAATAAAAAAAAATCAGTAAATTGTGAATGAAATCACTGAAATCAGTATAATTCTGATTTTATTGATTATAATTTGATTTTCTTGATTTTAGTGATTTTATTCAATTTATTGATTTTACTGATTCATTTCATTGTATTTTTTAATAAAATAAAGAAAATCAATATAAATAATCGATTTTTTTAAAAATACAATCAAATGAATCGCTAAAATCAACTGAACAATCAATGAACAACATAAATCAAATCAAATCAATAAAATAAAATTTATATCGGTTTCACTGATTTCATTGATTTTATTGATTTCATTTATTTGATTCATTTTATCCGTTTCGTTCGTTTTATTAATTTTATTTTGCTTCCTCATAGAGGAAGCTTTGTAATGGTAACATTTTTCAAAATTTTTAAATTCATTTAATCACACCCTCCCTAATTTAAAACTGTCTAATACAATGTTCTAAGCAATTGTCCGGATGTGTGTGCGTGTAGATGTGTGGATGTGTGGATGTGTGGATGTCACGCTTTTTTGTGAACACGATAACTAGAAAACGGTTGCAGATAAATTGATGAAATTTGGAGAGCTTATTTTCCTCACTAATATCTTGAAACTGACAAAAGGATTTCTAAAAATATTTATTGCATTTTTTTCTAGCACTCAATAATATTTTAAAAATCGGTTTTTGATAGTAAAACTTTTTTCATTCGCATAATTCAAAGTTGATGCAAGGATATAAAAGATTCCTTGGTTCGGGACGAATCGATTGGCCTACAATATTAATACATTTTATTGAAGAGTAGGGAAGTTATGGTAATTTATATATTTTGAAAATCGGTTTTTTATGGTAAAACTTTTTCCACTAGCATAATTCAGGGTTGATGCAAGAATATAAAAGATTCCTTGGTACGAAACGCATCGATTGACCTAAAATAATAATGCATTTTTTCAAAGAGTAGGGAAGTTATGGTAATTTATATATTTTGAAAATCGGGTTTTTAAAGTAAAACTTTTTTCATTAACATAATTTAAAGTTGATGCAAAAACAGAAAAGGTGTGTTGATTCGAGTCGAATCGATTGACCTATAATATTAATAAATGTTATTGAAGAGTAAGAAAGCTATGGTAACGCATAATATTTGAAACTACGGTTTTTTATAGCAAACCTTTTTCATTAGCATCATTCAAAGTTAATGCAAGAATGTACAAGATTCCTTGGTTCGGAAGGAATCGATTGATCTATAATATTGATACATTTTATTGAAGAGTAGGGAAATTATGGTAATTTATATATTTTGAAAATCGGTTTTTTATAGTAAAACTTCTTTCACTAGCATAATTAAAAGTTGATGCAAGAATATAAAAGATTCCTTGGTTCGAAACGAATCGATTGACCTATAATAATAACGCATTTTATCAAAGTGTAGGGAAGTTATGGTAATTTATATATTTTTAAAATCGTTTTTTTATAGTAAAACTTTTTTCATTAACATAATTCAAAGTTGATGCGAGAAAAAAGAGAAGATGTGTTGATTCGAGACGAATCGATTGACCTATAATATTAATGCATTTGATTGAAGAGTATGGAAATTGTGAAATTGTATAATATTTGGAAACACGGTTTTTCATAGTAAAACTTTTTTCAGTAACATAATTCAAAATTGATGCAAGAACGGAAAAAATCTCTTGATTCGAGGCAAATCGGTTGATCTATAATAATAATAATAATACACTTTATTGAAGATTAGAGAAGTTCTGCTCATTTATAATATCTGAATCGTCAGTTTCAAACAGAAAAACTTTTTTCATCGACATAATTTAAAGTTGATGCATGAATAGAAAAGACTTTTTGATCATAAATTTTCAAATATAGTAATATTATGACAATTTTTGTGAAGAAATCATAAAGCTGGGAAAGGGATAGGGTGCGACAGAACTTTTCCTTTTCCTTTCCCAGCTCAAAAAGTTATTATTTCAAACGCAAGATTTGATTTGTCTGATTTGTCTTTGTATTTAAAACACTTTTTGTATTATTTTGTAATTTTTCATTTTTGGTAAATTTCTATTTTTAAATTGAGCAAAATGAAGACTTCGGTTTGTCTATTATTGAAAAAAATAACTAATGCTTCCTCTATGAGCAGGGCCGGCCTTAGGAATTTGGGCACCCCGGGCGAGGATAGAAATCAGCGCCCCCCCTCTCTGTTTCAAAATTGATGAAATTTTTTGAGCTAGATAAAATCAATGAAATGAGAAATTTGATAAGTATTGAAGTTTTTGTTATAAACAATTGCGGTACAGAAAAAGTCAGCATGAAATAATTAATACGATTTTGTGCTTTGTTGATAATTCAAGAATTTATATTCCACATGATACACACATACAAAATATTATACAGACTATACAAAATATATACAAAAGATACACAAAAGATACAGAATTTGGCGGTATTAGAGACAATGTCCTAAGAAAAGTTGATCCTTCGAGCCTTTACTTGCGCGAACTCATTAATGAAATCAGAGAAATCCAATAACTGTGATGCTTCGTTATTAACAACATCTCGAGAGAGTTCAACCTTTCGTCTGTCATGGTTGATCTCAGATATGTTTTTATCGATTTAAGCGTCAAAAAATTTCGTCCTGCAGTTGCAACAGAGACAAGGGTTGTCAGAAGGATTCGTAATGCTATACGAATATGTTGATAATAAAGTCACGACCTTGTAGTATATGTGTCAATTATAGTCTCCAAGCGATAGGTCAATGACTCAGTTAATGGTATCTGTTCTTCGTTCTCAATGTGAGCTTTGTTTTTATTTTTAACTTCTTTGAAATTTTGATAGTTTATTTTATTTATTATTTTAATGGAAGTTTTCAATTTTTATAATTGTTGATGTTGTTTTACCATCACAATATCAGAAATAAATTTTGACTGATGAGGGCTGACATAACAGCCGAAACGTTTCGAAAAATTTGAAATTGGACGAATTTTTTATTGTTTTGACCTATCGTTTGGAGACTATAATTGACACGCTATACCAGGGATGTCCAACGCGAGAGCAGAAGAGTCAAAATCTGTCTGTTCGTGATCCCCTCTCTTACCACCTTCGTTGGGGCCATGTGGCGAGCGCGGCGTGCAGAGGGGTCGAGTCTCCTCGGCTGCTGGGCGGACAAAGCCGGGCGGCCCCGAAAGACGCCGAAAGCGAACAGCTGCGTTAACATGGCGTGCTCAAGGCGCGAGCATAACGAAACGAGAAGAGGAGAACTCTCGGTAAGGCGCTCGGAGAAGGGGAACAAACGGGAGGAAAGGAGAAGCGTCAGAACCTCGCGTTGGCCATCCCTGCGCTATACGAATATATTGGGGAAAGTATCATCAAAATTATTTTGAAGTTTGAAATTTAAAACAGCTATTGGGGTTTCCGCGATGTCCGGTAGCACGTATTTCAAGCGTAGAAGCTCATCACAGAGATCTTTGCCATAACCGTCGCTGGCATCACCGTCAGTAAGTTCTTCTTCTAAATCAGAGCATAGTTGTTTTAAACGATGCTTTTCGAGAATCTCTTTCAAATTGTACAGAAATGACCATATCTTATTATGATCTTCCAATTGTTTGAATAGTTCTTTCATTGATGCAAGTGCAATATCTAACAATGCATAAAAATATTTCACTTTGAAATTCAGTTCTGGATCGTCTACTGGTTCATCATGTGCTCCATATTCAAACTGCTTCTTCTTAATTCGCGTACGTCCGTTTTTTCGAAACACGGTTTTACTTCCAAATCTTCCGCAATTTCTTTCGTTGTTATCAATGCGCTTTCGAAGCCTTGATTGTGGTAATCTTCCAAATATTTCTGACTCGAGTCTAACAATTTGGTGGCTAGTAAAAGATCCACGAAAGAGTTCTGCATCGATTTGCTAAAAATATTTACTTGAAACACAATCTCATGTCAGACAGCTATTGTTACAGTGAATTCAAACTTAGTGATTTGAAGAGCAACCCGTGCAGAAAATTCCCTAATATTCCCTGCATTAAACAGGGAACTGGTCGGGTGTTATAAAGGGCAACCTGACTAGAAAATACTGTGCATGCTCTTCTCAGGGGTTGGTAGGATTGCCTCTTTTTGCTTTCTAGAGAATTACAGGGAAGTTTAGAAAGGTCCTAATTTCGAATTTCGACAGGCACTACTTAAATATGAAAGGTATTTTCCTAAATTTGTTAATATCTTATGCTCCAAAAGTTTGAAGCATCGTAAGGTTGGTGGCTATAAATCTCTTATTATTAGTTTCGGTGAACATAAATAAACGAAGTAAATGATAATTTACGGTTGAATCGTGGAGAGAAAGCGGATATTAAATGAAATAAGGATTAAAAGATGAATTTTAAAATAAAAAAGCTTTTTTTTCGTCCAAAGAGAAGAATAATGACAACCGATTTATAGAAGTTTTGAGAAAAAAATACGACTTTTCTACGTATCAGTTGAATTTTCATCTCGAAAATGTGAATATTTAACAAAAAAGTTAATTTCGAACTTAACAGTTTAATTTTCTATCAAAATCTGGTTGAATTTTTTACTAAGAAGGGTTTTTGTGTCATGAAAGAAGAACAATTTTAACCAAACTGTTCATGTTTCAAGCCAAAAAGACAAATTTTCTGCAAGGCAGTTGAATTTTCAACCCCAAAACATGAATTTCCAACAAAAAAGTTAATTCCCAACTCAATAGTTTAATTTTCTACAAAAATAGTTAAAGTTTTAACTAAGAAAGATGTTAAATTAAGGCCGTTTGAATCGAAAGAACCGATCTGACCGTAGCACGGATTGAATGTCGGTTTTTCGACATTCGAAGTGCGTCCAATGTCGGTTCGAAAACGGATCGATTTTTTCTTGCACACGTCTATTGTTTATCCAAGATAATAACAGTGCATGCAAGGATATAACAAATATTTATTTCATCACTTACCGTATCCTGATAGAAATTTTTTGAAAGCACTTGCACTTTCTTGTGTTTCGTTCTCAGCCAAGAGTTTTATTTTCCGATTCTGTGCACCGGATAATTTTTTAGGCGCTAACGATATGGTTTTGATCAGAATGAAAATTTCTCATCCTGTTCTTTACATCTTATAACTCTGCCCATGTTCAGTATACTAATGAGAGATGAGACAGAACCAAACTGAGTATAGCTCTTGCATTTTCATAAATTGGAGTACTTGCACGTAGATTCAGGACTAAATTCACCCATAGAAATTCAGAAACTTGTTGCAAATTTTAGGATGAGAAGCTAATATCAATTCCAGAAAATTCATCCATATAGGTACATTATATCTATGTTTTATATTATTATTATACCATTAAGCCTTTTCCCTTCCGGGGTAGGCGTGACTTGTTCGGTTGGAAAGTAGTGAAATAGCTATATAGGTATGAGGTTGATCGGTATATGGGTATAGGGTGGGTGGGTATGTAGGTGTTATGTATAGATGTTTTAGATTGATCTGGAGTTCTCGTGTTATTTATATAAATGACACGTTCACTCCGCAACACTGCTCCGATCCAGGTTGCTGATCAATATCTCTAGCGATCACCCCAAGTGAGGAGCCTCACAAAATTATTATGTATGGTTCCCCACCTGGGCCCATTAGTATCCAAGGTCTTTGTTTCAGGCATCATTCACTCTATTGTCACTCTGTTTATAAACTATTTGTCGCCACATATTTCTGTCCTGGCATACTACTCTAGCTTCATTCACGTCCATGCATTTTTTCATGCAGGCTCTTGTATTTCTATGGCTTCTTATGTCTCTTCGTATTATTGTCTCATTCACACATTCTAACCATTCTTTCGGCGGTCTACCTCTGGGCATTTTGCCATTTACTTTACCTTTATACACTTGCTTGGTCAGTCATTCATCTTTCATTCTTTCAAGATGTCCGAACCACCTTAGCTGATTTCTTTCCCATATGTCAACTAGTGTCTCCCCTGTACCACATTCTTTGAGGATTGTCTCGTTTCGTACTTTAACCATCAGTGTTTTCCCGCATATTATGCGCAGAGGTTTCATGCCGATCGCGTTGATTTTACTCCTGTCTTTTTCTTGACAGGTCCATGTCTCGCTACCGTATAGTACAGTCGGTACGAAAATAGAGTTATGTATGGCCATTTTAGCTTTTTTTGATGTTTTTATTTGTGAGGATGGACCTTGCTCTACCGATAACCTGCTTACCCTTATTTATGCGCCTATCTAATTCCCCATCTATTTTTCCGTCGTTAGCGAATAGACTACCTAGATATACGTACTTGTCAACTTGGTCTAATTTCTCATCATTTAGAACTATGTTGCATATTGTTTTCTCACTTTTTCCCTCAAACACCATGACTTTCGTTTTATTCACGTTAATTTTGAGGTCCATGTTCTTCATGCTTGTATTAAGTTTATTCAACATTCTTTGCAAGTCTTCGACTGATTCTGCCATAACAATCTTGTCATCCGCGAAAGCCAACCCACGTACCTTGACGGTTTCGAGATCTACACCTTTTTCGTCGAAGAGGGCAGTTCTAAGACACTTATCCATGAATATGATAAAAAGCCACGAGGACATAACGCATCCTTGTTTCACGCCTTGAATAATATCGAACCATTCACTCTTTTTCCCATTTACCCTTACACTCGATTTACTACCTGTATATATTGTTTTTATTGCTTGTAGGAGCCCTCCATTCACTCCATACTCTTTAAGGACTTCCCAAAGTTTACTTCTATTTACCGTGTCGAATGCTTTTTCTAGATCGATAAATGCACAGAAGACTTTCTTTCCTACTCTCAAACTTTTTTCTGCGACCTGTCTTAGGCTAAATATCTGATCCGTACATGATCTTCCTGGCATAAATCCACTTTGGACTTCCCATATTTTCTCTTCTGTAATTTGCATTACCATATGGGTAAGTATTTTTGAGTATATTTTACTTACGGTACTTAGTAGGCTGATACCTCTGTAATTACTGCAGTTGCTTTTACCTCCTTTTCTTTTGTATATTGGTACGATAATCGCTTTTCTCCAATCGTCTGGGACTTCTCCCGTTTCGATACATAAATTTATTAATTCGCACAACCTGTGAGGTATGTACTCGCCACCGTATTTAAGCATTTCAGCGCTAATATTGTCTATACCCGCAGCCTTACCGTTTTTCAAGTTCTTAATTATATCTCTGACCTCAGTGACACAGACTTTTTCAATTGGGTTTTCTAATGCATTATCTTCTATGTCGCAGTTTTGTTGTCCGATATTTTCACCTCCAAATAGTTCTTTGAAAGACTCTTTCAAAGCGTCTACTATTCCGTCTATATCATATGGCATTTCGCCTTTGCTGTTTCTCATGCTAGCAAACTCTGTACTTTTACTTTCCTTCAACTGTTTATATAATAGTTTCATAATTCCTCCAAAGCAGTTTATTATTCTATTCTCTTCTTCTGTTCTGATTTTCTCTTTACTCTCTTTGACAAGTCGTTTAACTTTTCTATTTTTGTGTCTGTAATCATTTTTAAGTCTAGTTCTCTCCTCATCGCTAAGACCTGTCATGTTCAGCGTTTTATTGTGCGCTTCTTTCTTTTCTTTTTGGGCTGCCGCAATTTCATCGTTCCACCACGCATCGCCAGACTTTCTTCCTACAACCGCTGTACCACATACTTCGGTCGCAGTTTTGACAATGACATCCCGTAATAAAGTCCACGCGCCCTCTATATCTTTATTGCTTATAAGCGCTTCCCACGTTGCCCTATCTATGCTTTCAATTAACCTCTTTTTAAACTCTGTTTGCACTTCTTGTCTCTGTAAATTTTCAATTTTTATTCGTGTTTGTTTCGTTTTCTTTGTTTTCTTTGTTCTCCATCCCCGCCCTAAGTTTATTTTGCAGACTAAAAGGTAATGATCAGAATTGCATTCGGAACCCCTCATGACTCTTGTATCTTTAACTAGTTCTCTTTATCTTTCATCCGCAATAACAAAGTCAATTATGCTGTCATCAGAAATATTCTCAAATCCTGTTATAAACCGTGAATGAAGATGTCTAGACTTATGGAGAGGGCGTACCTGTAAATCCTTAATATAAGACAGTACAGTGTGATCCGTAATTTCGGCGCCCCTCTAGAGCTGCACCCTGGGCGACTGCCCGGCTCGCCCAGCCCTAAGGCCGGGCCTGTATATGAGGAAGCAAATACATATGCTAACGGGAAGCAAAGTGCTCGTGAAATGAGACCATATAATGATAAATACAAACAAAGTGGAAAATTTTATCCGTTTCATTAGTTTTATTAATTTTATTCATTTTATTCATTTTATTCATGTTCTTCATTTTATTGATAATTTATTGGGGGATAAAGGGTATTTTTTAGTACTCCCGCCCTGTAAAAGCTTATCACAAAAAAGATTTTTGTTGCTCTACCCTATTAAACTAGCTGTGAATTCGATCTCGAGTGTTTCCACTTTGTTTGTATTTATAATTATATGGTGCTCATTTCACGAGCACTTTGCTTCCCGTTAGCAAATGTATTCGCTTCCTCATAGAGGAAGCATTAGTCATTTTTTTCAATAATCGACAAACCAAAGTCTTCATTTTGCTCAATTTAAAAATAGAAATTTACCAAAAAAGAAAATCACAAAATAATACAAAAAATGTTTTAAATGCAAAAACAAATCAGGCAAATCAAATCTTGCGTTCGAAATTATAATGTTTTGAACTGGAAAAGGGAACGGAAAAGTTCTGTCGCACCCTATCCCTTTCCCAGCTTTATGATTTCTTCACAAAAATTGTCATAATATTACTCTATTCGAGAATTTATGATCGAAAAGTCTTTTCTATTCATGTATCAACTTTAAATTATGTCGATGAAAAAAGTTTTTCTATTCGAAACTGATGATTTAGATATTATAAATCGGCAGAACTTCCCTAATCTTCAATAAAGTGTATTATTATCATCATAGATGAATCGATTCTTCTCGAATCAACACATCTTTTCTGTTCTTGCATCAACTTTGAATTATGTTAATGAAAAAAGTTTTAATATAAAAAAACGATATTCAAAATATATAAATTACCATAACTTTCCTACTCTTTAATAAAATGCGTTATTATTATAGGTCAATCGATTCGTTTCGAACCAAGGAATCTTTTATATCCTTGCATCAACTCTGAATTATACTAATGAAAAAAGTTTTACTATAAAAAACCGATTTTCGAAATATATAAATTACAATAACTTCCCTACAATTTGATAAAATGCATCAAAATTATAGGTCAATCGATTCGATTCGAACCAAGGAATCTTTTATGTTGTTGCATCAACTCTGAATTATGCTAGTGAAAAAAGTTTTACTATGAAAAACCGATTTTCAAAATAAATAAATTACCATCACTTCCCTACTCTTCAATAAAATGTAATGATATTATAGGTCAATCGATTTGTCCTGAACCAAGGAATCTTTCACATTCTTGTATCAACTCTGAATTATGCTAATGAAAAAAGTTTTACTATAAAAAACCGTATTTTCAAATATTATGCATTACCATAGCTTCCTTACTCTTCAATAACATTTATTAATATTATAGGTTAATCGATTCGACTCGAATCAACAAACCTTTTCTGTTTTTGCATCAACTTTAAATTATGTTAATGAAAAAAGTTTTACTATAAAAAACCGATTTTCAAAATATATAAAATACCATAACTTCTCTACTCTTCAATAAAATGTATTAATATTGTAGGTCAATCGATCCGTCCCGAACCAAGGAATCTTTTACATTGTTGCATCAACTTTGAATTATGCTAATGAAAAAAGTTTTACTATAAAAAACCGTATTTTCAAATATTATGCATTACCATAGCTTCCTTAATCTTCGATAACATTTATTAATATTATAGGTTAATCGATTCGACTCGAATCAACACACCTTTTCTGTTTTTGCATCAACTTTAAATTATGTTACTGAAAAAAGTTTTACTATAAAAAACCGGGGTATAGGAAAGAGAAGGTTCAAGGACGATTGGAGAATGAGGGTTTGGTTGTTTGATGCGTTGGTTTGGGCGGTGTTGTGTTATGGAGTGGAGGTTTGGGGATGGAAGGAACATAGGAAAGTAGAAAGCATACATGAGAGATTTCTGAGATGGGTAATGGGAGTTAGTTGGAGTTGCCCAGGCTACATGATAAGGGAAGAACTAGGAAGGGAAAAAAAGGTAACCAGACAAATTAAGAGAGCCTGGAGGTTTGAAGAGAAGCTGAAAAGGGGAGAGGGAAGTAGAATAGCACAAGTATGCTTGGACGAAGTTCTGAACAAGGAGACGAGAGGCAATTGGGGAAATTCAAAATGGGAGGAAGAAAGGAAAAAAATGAGGAGTGTTTGTGATATACAGGAAGGGGATCTGGATTGGCAGAACATAGAATTAGAGCTACTAGTAAGACAAGGAGAAGAGAGATGGAGAAAGATTATGGATTCGAAGTACAATAGATGGCATATGATGGTCAAAGGGGTGACGGAACCAGAATATTTGCAAAAGATGAAAAAGGAAGACAAATGGAATAGGGTGGTACGGTTTAGAATGGGTGAAGGAGTAAGAGCTTGTAGATATTGGTTGGATGAAGAGGACAATCTGTGCAGAGTATGTGGGTACGAAGTGGAGTCATGAGCACATGTGTTAGAGAGGTGTACAGGAGAGGAAGATGGACAGTTGAGTGTGGATGAATGTGTCAGATGGATTTTGGATGGTAATGGACAGGGAGTGATGTGGATGAAAAAACTGGAAGAAATAAGAGAAAGCAAGAGATCAGGGCAGACCCAAACGGGTAATCCTGTGTAAAGGAAAGTAACTTGTGAAAATTTAAAATTTTTAAATCGGTGAAAATGCACTTGATGGTAAGAGAAAACGGAAGCCCGGGAAGATCGCTCATTGTCTGTAGTCTAAGTGTAGTACTAATATGATTGTTATTATGTAAGGCGTTGCATTAGAAAATAAGTAGCGGTTAAGGTAGACTAAGGATGAAATGTAAATATATGTACAGGGAGCGGAGGCCCTCAAACCCGTAAAAGGGAGAGTTCAAATATACATACTATAAAAAACCGATTTTCAAAATATTTAAATTACCATAACTTCCCTACAATTTGAGAAAATGCATTCAAATTATAGGTGAATCGATTCGTTTCGAACCAAGGAATCTTTTATGTTGTTGCATCAACTCTGAATTATGCTAGTGAAAAAAGTTTTACTATAAAAAACCGATTTTCAAAATATATAAATTACCATAACTTCCCTACTCTTTTATAAAATGCATTACTATTATAGATCAATCGATTCGTTTTGAACCATGGAATCTTTTATATTCTTACATCAACTCTGAATCATGCTAGTGAAAAAAGTTTTACTATGAAAAACCGATTTTCAAAATATATAAATTACCATAACTTCCCTACTCTTCAATAAAATGTATTAATATTATAGGTCAATCGATTCGTCCGGAACCTAGGAATCTTTTATGTTCTTGCATCAACTTTGAATTATGCGAATGAAAAAAGTTTTACTATCAAAAACCGATTTTTAAAATATTATTGAGTGCTAGAAAAAAATGCAATGAATATTTTTAGAAATCCTTTTGTCAGTTTCAAGATATTAGTGAGGAAAATAAGCGCTCCAAATTTCATCAATTTATCTGCAACCGTTTTCTAGTTATCGTGTTCACAAAAAAGCGTGACATCCACACATCCACACACACACACCCGACACTTGCTTAGAACATTGTATTAGACATTTTTAAATTAGGGAGTGTTCAATTAAATGAATTCAAAAATTTTGAAAAATGTTACCATTACAAAGCTTCCTCTATGAGGATGCAAAAAATATTAATATTTATTAATATTTTTATAATATTTATGCATATTCATGGTAATGTATTGAAAAAAAATTAGAAACAAAAAAAAATTGACGAGAGTACGAGGACGCGAACGCATGACGCTCCTACTACATATAACTTTACGCCTGCTACATATAACTTTACGCCTGCTACACATACAATGCACCACGCAAGTGATAATATGGAAGAAATTATCTTTATCTTAAAAATAAATTCTACCGTTCCTGGACCCTACAGTCTCCCTTCTGCAAAGTACGCTATTTCTTCCTTTCACTTATAATCTAAAATTGTCAAGTACATCAAACATCCTCTATCTGCTTCACATGCTTGTTTTCAAGGTGAGTAGGACAAAGAGTATGGTGTGTATCAAGGTCGTAAAGAAGGCTATTTTGACAAGTGTGAACTTGCTGCCCGAGCAAAGTCCATCGTCGGTTTTAGCCTTCGATTTGAATCAGCCAAAACTCTCGAGGTACCATAAACTGAGAAATTGATGGTCCAGAGGTTGGACTCTTGCGAGGCATCTCCACGAAGGGAGGGATCCATTTCAGTCAGATCTTGGGGCTTAACAGGAACTTGCATGTTGATGTTCCTCCTTGTACTGAAATTGCGATCATCTTTCAGGAGGTGCCTGCTTTCTGCGGCTGGTCTTAATGTCGCTTCATCTTCGTCTGCTGCTTGATCAAGCAGCGGTTGAGGAAGCGCTCCGCGTACATATCCATTTTTCCGGAGGTAGTCGGCTTGACTTCACAAAGACTGATGCAAAACGTGCTGAAGCTCTGGGTGTTTCTGGCACCCCCGGGTGTGCATTCGCGCCATAAAGCCTCCGCGAACAGGGATAACGCTGGTATCGTAGTAGTCTAGCACGTCATTCTTAAGATGATCCGTCCACTCAATGTGCGCGTTTCGCCGGTTCGTCGTCGTGTTTCCATCGAAATTATTTTCAGCACCGCTAACTCTAGGATGATCGGCATTATTGTCCGACCCATTGTCGGGTGCTCTGTGCGTTCGATCGTTTTGAACCGCATCTACAACACTTTGGTGTTTTGGTGGTTTTGTAACGGTGTGATTCGCTTAGTGCGGGTTAGCTCCCTCTAACTTATCCCTGCGGATGCTTCAGCCTAGCCAGGGTTGGTTTCAGGGATAAGTAATGTTACAACGGTTTAATTTTAGAGTGAACATGTATGGGTTTATTCCCCTATAACGTACAAATCTAACTTTAATCTAACATAAGTGTGAGTATGACGGTGAGCGTGTCGAAGGTGCGTGTGTGCGTGTGAGTGTGTGTGTATATACCATTGACAGTTTTGAATGTACGTGTGGTGTATTCGCGTCTACATGTTCTTGGGTGTGCGTGGGAATTGTGAGTCTTAACCTAAGAGTACAGAATGAAGATTGATAGTGGAGCGTGAGTAAGCGCGAGAGAGAGGTGGACAGATCGGATGTTCAGCGTTCAAGCGTGTTCAGGCCGGTCCCTGTAAGCATGCTAGAAGCGGTGAGCGGTGGAGTTTACGGGCCAAGCGCGTTATCGGCGAGCGTCGTCCTCCTGACCTCGTCTCCCTTGGAAATCGGTAGCGGTACGGTGCGGAGAGAGCGAGAGAGGGGAAGGAGGGGCTCTTGTGGCAGCGGGATGTGCGTGGTCACCAGGTGGTCGGTTCGGTTGGTCAGGTCGGTCAGGTCGGTCGGGTAGATCAGGTTGATGTGAGGCGGTAAGGGGAGAACCCAGGTTGGCCCAGGGTAGGCTGAGTGTGATTCAGCGTACCCTTTTGCCCGATGGACGACCATAGTTGCTCCAGGTAGTCGTACATCGGGTGGGCCCTCCAAGCGGGCACAGGATTTCAAGTTAGTCCAGGTTAGGCTGGGTCTTAGTCAGCGAACCCCTTTGCCCGACGCACTGGCATGGTTGAGCCAGGTGGTCGTACGTCGGGTGGACTTCACCGAGAGTTCCCGCGGAAGATGTCTAGGTGGTGAGGAGGGGGGCTTACAAGAGGAAAGAGGGGCGTCGGACAGGTTGCCCTGGGTGGCGCCACTCCTTGCTTAGTGAATCATAGCCGTAGTTGCTCCAGGCGGTCACGATTCACCTCGGCCTCTAGGCACAGTGCGGATTCCCCAGGAGTCCGACAACTGTTGGTCCCGGTCGCTCTACCATAGGAGCTCCAGGTGGTAGAGAGACCAGTCAGTTCGTCGAGCGTAGGCACCCGGTGTAGCCGGTTTGCCGCTCCCGGCGAACTGTCCCGTGTCCCGTGGTCGCGAGTCCTTTTAACGTCTCGCGGCTGATGGGTTGGCAGCTAGGGAAAGGGTTCGTCCATGTTTGTAGATCCCCGCGTGCAAGGATAAGGCTGGTACTCTGACAGGTCGCCTGGTATCTCAGGTCACCGTTTGAGACACCTCACCCATGTGTCATTCTGCTTTCGGCGCGGTTGTAACGCCTTCGCTTAGCGGTTATTCCTTCGGGACCATCCCTGGACGATTGTCCGCGACTGCTTATTAATTATTGTAACCATATTCAGCAGAAACACTTGGTACAGGGACCCTCTATCCGCAACCCGAGGACGCGTTCGGTAGCTTTGTCGTAGGTCCTTCGGTTCGATTCCCAAGGACTCAAAACCCAAACCGAATTTTTACAGTTTTTCTAAATCTTCAACAGTCTATATTTTGTCAAAAAATTGTTGTAATGTTTACAAATTTTTGATTATTTTTGAATCTTTTAAAAAACTTACTTTAAAATGTTTCGAATTTGTCTCACATTAGAAAAATAAAGAATAAAAAAAAAATATATATATATATATACGTATAGACATATGTCGTATGCTTTTAGAGGATTCAGGCTTTCAGCCGACTGCCGGCGTTCGGAACAATTTGGGACGAAATCGATACCTGGCGTCCAAGTACCTGGTTTATTTAGGCATTCAGAAGATTACTCAGCTATTCTTTTGAAAGCCTGACACGTTTGAGGCTTCTACAGGAAACCAGTCATAGAGTATTAAGGATGTTCCAGGGTTATCTCATTTACGAATAGATATTTCTCAAATTCACAGAAATTATTTTATTACCATTTGGAAATTACATGCAATGTTTCAAAAGGATTCGCTAACCCGTTTAGAAATTATTTGAATCTAAAGATTCAGTGATTTACCATGGGCTCTTATGGGAAATAAGCAAAATTTTTGTTTGACCCAATGAAATTGTTTATTTGAATGAAACAAATCGTATCAAACAAATAATTTGTTTCATTTCATGAGTTTCAATATCTTCCATATATTGAAATTAAATATATGTTTTGTTAATTGAAATAAAGAAGATGTGTTGAATCAAAAAAATGTATTCAAACAAATCTTTTTGTTTGAATCAAAAAAATCGTTTTCTCAGTGTATGAGTCATTACCAACAAGTTCTGAAATTCAAGCCCCGGCCGTTTCACCCAATTCCATGATTTAATACAATTTTTAATATAATACTAGGTTAATGTACTTACATCGAAGTAGTTTTGAGTAAAGCACGGAGTAATAATAAGGAGACCGATCATACCGTAGAAATTATGAACAGTGATGAATATTTCTAAGCATTATTTATGCATATATTCGCAAAATATTAATCTGAATAATAAACGTGACGCCTTTGACACATACCCAAATATTTTACATTACCTACATGTACGGCCCTGAACTACCTGAAGTTTTTTTTAATAGTACGCTCCTGAAATAACTGATTTGCGATGTTGCCACGCTCCATACTTTCCGCCGCAGAATCAGTTATTTTTACTTATATTTATATTATTTTTGAAACAACGAGCTAGCAAATAGATTTAAAATTTTGCAAGACGTTTCATTAATAGTCAGACAAACTGTTCTCAAATTGCCAGAAAAAACTATTCGTCAAATAATCTTGCTATCTTCAGTTAAAAGTACAAAAACTTCCTTTTCCCATAAGAGCCCATGCTAAATCATGGAATCTTTAGACTCAAATAATTTCTAAACGGGCTAGTGAATCCTTTTGAAACATTGCATGTAATTTCCAAATGGTAATAGAAATAATTTCTGTGAATTTGAGAAATATCTATTCGTAAATGAGGTAACCCTGGAACATCCTTAATATTTCTTCAAATTTATTTTCATGATTATCTAATTAATGGAATATACTTCTACAAAAGAATAAGGATAATGATTTTATGTCATATATTTAAAAAGTCTTCTAATTACAGTTCATGTTTTCACAGGATTCGAAGGTAAAAAAAGTATTCATTTTTGATTTTGCCTTATTATAATCATATAATATTATTAATGCCAAATAATAAAGAAAAATGGGATTAATCATATAATCACTTAATTAAATGATCTTTATTTTAATTAAATAATCAAATTATGAATTTCATTACAAAATGATAAGAATAATGATTTCCTGTCATATATCTGAAGTCTTTTAATTTAGGTTTAGGTTTTTACAGGTTGCGAAGATAAACATTTCATTTTTATGTTGCAATTCGGTCGCGCAAAAAAGTAAATGGCTAAATTCATCATTTAGCAAGCATTATTGAAACCGGAAACGCATTTTTTGTAGAAATTAGTAAATATTATAACGAAAAACAGCCCTGTTTACGATTTTTCTTGCACAATTTACAATTTGAAATAGCAAAATTGATTAAATTCCACGAAAACACTGACTTCGGAGTTCAAATGATGCATGTTAAATGGTAAATTCAGCCTTTTACTATAACAAATGGTAAATAAGTTCAGAATTTTATTGGTATGAATAACATCTACTACATTGTATTGAATGACAAGAAATTTCAATGCTAAATCAAAATACATAATAATAATCTATGCAGTATTCAAGATGTAGTTAATATTTCTACATAAAATAAATCAGAGCGGATATAATTATGCAGCAATAGTTATTAAACTTATAATTATTATTCACATTAATCATAAATTTATTATTTAATTGTTCAATTAATATAAAAAAATTTTAATCGAATGATTATTTAATTAATTACAATTTTCTTATTATTAGTCATTAATAATATTATATGATTATAATAAGGCAAATTGAAAAATGAATAAATGTTTACTTTCGAATCCTGTAAAGACATGAACTTAAATCAAAAGACTTTTTAAATATATGACATAAAATCATTATTCTTATTATTTTGGGAAAGTATATTTCATTAATTATGTAACGGGTCCGAATAAAAAGTTCAATTTTTGTATAAACAATGTCAATTCGTCGTAACGAATTGAAGCACTTTATTAATTACGTATGATATGGTGATATACATATATGTCAAGCGGATGAAGGGAACTGTCGTGCAGTGCCTATGCACTGCCTCCCATAACCCTGGTTAACCTGGATAGTGGAGGGGGTATCTCCTTTGTTAAGGCCTCTGTTACACCCCTCGATTTAGACTGTTTTTGGTCCTCTAAAAATTTATATTTTCTCCTGTTCCTCACGGGCCTAGTTTCTACTACAAAATTTGTATCATTAGTTTCTATTTCAAAATTCGAATTATTGGATTCCGCTACACAATTGGCACGATTAGTTTCCATTACAAAATTCACATTGTCAATGCCTCGTTGCAACATAGGCATGGCATTTTGGGTGCTAACGTGCTGTGTAGTGGCTCTATTACCAAAACTACAATTATTATAGCAATTTCCGAAACAATGTTTCAATACGTCGATAGTTCCGTTTATACATTTCGTCCTATAGAATACATATAGTAATACAAGGGCCATAGATGCGTAACCTACGTACTGAAGCGAAGTCATAGTATTTTCGGTCCAAGTTTTAATTCTTTGCCGGCTTTCTATATCATCCAGAAGGCTATTGCTTTCATCGAGACTGATTCTAGCACTTCGTAATTGATTTATGTCAAGAATACTGGGAAGTTTAACTAACTTATCGTTTAACAAGTGAATTTCTTTGTCTCTAAAATCATTAACGTAGTTTATTTTTATGTCATAACTCCTGATGATATTTTTGCTTGAATTTAAAGGTAGTCTGATATTTTCTGTCATTAATTTACATTTATCTCCTGTTATCAAGAAAGTTCCAATTAGTTTCTTATTATATATGTCATTTTCGCAAATGAAATCGATAGAGGTTTTCGCTATTAATATTATAATGTAACCGTTGCTTGTTTCAATAAAGCTTTCTTTACTGAGCACAAAAGGTGAAGTAACGCAATGTTTCTGCATATTTTTAATTAAGTCCGAATCGCAGTTGTCTGTGGCATAAAGTGAAAAGTCGGGTTGCTGTCTTTGACAAATCCTATATTCTTCAATCCATTCACATTTGTCTAATTCGTCTTTGTCGAACGGAGAAAAGTAACCTTGGTTAACTAATAAGAACTCATTTTCAGGGGTAATGCTAACATATCCGGTATCTAGCTTTTCAGGTATAGGGATTATTCTAAGGATTTTCATTTCCCCTTTGTTTATAACAGGGATTCTAATAATATACACGAGTTGATTCTTGATGATGGCAATTTTGATAGTAGAAGAGTCCATGATGTGCTGGATATTTTCTTCGCTGTTATCAATATGGTATCGCATTTTATACGTAACTTTGAATTCTCTAAGTGTTTCTTTTAACATCTTAGGCGTTAAAATTTGTGGGTGTACAATACCATGTTTTCCAAAATTTATGGCATTTATTGCTGTATCAAGATCTTCATTTAATTCTTCGATCAGAATTCCTACTATTATTAATCTACTTTGATATGTATAGTGACCGAGTGTTATTGTTTGTTTTTTCTCTAATCTGATTCAGAAATTCACTTTCACGGGCTAAATTTTGATTTGTGTTTTTATAGTCTTGAGAAGAAGAATCAAGTAGTAGTTTAATAATTTTGGTTTGATTCTTTATGGTCTGTGCCATAATTTTGTTGTCATTAAATATTTGGTCAAATTGTTTATTTATCAACTGCAGGTCACTATCGTCTAATGTTACAAATAGTGCTTTTGACGCGTCGCCTGAGAAATTAAACAGTCCCCGCTTGTAACGTCGTTTTCCTAGAACATTATGCAATAATATTTCTTTTGTTTTTAACCTATTGAAGCGGGAAGTGAATGTTCTCATTTCAAAATCTTCGGGGCAGTGATTGCAGTTAACTCTGATCCATTCTAAGCTTCGCTGTATTGAGTTAACCCTCTCGTCCGTGCCTGTGAGGTTGATATTAATCAGGAGGGTCCACTCTTCGTCGAACAAATCAGCTGATCCTACTTCTTCCTTATAAATGTTGCCCTTCGCCAAAAGAAGAATCAAGGTGCCCATCCTAGAAGTAAGGCATTAACTAGTTGTCGTGGATACGGCTTCTTTTGTCCTTTAGTAAAATTACATAATTATTATTGTCTAACTTTTCTGTGATTACAGCTGGCCCTACCCAACTAGGGGAGAGTTTGTTTTGTTTTTGGTGATTTATGAGTTAAACCAAATCTCCTGGTTCGTATATAGGTTGAGGTAAAACAATTTTTGAGTCTTGAGGTAGCTTGTATTTTTCTTTTTGAATCTGCAATCTCTCCCGAGCTTTTCTCAAATAATTTTCGTGTCTTTTTTTCCACATCTCGATCAATTCAGAATACTTTAAGCTTGGTGTTGTGGCCAGAGATGAAGGTAAATTAGCTTCTCTGCCGAAAGTGAGTTCAAACGGAGTGCAGCCAGTACCGTCATGTTTCATAGTGTTGTGAGCAAGTGTTATGATCTTTAGGTTCTTGTCCCATTCGTTTTGGTTGTCTTCGATGCTCGATTTTAACACATTTTTTATTGTTGAATGTGACCTTTCAAGTGATCCATTGCTTTGGGGGTTGTAAGCAGTTGTCTTGATGTGCTGTATGCTGAATAAGTTTTCGAAGTCCTGAATTAATTGTGAAACAAAGTTTTGTCCTTGGTCTGTTAGTATGCTTCTGGGCGATCCGAATATATATATATATATATATATATATATATATATATATATATATATAATTAAAAAAAAGTTAAACAACCACCGCAGGGTACCACTAAGAGCAACTGCCATCTTGAAAAAATGTCAATGGCCCCCAGTAGAACCGCGGTAAAATACACCTATGGCCACGTCTCACATCCGTGAGATGGGTGGTCACAGGGCACGACGAAATCACAACGACAGGCCGGCGAAACCCTCGTGTGTCTTGAGGACACGAAGCGACCCAAGGATGACAGCTTTCTGCATCCATCTCGCAAGAGCCTTGGCATATTTTTGGCACGCGGGTATGGCTTTAAGGTTACGAACGAGCGATAATTTCACACCTCCGAGAGCACCTATCACAAGAACAATCACTCGTACCGAATATTTTGGGTACAGTCGAAGCAGCTCTCTTTTAAGGTCTTGATATCTCTCCTCTTTTTCTTTCTCCTTTGCAGTGATGTTGTATTCGGATGGAGCCGAGAATTCGATCACGAATATAGTTCGTTTCTCGAAGTCTTGGAGAACAATGTCAGGCCTCGAGTGCGCAACGGAGACTGCTGCCCGAAAATCATAGTTCCAGAAAATCTGGCACTTCTCGTTTCGGACAATTGACTCTATATCCCTTGGAGCGTTCGGCAGGGCAGGGTCGCGACCAACACCGTAAGAGCGACAAAGGTGGTAATAAAGTACTCTTAGGGCCGCATTATGTCTATAGATATACGTTGTTCCTGCGTGGGTCGGACACCCCGATAGTATATGTTCTAGGTACTCAGCGTGTGCATGACACGCTCTGCACCTATCACTGGGAACTTCTTGACATAAAATGCGGGCGCGGTATGCTAAGGTGGAGATTACACCGTCCTGGCATGCGAAAATAAAGCCCTCTGTACCTGAATTGAGCCCTGATGATTTGAGGAAAGCAAAAGTTTGCTCCTTCGACAAGGACTGTTTTTCTACATTTCTGTGAAAGTTTCCGTGCATTTGCTTGTCGAGTAGCTCTTGGTGAAATTTTCCAACCTCTGCTTTCTTTACTTCGGCTTTTAGACGTGAAGCATCTAGATGGAGTAATGCACTTTCCTCACTTCTGATGTTAAAATTCAGGCCAAGGGTCTCGGCAGCTTGCTCCGCGGCTTTGTAAAGGAACGCCCCTTCGCCAATCATCTCGTGGTTTCTGACCATCTTTAGGAGAGGATCTCTGCCATTCGCAACGATGTAAGCTGTACTCAAAACAATTCGGTTATGAAGACACTGGAGATTCAGAAGTCCGCGTCCGCCTTGCTGGCGTGAAATGTATAATCGCGGAACTGACGAATTGATATGCAAGCTTTTATGCATATGCATGATCTTACGCGTGGTGACATCAAGGGCCTTAAGCTCGTTCTTCGTCCATTGAACCACCCCAAACGAGTAGAGTAGAACCGGGACGGCAAGCATGTTAGTCGCAGATACCTTGTTCAACGCCGACAGATTGGAAGACCAAATCTGTCGAAGAAGATGCTTGTATCTGCTTCGGAGAGACTCCTTCACTGATGTTACGTCCTGAATGCGGCTTTGAGGCACGCCCAGGTATGTATAGGTCTCTCCAGTGTTAAGATGTCTCATAACACTTATATCCACAAGCTCAGGGTCCTTGGGAACGCCAGTAATCTTTCCTTTCTTCAAATGAATTTTGGCACACTTGTCCAAACCAAAGTCCATCCCAATCTCTCCTGTGTAGTTCTTGACGATATTTAAAGCAGTTTGAAGTCTGCTTTTACCAGCGGCATAGATCTTCAGGTCATCCATATAGAATACATGAGTGACCTTATGCTCACGCTGATTAGTGTCGCCACAGAGGTATCCAGGAGAATTTCGTAGTGCAAGAGATAGAGGCAAAAGTGTGATGCAAAAAAGCAAAGGGCTCATACTATCCCCTTGAAAGACGCCCCTCTGGAAGGTGACGTTGTTCGTCGTCAGACGATAATTCCTAGATGAGATGGTAAATCTAGTTTTCCAAAGAGGCATCAATCTCTCTATGCATCTCACTATGTGTGGATGTACCTTCAAGCTTTCCAACAGACAGATGATAAGTCTATGAGAGGTTGAATCAAAAGCTTTCCGGTAGTCAATCCAGGCCATTGACAGGACGCGCTGATGGACTGTAGCGTCTTTACAGACACACCTGTCAATCAGCAGGTTCTCTCGACAGCCTGCTACACCTTTTTTCGAGCCACGTTGTTCGTACATCTCTCGCCATACAGGCTCAATTCGTCGAACAATCCTGTTGTTTAGGATAGCTGTACAAATCCTATACAGTGTGTTCAAACAAGTTATTGGCCTGTAATTCTCTGGTTTGGACAAGTCGCCTTTTTTCGGTAGGAGTATAGTGCGTCCTAACACTAGCCACTGCGGAATGGGCATCTCCGACTTTAAATATGAGGTGAATATGCGGGCCAAATGTTGGTGTGTAGAAGTAAACTTCTTCCACCAAAAGTTCTTGATACAATCTGGTCCAGCACCGGAAAAGTTCTTCGTGCCTCTAAGTGCTTTTTTCACCTCTTCGGCAGTGACTGATGGGCACTCCTCCTCAGATTTTATGAGGCTGTCGCAAAACTCCTTGAAGCGGATGATATTGTCAGTATCTTCCTTCAACTCTAGTGTTTTCGGGATCTTGTACACCTCTCTCCAAAAAGTCTCTACCTCCTTGGGCTTGGGAGGATTTTTTACAAAAACAGGGGGATCACTGAAGAGGCGCGATGGGTCAGCGAGAAACTGTTGATTCTCTCTGATCCATCTCTCCCTCTTCTGTATCCTCCTCCTTGCGTCAGATGACAGCCTTATTTTGTCAACAATATGTTGCTTGATTGTCAGCAGCTTTGACTTGTTTAGTGTGTGATTCAAGGTCCTTAGTTCTTGGGCGAACTTTCGAACCCTTTCCGTGAACGGTCTACCAGATGTTATGTAGTCAATCACACATTGAACACGGGACGCATTCTGTCTTGCCCATCCAATTTTCTTGTTCAGTTGATGCAAGCGTCTTCTTGTCTTTTGATCCATCGTCGGTTTGAGCCTTCGATTTGAATCAGCCAAAGCTCTCGCAGCACCATAAACTGAGCAATTGATGGTCCAGAGGTCGGACTCTTGCGAGATATCTCCACAAAGGGAGGCATCCATTTCAGCCAGATCTTGGGGCTTAAGAGGAACTTGCATGTTGATGTTCCTCCTTGTACTGAAATTGCCATCATCTTCAAGAAGGTGCCTACTTTCTGTGGTTGGTCTTAATGTCGTTTCATCTTCGTCTGCAGCTTGTTCAAGCAGCGGTTGAGGAAGCGCTCCGCGTACATATCCATTTTTGCGGAGGTAGTCGGCTTGATTTCGCAAAGACTGATGCGAAACGTGTTGAAGCTCTGGGTGTTTCTGGCACCACAGAGTATGCATACGCGCCATAAAGCCTCCACGAACAGGGATAATACTGGCATCGTAGCAGTCTAACACATCATTCTTAAGTTGATCCGTCCACTCAATGTGGGCGTTTCGCCGGTTCGTCGTTGTGTTTCCATCTAAATTATTTTCAGCACCCCGAACTCTAGGATGATCGGCATTGTTTGCCGATCCATTGTCGGGTGCTCTGCGCGTTCGATCGTTTTGAACCGCATCTACAACATTTTGGTGGTTTGTTGGTTTCATTGTTGTTCCCACGAGCAGCTAGGGAAAGGGTTCGTCCATCCTTGTAGAGCCCCGCGTGCAAGGATAAGGCTATTACTCTGAGACATCGCCCGATATCCCAGGGTCACCGTTAAAGACACCTCACCCAGGTGCCATGCAGCTTTCGGCACGGTTCGCACACCTTCGCTTAGGGGTTATTCCTTCGGGACCATCCCTGGACAATTGTCCGCGACTGCTTATTAATTATTGTA